>JAWWMP010000081.1:39043103-39118442 GCA_035047865.1 Dendrocincla tyrannina | reverse complement strand
GGACCTATGGGCTGCCAGACCCTTCCCAGTATATCTCCTGCTCCTGCTGGGCTCATACCTCACCTCCACTGGAAACAATGGCACTGCTGGGGCAGCCATGTGGTCATCTCTGCCTTGTAGTGTTGCAGCCCAGCCTGGGGCATTGTCTGTGCTGAAGTTACTACACAAAGCCTCACACTGTAAAACACAGAGAACCTGCATGGGATCTGGGACAGACTCATCCATACAGAAGTGGATGGGAACATGGCCTGGACTTGAGTCTTGAGTAGTGACCAGTAGAACATAACAGACCAGGCAAGAATCTCTTCCCCATTCACTGAGGCATGGAGCTCGTCATCTTCTTGTGCTCCAGGGAGATTTGTATAGGAGGCAGAGGGGTATCTCTCTGGCACCATGCAATACCAGAGGAAGGGGCAATTCTGGGAAAGAGGGCTTGTCCTAGCTCCAGTCACTTACCTGACATGCCCCAGCCAGTGCAAGGGAGCAGGGAGGTAGCAGCAAGGTAAGGCTGCTCCACCAGTGGCACTGGGCAAACACACGTGCTAAAGCATCAGCCCTTGCTCCCCCCCACCCAGCCCCTGTTTGATGAAGGGTCCTTTGCCTGGTGCCTTCTCTGCCTGGTACCCAAGTAGCTGGAAGCAGGCATGGCCCCTCTGGTCTGCACCCCAAGAAAAGGCCATCCAGACCTCCCTGTACATCAGGCAGGCAGATCTGGAAGGAAAAGACATCCTTGCAGCTTATTTTCACACCGCTGTTTTGTCTCATCACTTGTCACTCGTGGCATAGCACAGTGAAAACTAGAAAGAAGGCTGAGTATGGTAAGTAAAGACAGTAAAGCAGGATCTTGCACATTGAACTTGTTTCCTCATTGATCTTAGTGCATCTTGCCTTACCAAAGCTAAAGGAAAACTCAGTGCTGCATGGGTCTGAACAAGCTACTAGCAATTTGTACAGAGATTTTAATCTCTAATGGGACAAGCAGCATTAGGAAGGGGTAATGGAAATGGTCCCCAATTTAAAGACAGTTTTGGTTCCTTTTTTATTCACTCACTCCAGTGCAGCCACCAGTGGAACAACTGGATCTGCTGCTTTCACTCAGTGTCACCATCTTTACTGAGAATTCATCTCACTTACGTCACTGTGAATTAGAGACAGGTTTATTCCATTCAGGTTCCTATGCCTGATTCAGAAAAGCTACAAGTCACAGGGAAACCTGAAGCTCTCTTGGCTCCTTTGGAGTTTGTCACCATAAATCATCCCAGCTAAAAGGCCATATGCCACTTTGTGCTACATTCTCTCAGTTAATAAAATGCGTTAGATCTTAATGCCTCGGGGCAAAAAGATGAGTCTAATGGATCACACTTTATCTATTTCAAGACACCAGGTAAACAGATAGTTCTGCATTAAAGATGATTCCTTTAACCTAGTTCACATTACAGAGCCACTGAAAAAAACAATTACAGTATTTTTGATTACTGTTGAATACCTTCAGCCACCGGCTCAAAAATGCACAGCAGAGGAGGATATTCAGTTAAATATCACAATGTTTTGCACATGCATAAGCAGCATGTTGCACACAGACAGATATTTACAAACCCAGAGGAGTGTTTCCCTTAGGTATTTTAAGCCTTTCACATTCACCTTTTCTAGCTACCCTTCCAAAAGTTGGAAAAGTTATTTCATTGAAAAGATCGAAAGAGGACCTAAATCTCCATTTAATCACAAGATTTGAAAAATCAGTACTAACAAATAACTTTTAAAATCATCCAATAATACCACAACGATTATAAAAATTGCAAGGTTTGGCAAAGCCAATAATAAAAATAATTTTCATTTTGAAAGGCTATCAGGGCAGACCTCATTTGTGTTGGATGCTATAGAAATATAGAAGAGGGTTGTTGACAATTTAAAAGAGTTAGAAAATGTTATTTTGAAATCATTTAAGGAAAAACAGGAGCTCTCTATTAGATCAAGAAAGGCAGTCAAGAGTACAGGAGTGTTCAGAGATAAGACTTCTCTTTCAGTTATACACTAACATAATGCAAAGTGAAAATTAATGTAGGTTCTCTTGACAGGTTTAAACAACTATCTTTCTTATAGCAATGGGCTCATTTTATCACTGGACTGTTAACCAAAGTAAGTGACAGAGAACAATTAAACCATTCATCTCAATTTAGGATCCTAATGCACACCCATGGTCAGAAGAGCCCACATTCTTCATTTTCATCAGCATTCATTTTCAAATGGTTTAATGCTGCCTCTGATTGTCAAGTGCTAAAATATGAATCTTCACACTTGTGAGTCATTGATGTAACTAAACTGTGACTTCGGCATCAGAGAGTTTCCTGGGAGTAATGCAAGCTGGGGCTATGAAAACATCTGAGTCACGATTTCCACAGTAATTCAAGCCCACCTTTGTCAAAACTGAACAAACTCCCACCTTCTCCCTCTTTGCCTCACCAACAACCCCCAGCACCTCGCTTTGGTGGTGGCTGGGTGGTTGACAACTTGATTTTGGGCTTTTTGTCAGCCTGAGTATTACTCACTACTCCTGCCTCTTCTGACAGCATCAACACTGGCTTCAATAGAAGCATTAAAATACATGTTTTCCTTAGATAAGCAAATTCCTCTTGACAGAACATCCTCAGCCAGTGGATGCACAGGTGAGTGGTAATAGGAGCAGGTACAGTTTTGCTTCAGGTCTTGGGCCTGATAGTTGTGAACACCTTGTGTCTCACACTCCTCCAGCTAGATGTGTGATGTAAAGGGCTGTAGCTACATCCTCAACAAGACATTTTTAGAAGGGTCTGTAAATAAGAAAAGATGGAAGCTCTAAATCAGAGGACCAAAAATATTGTCTCTGGTGTCAGTGTAATTAACGACTCATTTTCTACCAGTAATAGGGAGGAAAATGAGGGGATATTTTGTCACATTGAAACAAACAATAAAAACATCCTTCATCTTCCTTCCATGCTCTGCAAATTTAGCAAAAAAAAAAGAATCATCTGTAAACTTGATGGAAACAGCTTTCCTTTCTTTTGTTTTGATTTTCTCAAGTCCCAGCTTCTAGGATCATCTCAGATTACATGGGTTAGATAGATGGCTATCTAGTTGACTTGTGATGAGTTTTAATTTGTGTTGGAGGTCTGGAAAACCACAAGGAGGAAGGAGATAGGAGGTGAAGGTGCAAGAGTTGTCATCCCAAGGGCCTGTGAAACCTCACAGCTGCGTTGCAACACATCCTGAGCTATGCACACTTTCTCCAGCAAACTGATTTTTTGGAGCAACCGATGTTATCAGCAGCTGAGACTGGAGCCCTGATGTCCTGCCTGGCAGCAGAGCAAACTGCAGTCCACAACTTCCTTGGGACGCACCGACAGCACTTCTGACACAGGAGGCGTTACAAAGGGTAGACAACAACACTGCATTTTCCAGCTCCTTCCTGCAAATCACAAGTTCCTTCACGGGGTACTCACTCAGGTGCCTTCACTAGCTCTCAGTGGAAGTTTTCCTTAGGAAAGGCAGATTTGAAATGTTTGCTCTCTAACCAGCATTCTTGTGTTCAGACTCTGTTTCATGGCAGAGTTGTGGCTGCAGCCTGGCAAATTAACATTCCTATCAAGTATGAAAATTAAGGAGGAAAATACTTTTGAAATGCCTTTTCCCCTCAGTAAAAGATAAGTAATTGTCATTAGCAGTTGTAGAACTATTCACTGTCTACATTATATCAGTTATTTCTTAAAATTTTTTTCCACATTTACCTTAAATATATTTGCTTACAAAAAGATAATTAGCCTAGTCTCTCTCACTTTGTGTCCAGCAAGTCATGCATAGTACAATACATATTATACATATATATACATAATACATATTAGTACCAAATTTGTGCAAATTGTGCCATTCTTGTTATTAGAATTAGTATTTTGACCAAAGCCTACTTTCAGAAATTAATGGGCTGCTTTCAGAAATTAACCAGAACTTCAACTCAGCTGGAGGCCTTTCGATGGAATTTAGCCCCAGTACTATTGTTTTTTTGTTTGGGTTTTGCATAATGGATAGCTAAAGAAAGAAATATAAAATTAGGGTTAGATGAGTGAGTTCACTATGAAAATAGTTCATAGTCATCTATATCTGATGAAGAGTTACAGCCTTGACGACTTCAATTACACCATGTAGGGGTTTGGATATCTGGTTTTGTGATATTAAGGACCAAAGGGTTCAACAAAACTTCCTCCAAGAACAGTCTCTAAGGGACACAGGTAAAAATTGGCTATAAATTGGTTGGTTTCTTGCTTGTACTGAGATCTTCAGTGGTCTACATAAATACTTTTTTTTTTTTTGATACTCAACGGCTTGGTTTAGGTCAGTCAATTAAAAAATCAATCAAACAAACAAACTCACTCAAACAACAGCACATCTAAAGTGAACAATTATTCTGTGATGCACCCTTAACATTTTCCATGGACTGACATCTACACACAGGCTGGGCAAAGGGCACAAGTAAATATTTTTTTTATTAATGCTAAACGAAATTGATGTCTAACATAAAAGCGTTTCTTTTTCTGCACGGGTTAGCCATACACGAGAATTGTCCCCTATGTTTTGATTGATGACAAATTCTAGAGAGTTAGAAGTCTTTGGGTGGAGATGTTGGCCTTCAGCTCCAATTAAAAGTGGTGCAGTTGAACACCTGGGGCACCGTGGCAGCGCCTCTCCTTTACACGAGCTTGGGCATTTGCCTCAGACTAGGATGAGGTGGTCTCATAGAAAAAAAAAGAGAGTGTTTATTCCTCAGACCCTTTTCTCGTGTTTAGCACTGTGGAACTGCATGAGAAGACAAGCCTGCTTCCAATGCTGCTGGTGGAAAAAAACCCCACCAAACTTACGGTGCTTGTATTCAGCAGTCCCTTCGTGTGTGACTGTACCATCTCTCCTTGCTCAGCTTTCCTTGAGTTGCTTGCATTTAAATGGTCCTCACTTGGCTTTGAAGTTAATATTTCTTTGAGGGGAATGAAGTGATGTACTTACCTCTTCAATTGTTTGTTTGCTGGCAGTTGTTTGCAAGACTGGCTTAGGAAGCAAGTGGAATTCGACGAGTTTTACATGGGCAGTAATAACCCGCAGGATTACTCTCTGTCTTTAAAGTCCTGTGCAAATACGGGCTGATTAACCACACTGCTGAGTGCCTGATAGGCCATCGTGTCGGAAAGAAAGCGTTTTGTTCTGTACAAGAAAAAGAAGGTAATGAGGAGGCATTAAAAACACAACATCCATTTACTCCCCCAGTGTCCGAACGGACTGAAGCTTCAAATAACTTTCAGGCACACCCAAAGCTGCATACATTGGTGATTTAAGGAGTGTTGTTCCCTCTCCCGGTACCTTCGACATCCAACTATTTTTCTCATTGTTCTTACATTTCCTAGGGTATGAAAACTTGAGGGTGTAGAGGCCGAAAACAGCCCAGGAATTCAACTTCTTTTCCACCTGGCAGTTAAGGTAATCACCACACTGTTGTTTTGAGAGGAGAGCCAGACGGGCTGGAACAATAGCAGCGTGTATAAACTTTCCCCATTCACCTCAAAGGGCTTCCGTGCTAACACCTCATTACGATGGTTTAAATGCTCAAGCTGGCGTTTTGTTGTTGATTATCATATCAGAAACCTCCACTTAAGGTTTTTAATTAGTACAGCTGCAAGCCCTAGCATGTCTTCATGGAGGAGTAGGTTTCAGATTTAAGCTATCTAAACACTGGAATCGCAAGTCAAGTGCTCCTTAAGGCTGGCGGTCCACAGCTGGCTTTGTCAATGTTTGCGCTCTTTCTCTCTTTTCTACCATTTTTTTTCTTCCATTCTTGTTCCATAGACCTGATTTTGTGTTAGCCGACTTTGAACTTGTGCCCACATAACGCTTACCATTAGAATCACAGCTCTATCCCTGCAAGAAGTAACAGTTAACGTTTTCATGCAATTAGGTGGGATGTATAATTTTGAAGGGTTGAATTTTCCTTCTGTCTTTCTTTCCGAAGACTCGCTGTAATAGGTACTGTTAACTTCTTCCTCCACGTTTTGCTAGTGCGATTTGAGCTCAGTTAAAAGGAGACTTTATTGGCACGACAAGCTACACAAGTGTCATCAAAGTGTTAGGGGTAAAAAGAATCATCCTACTCTGACCATGAACCGATGTTCATAATAAAACCATCAAAATAATACAACCATCAATTAGGAAAAGGAGTGGTGACAAAGGAAAGGTGCAGCAGCTGAGCAATCTGTCCTAGCTCTGTGGACTTGCTGGGGACCAACCTGAGGCAGCTCCTCGTGAGTGCTGAGTTGTGCCCAGCAGTACTGGGATGGAAGAGATGTGTCTGAGCAAGGAAAATGCCAGACCCAAAACACCTGCACCGTAGTTTGTGAATTCCCTAAATTGCAGTCAAATACCATCAATGTCAGTGTGTTATAAATGCCTAGCTAAGACAGTTTAGGAGACCGAAATTCATTTGTTGCTTTTAAATAACCAGATGGAGAGATAAGATCTCTACCGCACTCAATTTGCCTATCCCATAAGTGCTTGCTTTCTGGATAGCCTGACCATCTGCATTTTTACAAAACGGCACATCTAAACTAGCATCTGGATGCTGTGTGAGAGAAACTATATGTGACAATTCCAGATTTTTACCACAATAGGTTGCCCTTTTCTCCCCTTGCATCCCCAAATTGTTTAGTTTGCATTTAAATACGGGTAGTACATTACCTGTACCTGCAAATGGCACTTCACTGAAATTCAAACACGCGCCCTCTGGCTCAGAGAGTCCCTGCGCTGCTCATTGCCGGAGAAAGGATGGATGTTTTGTGATGCTTACACACTGGCTTAGGAAAACACCACTGCTACTGTTGAAGGGGGGACAGTGGGCTCGGTGGAATTAGGTCTGAGCTGGTAAGACCATTCTTACATTTCGTGCCAAGGTGACTAGCACAGGTGAACCGTCACATCCCGCTGCGGCTGAGGATAGTCATGTTTGCCTAATCCCAGTTTGACCGTGCCAGCTCCTGCCTAGGCTGCGTGTTTGAAACAATAGGTTTAGCTCATCTTCTTGTGTTTGTGCTGCAGCATAAGTTTTTCCCCATCTACAGGTACTGCGGCCACCTGTTGTTAGTACTGGCTAGTTTATCTAGCGTAAACAGAAAGTAATTCTATTCAGTCTAATTGTCAGCTTGTCTGTTGACTCGGCTAACAGAGAAACAAAATAGTGTCGGTTACCAAAAATATTTTTAGGGGAAAGAAGTGGAAGGGGGAGGAGCGAAGCAGATTTACAAGGTCCCATACAGGGACCAGTAATCCCTCTGACACTGTACACAGCCCAAGCTTCAAACACAAATGATCTTGTATATAGCAGGTTTTTTTACAGTGGAAGATTGCTTCTTGACTGGGTTATCCCATCTTCCTCTTTTTACGGGGACCATGTCAACCAACTCCAAAAGAAAACTGGCTAATAAGCTAGCTGTTGTCACGGCCTTAGGGTAATCTTTTCTGGTTTTCCAGCTCACAGTGACTGACTACAGGCTGGAGTTTAAGCAGTCAACCACACATGCTTGATTTCACATGGCTGTGAAAGCTCATACCATGTGCCACTGACATGACTCTACTTTGAACTGAGTAATGTGGTAGCTGCAGTGCTGAAATGAACTCTTAGAATTCTGGGTTCAAAGCTCTGCCAAAGTGAACTCTTTTATTTTCCTACTTGAAAATATTCCTTCAAGTTCACCCTTATCTACAGTCCAGTTTTCTCTGCACTCTTAGATATACTTTTCCCTATTGGACTTGAGAAGTAAAATGGTTCAGTGAGAGCAGCTTACTGCAAGCATAAAGCAAATTCAGAAAAGTCCCAGACAAGCCAAGAAACTTGGTTTGCTTAGTCAGCTGCTGTCATGTAGTTTGGAGTTCACCTGTGACAGCAGTTGTTGAGGAATAACCCAGGAGGGTTTTTTCTTACTACTGTGTACATTTTCACTGAACCCTTCACAGACCTTGAAAGGAAGTAAGTTAAAAAGGAACAAGCACTTTGAAATAAGAGTTTCATAATGAGTTTTTTTTAGGATGGACCTGAAGTATGGTAAAAACATGCTTAGGCTAGTTCCTAGTCATTATCACATAAGGTAAAAATTTCCAGTCTTTACTCATGCTGGGGAGCGTCTGTGTGAGAAATAGCGTGTTTGACTAGAAGGGGTCCTTGGGTGACTCAGTATTCATCAGTTTGACTGAGAGTTACAGTCAGGTCCTCAAACACTGAGGAAAGAATCTAGTATTCTTTATATTTTAGTTGTGTGTACAACCTTCATTGAATTAAAGATGACCAGTTGCTAGTCCTGCAACAAGAACAGTTTCCATGCTGTTGGTGATTTTTAAGGAATTGCTTTTCTCATGGGGAATTACCATTCCCCATGCACTAACATATGGTTTTCTTATACTAATCTTAGGAAAAAAAGCTGCTCCAGAATGATTCAGACTATCACATTAGTTTATGATCTGAAAACAAAGCAGGAAGTACAGAGAAGTGTAAAGCAGAGAAAAGGAATTTAAGGTACATCTTTTATGGTATAGAATGCAATTAACAAGTAATTAATTGTATAGGTATGGTTTGTTGAGGAAAGGAGTACAATCAGGGGAGGAGAAACATCTTTACCTCTCACCTTTTTTAAAATAATGATTTCTTGTAAAAGAGAGGGAAGGACTAAATTTACAAAGAAACAAAAGAGAAACTAGAGTGGGCAACAAGATTGGGAGGAAGGAGAGCTTTGTGGTTATAACACTCAAGAAGGACCAGCCCAGAAGATCTGGGTTCACTCTCTTGATCTCCCAAAGGTTTCTTGCCTTTGAGCAAGTCACATCTTCATACTTAATTCTCTCTTCATGCAAAAGAGTGTAACACTTCATTTGGACTCAAATATCTTCTGGACTTCTTCTTTACCTATGTGTACCTGTTACATAAAGCACAGTTAGCACAGTTACTTTACAAACAATACATCCTAATGTCCTTAGAGAGTTTTCATGAACTCGTACGTGCTTTTGTAGAATTCTGGCTATAGATTGGCTATTGATCTTGCAGTAATAACCCAATGGTGTTATCTCTCCCAAGCTCTTGGTGCAACGTCTTTCATGAAAATGGAGAACTTTCACAGAAACAGATGAGGAAACACAGGGAGAGATCACAGACAGGTCAGCAAGTATATCCAGTTTATGCAATATAAGAATCATTTATGCTTCTCCTGCACTTCATAGAGTAGTTTTTGTAAGTACCAATCAAGCCTTACCATTATAATAGCTGCAGCTTAGCCTTACAACACCTGTCAAGGAGTAGAAAGGGAAAGCAACACCCTCTGTTAATGAACAGGTGGAACTGAAGCACAAGCCACATTTAAACTCAGATCAGGTGGGAACTTGGCATAAAAGCAGGAACAGAGCCTAACTCCTTTCTGTCTCTGCATTACTTTACTCCCTGAGCATACAAAGAACCTCAATGAGATGTTTGAAATAATGTAAGTAGTTTGCTATACCATTTAATTTTTCATAATATAATTCTTTTTTCCAGATACATTTTTTGCCACAGAGCAGTAGTGTTAAGTGCCACAATCTTGACTTAGATGTTAATGGTATCATTTCTATTATTGTAGCTTAAATCACTGTTATAATTAGATAACATATTGAATCCCAGCCAAGAGATATTCTGAACTCATAATGCTGGGAAAACTAAGGAAAAGACCCTGAAATGCTCCCCCCCACACACCCCATATTAATCCTAAAATATTTTGTTATGTAAGTTGGAAACTATAAACACATTGTTGATTGTGTGAAACTGCTTTAAAATTCATTAATCATTAACAAAAATAAGGTGGCAGGAAAAACACAACAGTGAAAGAGAGAAGACTTGATCTGATGCTAAAACACCGGGGGGAAAATGCAGAAACTAAGCTGTGTGCTATGCCCTGCCTTGTATGTCCACTGTGTTCTGTGGAGCTCTCTTGGTTTTAAGATAGACTAGTATTAATAATTCCCCTTTTTTTTCCTGTTTATTTGGTTTTTCTTGCAATTATTTTATCTAAACTACAGTTCCCTTGCTCTCAAAAGCATTTCATTTCATTTTCGGTTTGTGACATTTTAAACTAGGCATTAAAAACAGCTCTGAGTCACTGGGTACATGTGAATTGCTTTCAGTAGTGTGTAGCTGCTCCATGAAAATGAGGGGGGAAAAGGTATTACAGTATTATGTCTTGGTGTAGCCATTGATGCTGTTTTGGTTTTTCACCAGATTGGTTTTATTGCTGTGTGAAATCCTTATGCAAAATATCAGAAGGAAGCAGCTAACACTAGAAATAATGGCTTTAATTAGAAAAGTGTCTTGGAAATGGAGAAAATTCATAATAAGGGAGACCTAAAATATTTTAAGATTGTTTCTTGGAGAGGCAAACTGACTATACACAAAATTGTAAGGGAAAGCAGAGAGCAAATAAACAAGGGGAGGCAGAACAGCAAAAATTGGGCAGCACATAGTACACATGCATGTTTAATATATTCCCACTGTTAGTGTTGAGTTAGTAAAATAGTAAAACTCCATTTTATGTTTAATACAGAGAATTTTACGTTTTATTAAGCAGAGATTTCTTCTAACAAATGCTGATGATCAGAACAAAAACCAATAATACAGCAAAGTCGTCTCTATTGATACTACAAAAAAAGGTGTGCTAAAACATTTTAGCTTCAATGACTTTACTCTTAATCCCTTTATGTAGCAGCACTTCATGCAGCCTTTTGTTTTCAGCACACACTGTAAAGAAATAGCCCTTTGAATCCATCTTTGACAGTACCTCTATAAATGCATCCCTAAGAGGTATAATTTACTGCTATTTCTAACTGAAAACCCTCCTCCAGATTCTACAGAATGTTTATAAACAATGTTTTTCATTTATTTATGAACAATCTGCCAGTTGTCCCAAGTGTAACTCCATATTGGAACTAACCATGGGCAGTTGTGACTTTAATCTGGGTACTCAGCTCAACATTGCTCATGTACAAGCAGTCATACTAAAAACACCAGGCAAACAAGTCACTCCTCTTTGGTATTGCAAGGGACCTGTTTGGTCCTGTGGAACTCATCCCATGCTTCCTGGCTCTGCAGGAACCTGGTGTGCTCTGAAAAAGTTTCCTAACAAACTGGAGTAAAGCGTGCCTTGTGTTGACACATGGGGAAAGCTGTGGGAAGCTGCTGGGGCACTGTTAGCATTCCAGTGGGTTAGCAGGCAGCTTTACTGCAAAGTGAGCAGGTTACTAATTCAAGTGAGAAAAATAAAAGCAAGCTTTAAGTTCTTGAGTGACATTGTTAGCTGGAAACACCAAGAACAAAGCTAAGCTGTGTGTTGATGGAGCTGTATGAGGAAAACTATGGAACACTAGTCTTGTTTAGCTCTGCAACCAAAACACATAAATAATGGCCAACAAAACCCCTAAATTGTGGTTTTGATGACCTAAAGCATCTTCTGACCCCCCAGAGATAGCACAACAAAAAATACAAACCCAAATAGTTATACTAAAGACATGAGAAACGTAAAAGGGGAAACAAAATTACTCTTCAAACATTGTCATGTGCTTCATCTAGTGAAACCTGTGTTGTGTCATTGCTTTGCTTAATTTAAGAGACAAAAGACCCAAAGAAAACCTTTGGACTCTGAATCGTGTAATCCAACTCTTGTGGACCTCTGTTGGTAAAGCTGACTTATCTTGGTTTATGTCTAAATGTGTTTCTGATACGATTTCTCTGACAAGTGTGACTCTGATTTTGTTTTTCTTTGAGAACTGTGTTAATCAAAGGCTGTTAATGAGTATGTCTTTATTACTCTAATTCTAAAGGACAGTAAAGCTAGTCACAGGTTTCCCAGTACAAGCTCACCCTGTAAGGTTTAATTTATTCAAAAGAAGTGGTGAAGATAACTTTGTCCTGGAAGACTTTATACCAGATCAGGTATTGTCCATCATGTTGTGGCCAGTGAGGAATCACAGCCAGCACTTGCATCAACATACCACATACCCCAGCACTCTTTGAATTTGCCATGGGGAAAGAGTACAGATATATGCAGCTGCTGGGGACTAGCTGGTGAGTTTTAAGTCCACACTATATTATGGGCTCGCTATTTCTTTTGTCCATGTCCTGTACATTGCAACATGTTATTTAAGCTTTGTATGCTGTGGGAACTATCAAGACATGAATTTTAACAGATATAGTTAAAAAGATGTGAATTACTGTATAGATCCTGCCTTAGGGAGGGAATATTTTAGGTTGGTAGAATTTGACAAGGAGCAGCTTTACCTCCAAATACAGCGTAAGCCTACCCCCCATTAGAATACTGTGCATCATTTGGCTGCCTGCGTGGGAACAATACAAAGGAGGCTGAGGAAAGCACCTTCCAGTGAAACACTTTTAAATCAATATTTTAAGAAAAGAAAAATCAAGAGCTGCATTTCTGTAGTGTGTATATGTATGTCTTTAACCTAACAGTCAAACAAATAAAAAAAATCAGTGACTTAAAAGGAAAGCCAAGTACATTCATGCTGAAAATAAAATATGTTTCTTGGTTGATTAAATTAAGAGAATAAATGATTGGTGGAAAACACCAGCAGCAGGTGTGGACTTCCAGCTTCTTGGTATCTTCATACCAAGGTGAAATGTCTCTTTAGAAGATTTAATTAGTCAAGTAAACTTTACTTAGTTCCTGCCGTCAGTTTGGTGTAACTCTGTGAGAGTCTGAGTAATATATATAAATAATATATAGCAAATGTCAGCTGGATGAATACCCTCATACTGACTTTTGTGTAGTGTAGGACTGTGTGCTGATGGGTGTTAAAACCAGTTTGGTTGCATCTGTGTGAAAAAAGACCTTATGAGATTTACTTTGCAGTGGGATTTAACCCATGGCCCCCTGCAGTTCTGCCACAAATGAATACAAATTCTTATCTATGGCATGGAAACTTGAACTGCTGTATCAACTCTGGCTGGCAAAAGACAGATAATTAGTATGGTCCTATTTGTGCAGCTGTGACTGTTGGAGGACCCTATGAATATCAGGGTAAAAGCGGGAATTGACGGTTAATCTATTTGATTGGCATGTGTATCACAATTTGCTGTGACAGTGTACAGATATGTTCCTGGTCATTTTGCTCACAGTGGTGCCTCACTATTGATTTCTGTTCTGACAGGAATATGCCATTGTAACCTGGAGCAATACAGTGTACACAACTGTATGTGGACCTGCATCCTATAGGCACTGTATTGGTCAGGATGCTGACTGTGCATCAAGTGCCTGGCATGTACCATCATTTTAGGCAGTTTAGGAACTATAGTTTGTGATAGAAATTTTAGTGATCAAAATGCTTAACTTCATCTGCACCAAGGTCTTATCCACTGCTATTGGTGTATTGATCAGCTCAAAATGTGTGTAATGAGGAATGAGGGTAAGATGTTTGATCTGTGTGGTGAGAAGAGGGCAAATTTTGTTTCCAGGAAGTAGCTCAAAATAGAAATGAGAATAGGCTGCTCATCCAGGCTGTGTCACTGCCCACCGCTTTGTCTTGAGCGGCTGAAGGTACAGGCCCTTAATGTAAGCTGAAGACTTGCGTTCATAGCTTCTCAATCACCTTGTTCTTTCTGTACCATACAAGACAAAGTGAGCACTGTTCTTATTTTATGATCCTTCTTGTGTTTTGAGAAAGCAAACTCCTGGCAAAGGCCAGGGAAATGGAAAATTACAATAATTGTACCTGGAGAAGACAAAAGTGTGAATAAGACTTTCAGCAGAAGTGTGACTGAGACAGTGTTGAATATAGGGCAATATAGTGGAAGTGTTAATAAGCAGATTTACAAAGATAGGAAATGTGAGAAGCAAAGGTAAGCTCAGGATCAAAAAGAGCAGATGGATTTCTTTCTTCAGACAAAAAATGGCATCAAAGACTTAAAATTGCCAACATATGAGTTAATGACTTTTCCACAGTGGCCACCACTAAGGTGAAATGGAAAAGATAAGTTAGAATGATAATAAGATTGATCCTTGCAACAAGGAAAGCAGAATCTGCTTTAAATTATATACAGTTAATGGATATATACCTGCTTGTAATAGAACTCAACAAAGGCTTCTGAGCAATGAGAGGGTAGAATGTTTCACTAACCCAGCAGATCTCCATGAAAAGTTTAGTGTCCACAAATTGGCATCCCATGATAAGAGGCATTTTCTAAAAAAAAAAAATAAATCTGATTGGCTTTGTTTTCTGGGTTTTAAAATATAGTATTTTCTTATTTCTTTGCATTTTCTGATCGCTTTGGGTCACAGCAAAGCTGCAGCAGTGTCCAACAGTGTCTAGCAATGTTGCCAAGGGCAGCCTGCACCTTCAGCAACAGGGACATGGAATCCCTGTGCTTGGCACTGCACTGGTATGACTTTGTGTGCAGGAATGCCATTACCTGCATAAGATCCCAATACAACCAGTACAGCATTTTTTTTCTGTGGGATCAGTTTCCCAGTGTGGTTCATCTCCTTGCCTTATGAACACTGTGTCAGCTCAGGAGTTTGAGGAGAGTTATGGAGCAGTATTTCTGAATTGTTAGCCTTTGCTAAAGCAATTGCTCCTCCTGGCCACATTTCTAGTGGATGTTTGTTGTAAGGCCTTCGATGTGGTCCCCCCAAACATCCTTCTAAGTTGGAGAGAGATGGATTTGATGGGTGGAATCTTTTGTCCTGAGGAATTGGTTGGATGGTCTCATCCAGAGGGCTGTGGTCAATGGCTCAGTGTGCAGGGGTAGACAGATGACAGGTGGTGTCCCTCAGGGGTCTGTGCTGGAACTAGTGCTGTTTAGTATCTTAATCAGTGACACAGACGGTGGGATCAAGTGCTTTCTCAACAAGTTTGCCAACAGCACCAATATGAGTGGTACATTTGACATGCCTGAGGGACAGAGTGCCATCCAGAGGGACCTGGAAAAGTAGGAGAAACAGGCCTGTGTGAACCTTACAAGGTTCAAGAAGGCCAAGTGCAGGATGCAGCTGGGTCAGGACAGACTCCATAATGAATGGACTGAAAGCAGCTCTGTGAGAAGGACTTGAGGGGTACTGGGGGATGAGAAGCTGGACACAATCTGGCAATACGTGCTTCCAGTCCAGAAGGCCAACCATATCTTGGTCTGCATCAAAAGCAGTATGGCCAGATGGCCAAGAGAGGGGATTCTTCCCCTCTACTTCACTTTGGTGAGATCACACCAGGAGTATTGCATCCAGCTCTGGGGGCCTCAATGTAAGAACGTGGACCTGCTGAAGAGTCCAGAAAAGAGCCACAGAGATGATCACAGGGCTGGAACACCTCTCCTATGAAGACAGGCTGAGAGAGGTGGGGTGGTTCAGCCTGGAGAAGAGAAGGCTCCATGCAGACCTTATTCCAATACTTAAAGGGGACTTTTAAAGAAGATGGAGACAAACTTCTTACTTGGGCCTATTGTGATAGGACAAGGGGCAATGGTTTTAAAGTAAAAGAGGGTCAATTTAGGTTAGATACAAAGAAGAAGTTTTTTTACAGTGAGGGTGATGAAATACTGGAACATCTTGCCTGGAGAGGTGATGGATGCCCCATCCCTGTTCAAGGCCAGGTTAGACAGTGCTCTGAGAAACCTGATCTAGTTGAAGATGTCCCTGCTCATTGCAGGGTGGTTGAAATAGGTGGCCTTTATAGGTCCCTCCCAACCTAAACTATTCTACTTTCCTGTGTCCAACCTGGAATATCTGAGTTTTTTCATCTAGCAGCAGTGCTACCCAGTATAGTCAGGGGCAAACCAAAGCTGACAGGTAGCTACTTTAATAGGTCAAAATTGTGTTTCAGGATCTGGCTTATAAGTGGATCAATGGCTCAACAAAGAGGAGTGTGGAGTGGACTATTGGAAACAAAACCAGCCTTGGCTATCTGAGCTAAATTTTCTGCCCAGTGTCTGTCATCATTCTCAGAGAGGGATCTGTTCCCTGGGGGTCCTTTTAACTGTGGTCATGATGTGGCTATTAAATTGCACTAATTGGTTAGGACATGAAACACTCCTGGGATACCCCAGGTTTCCTTTAACAGAGGGATTGAACATGAAAAAAGAAGATTTAGAAGACAGTAATTGCAGAATCGAATTGCATATGATATTGGAGATTTTTTTTTACCCTCTGAGTGTCACCTGTCAAGTTGAGAGTTTCAGTCATATTTTCCTATTTTTAATACATTTTTCTCTCCCCTATTGCTGTGTGAAGCCACGTGAATGGTGGCAAAGCTGATGGAGCTGTCAGGGTGGGAGAACTTGAAATTGTCAGTACACAAAGTGCTACCAGATGCAAGCACAAATGGAAACCTTGTTTCTAACAGTCCCCCCCTGCAGGGACTCATAGTCACTATTGCCTTTTATTGCCATAAATACAGACTTGCCTGATAGAAAGTGAGCTTCAAGTTGTCACAGCACTTTTTTTTTCAAGTGGCTTGGGTGGAGATCACAGAGGAAGTGTGTGACCCTAGCAAGTCCTTCAACCCTATCACCACAAGGTATCAACCCAGATAAAACCTAAAAAGGGCTGCAAGAAGCCTCCCCAAGATTCTCATACAGGACAAGACTTCCAAATTCAGAAAAGGGACTTTCAGCTTGGAAAGGGATGAACAAGGAGCAGTGTTCCACAACAACCCTTTGCACCCTCATACCTACCCAAGCAAGGAGGGACAAGCAATTCTTGAGGTCCATGAATTGTAGTACATCAGAGGAAGAGTGGGTGAATTGTGGTTGAACCAAGTAAGAGTAAGATAAACCTCCAAGGGTGTTGTTCAAATTATGTTTGTCATTGAGTTTAATCATGTTGCTAGAACCTGTAGAGAACAAACTGAGAAATACTTTCTTCCAAAAGAGGTCAGGAGAGGCCAGTACCTTGCTGGGGTCAGTGCAAGGTGAGCCAGTACCATTTCCCACAGATTCCCCTCAAAATACTGTAGTTTGAGACCCAGCTCCAAACCCACTCAAACCATAGCTATTTTGTAGTATCCTTGCTGCAGGATCTGGATCTCAGGGACAGAAGGGACCTGTAAATGCTACCCGGAGTTTTCTGTCCTTTTGAACTTCCAAGCTGCAGCAGCCCCACAGATGTTCTGTACCAAACCTTGCTGTGTGTGGACTTGTGAGTTTTCCCAGAAAACAAACACATGTATAAGGATGTATTTTCTGATTCCCTAGGTTGGTTTCTTCTACCCATGGATTTCTGACAACTGTGTCTTAGAATGACTATGCCAAAAAAAAAGAAAAAAGGTAGTAGCTGTGACAGTTATTAAGAAGAAAAATTTTAAATGAGGACAAGGTCTAAGCTTGCTTGTGGAGGTCTCCTTTTTGAAGCTTCCTTCCCTCCCTGAGCATAAAAACAAGGGCAGTTTTGTAACTAAGGCTTTGTAGCTAGTCCTGACTTCATACAAATCTGTGAATGCAAAGCAGCAGAATATTTTCCTGATATGGTTTGTACCTGGACCACCAGCACAGCACCTCTCAATTCCTTCTGTCTAAATTGGCCTTCATCAGTTTCCCATCAGTTTATCAATTTTTTCTGCACTGTAGGTGTGGGATATGCACCCTGAGCCAACAGGCAAATAGAAATGCTGTTTCCTGTTGAGTGTAGCTCAGCTATGATAAATATGACCACAAAAATGGCTGCATTCTACACTAAAATAGTAACATTGAGTTTCCTATCTAACCCACAGAAGTCAGGAAATTCGTAACCTATGTTACAGCATAAAAATATAAAATGGGCACTGTAAAAAAATATTGGAAGGGGGGTAAAAAAAAAAAAGAAAGAAAGACACAGGCACTAAAAATACCGGTATCTGAACGTCAGGACAGAATTTTACTCAGATTGTATTAACAATAATTCAAGGGTGGGGGGAGGAGGAAGGATACCAAATAGCCATCCCTGAAAGCTGCAAGAGAGTCCCAGGGCTGGACTGGGCACCCCGGGGAGGACTGGGGCTTCTTTGCTCACTAAACCCTTAACGGTGCACAGTCAACACTTAGCTCCTACTTCTGTCTGTTATTTGTTTGGTTTTGACATTTTGTTGTTATAAGGGCTTAAAGAATTTTTTCTGTCTCTCCAATTCTTTCTGTGGCACCGTTGACAGCCTTTGGTGCATACACATTTCCATTGTTTTCTCTGCTTAACCACTTAGTCACATTTGCCTATTTGTTTGTGGGTTCTTCAACTGGCAACAAAAAAGATCATTTTAATATTTTATTTTTTTTTAATGTAGGAAAATGTGATGCAAACCCACAAACATTGTTAAGGGGGATTCAGGGGCAGGTGTAGTGATTAGTCCTTCCATTAAGTTTTTGAAATGGCCTAGATTTCAGCTGTTTCTATGTTCTTTAAGTGTTGCTTTAGAGTATGAACCATAAGGAAGACAGTAATTGCTTTCCGCTTTCTAATTACAAATAATGAACAAAGTTCACTAGAGCCTAGCAGGAAACTTATGAGGCAGGGGAGAAGAGGAAAAGACAGCCATTGCCCTCCTCTTTCCAGCAGAGGTGGAGATTTCCATGAGGGCAGCCCTTCCAGCTCAGCCCTCCCACAGGTTTCTCTGGGAGTGCTGAGCCACCTTTGGACTGATCCTGTGTGGGCATTGATGGTTTTGTGGTTTGGGGTGGGATGGTGCCTGGAGACACCTGCCAGTGCTGGTTGGAGATGGTGCTGGGTAAATATCCCAGAAGAAAACTTACACAAGGTGGCTGACCCTGCTGTGAGAGACAGCCTTGACCTGCCTCTCCCTTGGCTTATGCAGCTGCAGCCATGGTCTGATCTGCCTGGCAGAGAGGAGCAGCTCACCACCACATGCATCCCCTTCATGCACAGGCTCTGAAGAAAGTACAGAATTCAGACTGTAGTTTCCTCAGTGACAGCTGGAATGTCTCCAGCGGGCAACACTGAGGTCGTAGGAGGTCAAAGAGTGTCTTGCCCAGAGATTTTCATCAAAAGAGAGACCAGGGCTTTGGGACAGTGGCAGAGGCACGCAGCAGATTGAGAACAGTGACCGCATTATTGTATGAAGATGAGTGAACTGGCAGGATGACTGAGCATGCCCTGAATTGCCTTGCTTTTGTTTGCTGTGTCTCAGACTGTGTAGAGCTCAGACAGGCCAGGGCATTAAGTCTCTGGTGTCTGTGATTTCTCAGCTGTGCAGAATTCTTCATACTGATAACATTCAGAGGGAAACATGGGGGGAAGATCCATTCCTTTAGTACAGTTATATGCATACGTTTGGGTGTTTTTGCCTTTGTGCAGGTATATTAGTAACAAATAAACTCAACACAAATTTAAGGGAACCTCTAGTAACATACAGTTCATTTTATACCTAAGCATATTAGATAAACATTGTGGGGTTAGGGTTAGATAAATGCCAGGTATATAAACAGATATATGCCAGAATGAATGTTGTATTGGATGCGCACATGCTGAAATAAGAGCACATACACTACCACATCCACCAACTAAAAAGTGCAGAACAAATTTGTACCGAAACAAGTTATCTTTGTGCAACAGTGCTGGCTGTGTGCCTACCAGCAAAGATGCAGAGCAAGGAGGGAATAAGCAGCAGCAGAGGCACTAGGGGCATACACAGTCATATGTTCCTCTTTTTAACCTCAGTAACCTCTTTTCTCCCACTCATAGCTGACATACTCCCACCCTCACCCTGAACACCCAATGAGTATATGACATAAAAGCCATGTTTGTTAGTTATATGGTTCATGATGACTAATGGAGACTTAGTTGAACAAACTAGTGGGCTTTTATCTTTTTTTCATTTGTGGTAAAAGTACATTAAAAATTACTCACAAGGTGCAAAGGGGTAGTGTTTGAACTTAATATTGGAGAAATTGTATTTATGTGAATGAGTGAGCCAAAATGAAAACAATTACTTGGAGTCAGTTTTAATAAGCAGATTCAAATCTGAATGGCTGTAGTGATGGCTTTTGTTAAATGAGAGATCAGGTGTAGTGTGGGAGACTATTCTCAGAATGAGAATAGTCAGGAAGAAATTGACAAATTGAGGGAAGAAATAATTCAACCAAAAAAAATTAAAAAAAAAATAGAAAATATGCATATGCAGTGCTTTTAGAGGAATTATTCCTTTATGTTCATATAAAGGCACTATACTTTTTCTTTGTACATATTGCCATCTTTTTATGTAAATAATATTGTTTTAAAAATGTTTAAAATTATATAATTAAGAGAAATGGGAAGTGCTGTTGAAGATCTTTGAAACTAAGCAACTTTTTTTTTTCCTTTGGCTTTCCCCCTTCCCCACTGAATCTTAATTATTTTTCCAATAGATTTTGACTATTTGCTATAGATAAATTTTGCAAAATAGATTACAGAAACCAAGGGTCAAGCCCTTCTCTGACTGCATTATAGAATTCTGCGTGGGCTGTTTAGTTAGTATTAGAGAATGTGATACTGTTTGATTTGATTTTTGCCCTCAAAAAACCCAAACAAAACAAAACCCACAAACAAACAACAAAAAAAAAAAAAAAAAAGGAAAAAAGGGCTGAGAACACGAGTTTGACATCCAGTGACATGATTTGAGGATTTCAGTGACAGACCTTTAGGAAAGGTGTCACATTCATGAGACTTATGATAATCTGTACAGGCTAGCAACGCTTAAAATCAGCGGGCATTGATTGTGATATGTAGACCCTTATGGTCCAAAATGCCCATTTCCAAATTTAGGTTCTTCACTGAAGTATTTGTTTGCACTTGTCTCTAAACCAGTGCTTAGATTAATAGGAAATCATAATAATGTGAGCATTTGCTTCTAGCAGTTTATAACCAAGTGAAAAGGTGTCCCTGCTCTAAAGCCCATACCACGTGGGCCATTAGCTGTCTTCCCTGAAGTCCTAAAAATGTTGATGAACTTGTGTACTGACTGAGCATTTCACTTTACAGCCTTTCTGTGGATTACTTCCTCCTGGTCTGGAAGTGGAAACACTGATGTATGTCAAGAAAAACTGTTCTCACAGTGTTTCCTGCCTCTCTCACAGCAACTGCTCACAGAGATTGAGTACTCTGGTCTTCACGTGTTGCTTGGAAGCTGTGAGAGACTGGGGTAGCCCCTTGAGCAAGTGGCTCAGCAGTCAGCCAGACCAGCCTTAACCTCCTAATACTATCAGCCCTGACCATCACATCTTTATAGTTAGGTGCGAGAAGAGCAAAAGTCTTCCTACTTAGTCAAAACTTAGTGTCTTTGTGCTTCTTCCTTAAAAAAACCCCCCAGAGATCCTGACAGGGAAGGGAGGTAGAGTGGGGACTGCAAGCCTTAGAAATAAGTGCAACCAGTGGGGTTTACACTGCATGTTTCAGTATTGCAGTGGTGAATGAGTGACATTAGTTGCACTGACCTAATGGCACCCAGCTGAAGAGCTTCAGTTGTCAAATTGGTGTTGGATAGAAAGTGGTCTTATGTTCCCTCATACCCCTCCAAAGTGATGGGCAGGGGAGTGCAATGCTCCCTTTTAGCTGTATCCTCTTCCACTTCTGAGGCTTGGAGTCATGCTTTTCATGTACTCGTCAGATGCTGGGCTGATCTGGAAATGGTCAGCATTTCTGGAAACCAGGCCGGGGCAAGGGACTTGCTGACTCATTTCTGGGTAATGTGTGTTAACCCTAGTGTCACATCCAGCTCAGACAGGCGTTGCTGCTCCCCAGGAAGGAGGAGGAGGAGATGGTGCACGGGCAGGAGGTGACACTGGAGGGTTGAGATTGCAGCAAGGAGAGGTACTGAGCTGTTGGCAAGGAGGCCAGTGGTAGACGCAGCTTTGGCATAGCCAGAGCGGTCTGCAGGCAAGGATGGGCTCCATACGTGCTAGACAAAAGGGCTGGCAGGAGGCCAGGGGCTCTGCGAGGCAGCAGCGTGTGCTTGTCGTCGGGGGTGAGTGTCCTTGGCACAGCGCCGGAGGGGCCCTGCCATTGTCATCCTCCTCTTGATCGCTCTGCGGGCCTGGAGGGGGATCTGTTGTGTGTTTTGTTTGTCATCTTTTGTTTGCAACTTGAAGCAATCCGGCAGAGGGTAATTGCGCTGTTTGTTTCTGACAGCCCTAGCAGAGCATCCCCCGTTGCTTGCCTAGCCTTGCTAGCGCGGGTGGGACCCTGCGGAGGGAGGACAAGCTGGACACGGGTCCCTTTGCCCAGCGCCTCCTCATCCCGCACCATCGGCAGTATGCCCGCACCAAGGGGAGCTGCGGCAGGGGCTGGTCCTGGCTGTGCCGGCTGCCAGAGCACCACTGGCTCCTTCCCTGAAACCACCTTGCTGGACTGGGGAGTGGCAGGGGAGCCCGAGGTGCTGCGGGAGGTGCGAGGGCGCCAGAGGAGCGGCAGCCCAGGGAGGATAGAGCTCACCACCGCAGCATTGCCACCAAACATATCATACCCTGAAATCACAGCCGCAGGAGGTGATACTGACACACAGCTCTGGCTCGCCTCTCAGAGCTGAGCCTTTGCAGTAGGTCTGCCATCCCTGGCTTTATACCCAGACAAGGGACACAGTCCTTCTGGGAGTAACTTTTAGGAAAGAAACGGGAGAAGCCGGTGCTTCCCTCATGTAGCCCAAATGGCTTGCACTGGCACCCTGGGCCTGCTGTGGGGCTACATCACCCTGCTGCATGGCCCTGGGCTCCTGCAGCCCTGCCTGAAATGGGAGGGGTGCTGAGGTCACAAAACACTGCCAGGAAAATCTATGCCCTGAACATCTGGCTGCTGACAAGGAGAGCTGCCATGCTGGGCTGCTATGCTGGGCTGCTGTGTGTCACTGCAGACCCCACTGCAGTAGGGCTGTAAGGGCTGCTCTGGGCTCTATCAGTTGGCAGAGACCTCCATCTCAGGCTCGTATGGGAAGTGTGTTGACCCACAAGAGGGCTGAAATCAGTCATGCCCTGAGAAGTACAAGCCACTTTCCAGTTTACAAGCAGCAGGGTCCCCTTGGCGGTTTGCACCTCTCTGATCATTTTAGAAAACGTTTTGATACACTGCCAATTTTAAAGAGAAGTGGTTTCCGTCAGCCACCCGCTCTTTTTAGCAATGGGACATTTAACAATTATGTATATATAAATGGTTTGCATTTTGATTTAATGTTGGGGTTTTTTTCTTCCCCCCACACCCACCTTAATTTTGCCTTGCCTGTTGTCACAGAACAGTGCGATTTTTGGCCACGCACCCAGCCCCTGTGGCTTTTACTCTTCATGGAAGGCATGACGAGCACTGCTGACTTGCCATTTGAAGGGGTTCTGGGATGCTCAGTTAATGCAGGGGCCTAGTCTTGTTCACATCACCTGGTTGCAAAGACCAAATCTAATTTAAAGGGATGAGGGAGTAACAGATTTGATACCCATCATCTGCAGCACTTGGAAAACCCTTTTGAACTTATTTTGTCCTCCCATAGAGCTCACTTCTTTTTTCTTTTTTTCTTTGTTATTTTTTTTCTGGTGTGTTAATCTCCATCCTGTAAAAATCAGCTGTGAAGATCTGAGCTCTGTGGTCTTTCTGTGACATTGCTGTGTGATACATTAAGATGACTTGCAGTTTTCCATATTTTCTTGTTGCCTTTTTCTCTGTAGAAAGAACTGAGGATGCTCTGATTTTACTTAAAACATGGTTTACTGTGATCTGTCACCTTAGTGTTAAAAGTGGTTCATTTTGAAGAACAATATCCCTTCTCTGAAATGCTAATATAGCACTTAATATTTATTTATAAAAATAAAAACATGCTAGACTGTGAACTTGATAATTAAGGCTCTGTCCACAGGAGTCAGGTGTCTCTCCTGTCTCTCCTGTATGAATGGTAGCAATTTCCTAGACTCAGGGGTTAGAAAAATGTATTTTGAATACAGAAAACAGAAGTCTTACTGCCTGCCTTTATGTGTATACATATATATAAAGTTAAAAACCTCTCCAGGCACTCCCTATGGGTAAAGGGAAGCTACATCTTTCACAGAGTATATTAAGAAATTACCTGATCACAACTAACTAGGTTTGTAATTTAACTGTGTTTATTTTTCATGGACTAGTACAGAAAGTTAAATGGTAAAAGAAGAATAATAGGAACTCTTGTGAAAACATGAAATTATATGGCTTTAAAACAATTAGGTTATATGTGAGACATTAACTATCAGACCAAAGCATATTCCAAGATGTATAAGTGGTGATAAAGCAGAATATATTTGGAAAACAAAAAAGTGATACTATTACTGACAAACTTTTATTCTAGCTGATACAACAGAATCTAATTACTATAAAGTTACCTTAAACATCTGTGGAGGATATGTTCCTAATTTTGTTGTGGAAAAAGTCACACTTTTGGCATGGTCTGTATTTAAACTGGACAGACAAAATGAGAACCAGCGCTCTGATCTTCTTCAGATTTCAAAGCATTGCATCTATGAGAAAGTAGCAAACTGATTTTGAAACTTTCAAATGGTTTAGGAATGTTAAGAATCTACATTGGTTTAGAATCCTTTAGACTGACAATAGGGGGTTTTACTGGTTTAATTCTGTTTCCACATCTGTTTGGGTCATGTTTTCAGCTCAAAAAACTTCAAAACATTGTAAAACAATTTTTTTCACTGTGGTTTTGGTTCTGTTTAAATGTAGACTAGAAAAAAAAGAAAACCAAACCAATCCCAAATCAAAAATTTTGTGGATTTTCCTTGAGATACAGACTTCATCTTGGCTGAAATTGGCTTCATCTTCACTGAAATTGTTTTGATGTTGCAATTTTGTTTTCCTAGGCAACTACTTTACTGATTCCACTGCCTTTTGAGTTTGAAAGCTTGTGGGAACTGCTGATTTTCCAAGATTCGAGGTTGTGGGTACAATCCCTGTATGGGCCATTAAGATTTAGACTCGATCCTTGTGGGTACTTTCCAACTCAGTGTTTTGTGATATGTGTCTGGGATAACAGATTTTTTTTTGGATACAGGTTCTAGTTTAATGCTAGTCCTTCTATCCTTTCAGTCATCCTGTTTCATTTTGCCTGGATGTGCCTTCTGAGCATCCTTGAGGAGTGGCTGATGATTGAAGATATACATAGCTCTGAAGAGCTTTTGTAATGCCATTAAAGCTTTTGTTTTCTTTTGATAAAGACTTCACTTTTGTACTAAAGCAATCTTTTCAGACATAATGGAGGAAATTTCTGCTAAACAGCTCAATGAGGAGAAATCATGGGACCTGGAAAGATGGCTTTTGAAACAACTAAATGCTTGCTATTGTGGAAACCCATCACTATGCTTGATGCCATCAGAAAGGGCTTATTTTATAAGGGAGCTCAGCATTTCCAACGGCAAGATCAGGAGCAAAGGAGAATGACTGAGACTTACCCAGAGAAATGAGCAAAGCACAATGCAAATTATCTAAAAGAGAGACGTGGACTCAAATGTGTCCTTTTATTTCGCCTCTGCTTCATTGCTGGTCCTTTTGCCTTTCTACTCTCTTTCAGCTGCAAAAATACCGCAAGTTTCAGAATCTTCTATAAAGCAATATATTCCTACTGGTTATTGATAACCTGTTCTACACCCACTCTTAACCTTTTGACTGAAACTAATAACATAACCTCGGGAAAATCCTACTGTATGTGAGTTCCTCCATGCCACCCCACACACATTGCTGGGGTAGTTCAGCTTCTGAACACTTTGCAGTTAATTTTGTGCAGTCTTCAAAGAGTTCAGCTTTGTGCTGAGCTCTGGGTTAGAATTCAAGTTCAGAAATTAGTCTGGAGGGGCTGAGAAGGATCTAAAATGGGGAAAGCTGCATGTCAGCTGTCAAGTTTCTTCTGAAGGGGCAAGTTAGTGCAGCATTACACTCCCTGCATTTTCTGCCAGGGATGTAGGGCGGACCTTCTCAGTCATCACCTGCAATTCTCAGTTGCTTTTCTCAAGACCTTTTCAACAAACATATCTTCAATGTCACAGTAACTGGTCTCCACCAGACCAGCTGGAGCTGGAGTAAGGAATCTCCACGGGCAGCATTCTGATGTGGACTCCACACTTGACCCTCAGCTCTAAATGGGGGATGGAGGGGAGCACACAACCAGAGGACCCTTTATGATGAATTGGCAAATGAAGCACATATTGGTAAGTGGACACTGGTAATTCAGACTTCTTTAGTGGGTGCTATCCAAAAGCACCTTCCCTCAGCTATTAGCCATAGCATGGCATCATGCCTTTGCAAACTAAATGAGAGTCCTCTGCTGCTAAAAATCTCATTGACAAGATGCTTAAGCTGCTGAAATGTATTGAGGATAATAAGGTCAATTTGTGTAGCTAAAGTAATATTATTCCCTGCCGAGGCTCTAGTCAGATTAAAGCTGTAGTAATTTTGCAGCAACTCCGGTTGAGGAGTCAAAAGACCATGTACTGTCCTTAATGGTGTCCACCTTCATATACCTCTTCCATCTCTTTTTCATGAGTGGATAGGTTGTTTAGAACAGCACAGAAGCCACTATGGCTCTGTGGTGGATTTGAAGAGACCGGTCAAGGAGGGTTGTTTTCAGGAATGCCACCGCGGTGGTGACTTCTCTGAAGTGTCACTGAGTGATGATGCAGTCTGCCTCATCCACTCCAATACTAGTAAATGAAGGAGCCCTGCAAACAGTAAAACAAATCAAGGGCAGAAAGAAAGCCAAGAATACCTTAAATTTGGTTCTGTTTTTTTCCCTGTTATCAGGTTGAACCATTCTTAGCACACAAATGTGGATGTGCCCTTGCATTTAAAACTCACTCAATATCTGTGGTTGTGACCTTGGATTTCCAAGAACACATAAAAACATCCTGTACAGTGCAGTTAACTTTTCAAACAATGGAAGAGAAGAACCACCCCACCACCAAAAGAGAAGTCTCAGCATCAACATGGCCTAATTCCTCAGCTCCATGTAAGAAATCTGTAAAAAGCAGTGATAGTTAGGAAGTTGATTGGCTCTGATATACCTTCAGGGTCAACCTGAGGCCACTGATAACTTGATTGAATGGGTCCCTCACTGTACACCAGTGGTATCTGGAGAATTTATTTTGCTTTTCTCTTTTAAGTCATGGCTAAGTAGTTTCTCTGATGCCCTCCATAGACAGTGAGGAGCCTGAGAAACTCTGGAAAACTTTCTAGCCCTGTCCTTCATTCCACTTTTCTGCATATGTGTCTAATGGCCATGTCCCCTAGTACAAGGAATAGTTTGTGAATGAACCTTAAAGTTATTCCCTACTTAATTCTGGAAAAAACTTTTGAGGAATGAGAAGATAGGGAGAACACAAGAGTGAAGTTATGACCTCTGTTTGTGTGATGAGTAAAAAATTCCATCTGTGTAAGTCTGTAAAACAAATTTCCTTGTGGAAAGTGCAGTGTTCCTACTTCCCCCTAATGAGAGGTGTCCAGTTTGCCATTTCTCTCAACTCTTCATTGAATGGTCCCATGTAAAAGCTAGAAGAATAGCATTTCCCCTCACATGCACAGAGAGGAGTGAGAGCCTCCAGGTCTGCTGAGAACCTAAGGTGTCTGGGCTTGAGCCCTTATTTCAACAGAAAATGAGGACAAGAGGGGACTGAGGAATCCTGTCAGTGAGTAAGAACTCACTCTGCACAACGCTAAACAAAGGAGAAGCTTCCTGTAGTTCACTGGCCCATTCAGACTTTTATGATATGCAAAAGTGTGGTCTAACAATCTTAAGAACAGAAGTGTAGCAGCTATTTTGGGTTGGGAACATTACATTGCTGTTGGTTTTGTATAGTGCAACTGTATCCTGAGCGAGGAATCATTGTGTTCAGAAGGTATTTATTTTTTATTGTGAGAATCTAAACATGTGGTGTTTATTTATCCTTTAAATGATGGGTTCATCTCTCCTTCCCAGCTAAAAATTGTCCATGTGACATTGTCATTTAGCACTTCCAACACTGTTGGTAATACACTGCATCTGTCATGGACAGGATTACAATGTGGTTTTACACCTAAGTCACCTCTTAAATCTTTAACATTAAAAAAAAGTCACAAATTGTGGGCAGAATACAAATGTATTTATAATTTTTAACTGTTCAGGATGTTTTGTAGCTTCCTAAAATCCCAGCATGAGAGCAAGAACCGTGACAAGAGATAAGGCACACATCTTGAATTAATTCTGATCTAATCAAATCTGATTTGATCCGATCTAATGTAATCTCATGTTTGTCCAACCAGTAGGACTTTATCTGTAGACATGATGCTCACACAATGGATTGGGAAGTTACTCCTTGCTTTAGCCATGGATGTTTTGATAGCTGGGCTGGTTATTCCTCAAGTCCTGATTTCATGGGATTATTCCATGGAAAGGGAGAGAGATTACTCTGGCACTGGTATGAAGTGGTTGTGTCATGTCTGGAAGCAGCAGGTGTGGCTCTGTTAGGTGATCCACTCCTCTGCAGAGAGCAAGAGTAATTTTAACAATAACAGCTGCTCTGGTCTAAGGAAAATAGCAAGGCAGAGGAAATATGTTTTACTAAATCAAGTGATAGTCTGAAAAAAAAGGATAACCTTTTGGAAATATATATTTATTTTTTTAAGTCTGTTATTGTCAGCTGTCTTAATTGATCTAGTAAAAGTAGTTATTTGCCCCTGCAAATCTTTCCTTGATTGCTGTAGCTGTAGCTGTTGCATTCTTCTGTGATTTCTCCATTTCCTTGTCTCTAGAGCTGTCAAGCCACTGAGAGATATGTCAGGTCCCTGGGGGGATAAAATAAACCTGCAGGGACACTATCTTCATGGTCAAGTGGGGCAGGTTCTGGTTAAATGCTGTGTGGACATGATGATGTGTACTACATGTATGCTGCAAGGCTGCTGGAGGCAGCCAGAGGACCTGCATTTCCTACTGGTCTTCCACTTTGCTATGGAAAAGCACAGAAACAGGACTTATTTATTCCAGACTTCAGGTGAGTTGTAGCTAAGCATAAATGTAAATGCTTTGCTGAACTGCTCTTTGAGAAGCCTGTTTGCTGACCCAAGCCTGTGGACTCCTAATCCTTCTGTGCAATAATCTAAGCAAAGATCTTCAGCATGTGCTGCAGACTGTGCAGATGCCCTGTCTGCATCCATCTGAGTCAAAAAAACAGAGGCAGGGAAAATCCCTAGGACGGGAACTCAGTCATCTGTGCTGGTACCTGGTCCAAGCAGGCAGCAGCCCTCCCTGCAGGTTGCAGGCAGTGCTTGGGAGCCAGCACGGGCCATTCCCAGTGACCAGACCGGAGGCAGGTTTTGGAAGAGAAGAGCAGCCGGTAGCATAGACGCAGGCCGTACTGTGCTGGCTGGCCTCGGTGGCCAAAAGCAATCCCCAGCAGGTTTAATTTAAAGCTGTATGGGTGCAAGTTTTATTTAAAGCTGTACAGGTACAGCTTTAAAGCTGAAATGTCTTTGGGTGACAGTGAGATGGGAAATAGTTTCCTTATGCCAAATATTGATGGGCATTTAATATATACTTCAGGCACATGCTGTGACCAGGGAAGACTGCCTACTGATGTTATGTGAGTGCTCCTGATTCCTGCAGTGCTGTGGTGCGGGATGAGCACAACAAGGGAGAATCACAAGTGTAAAGTGCTTTAAAGATCACACTCTAGCAACTCTTACCAGAAAAATACTCTTGATTTGAAGTGTGATTTTTTTTTTTTAAAAAAAACAGCCGTTCTATACTATGAAAGACCTTTGTCGATGCAATTACACTAAGAGAAAAGTAAAAGCTTTGACCAGTACAGCTGGCATCTCCCTGTGAGCTGCACTATCAGAAGTTGTAAGCAGAAGCAGTTCCTCATGTGGGAGGGCACAGCCAATGTTGCCTGGTGCTCTTCTAGTGCAGATTTATCCAGCCTTTGAAGTAGTACTTCATTTATAAATGGTTATTAGCCATTTTTGTGTCAATGTCCAGGGGGAGTTGTAAAGAGATGTCTATTTCCAAGCTGGTGTCAATTCCAGTGACCTTTCCTGCTAACAGTGTCCAATGGATATGGTCTGAGCATAGGGAGGTGCTGAGGACTGCCGCCTGCCCCTCCATCCATACCACTGCCGTTTGGCCATGTGGTGAAATCCCTTCTTCCTGGGTGGACAACTCAAATCCCTCACTAAGCCTGCACCAGAGGATGACTTACTCCAAGTTTGCAATGCAGCAAAATTGCATTGCTTGATTTTTCACTCTAAACTCGGGTATAATAGTTATTCTGTGATTAGGCTGGAGTGAAGACAAAAGTAAACCAAGTTAAGAGTGCTTCATAAAGACAAATTAGGCTAGGCAGCTTAGAAGTCTCAGTAAGATGCCTGACATAATTAGGTGAGTCCTCCTGCTTTTCTAGTGAAATCCTGTGTGCAGTGGAAGAACCTCTGGAAATGCACTATATATAGTATAAAAGAAAGACAGAATGAGAGAGTGGTAACATATTCTATTACAGTTACATAGGGTTTACTATAAGTATCATCCACTTATATACTTGTACACTCCCTTATGCTGCTGTTAGCAATAGGAACTCACAAACTCATACACAGCTAGTACAAAACTCATGGGGCTTAGGAGAAAAACTCATCTCTAAGAAAATCTGCCAGTGTTTGGATTGGGCATTAAAAATCCTGTAGGGCTATCAGTAGGTAGGTGGTCCCAGGAAGGAAAATAACATGACTGTTTTATTTCCTGTTTCTGAAAAGAGGAATTAATATCCCAGTGCCAATACAACACTGCCCCTAAGCAGGCAAATGTCTCTGCACAGGCAGGAGATAGGGCACAGCAGGGAACTGCGATGCTGGCACTTAGTGGATTGCATGTCAACCTCCTCTCAGTGGGCTTTGCAAGCCTATCAAGGACACAGGTAGAAGAGAGGGGTTTTGCCTCCTACTGAGAGGATGTGAGAGCAAAGTGCAGCTACAGGAAGGCTTTCCTTCTCTGCAGCAGACATTGCATAAAAACGAAGTCTCAAGAGTAAAGGGTAATGGGAGCAGTTACCTGCCCCATGTTAAATGTTCCCCCTGTAGTGTAACAAAACAATTCAGAGAGGACTCATTGAAATGGTTTGGACACAATTCTCCTTTCCTGTGTGCTCACTGTATGGGAGGAAAGATTGGTCTGTTTTTGCTCTCAGGTTAGGATTCTGCTATGCCAGCTATGACAGATTCCCAACAGAAAGACATTCTTCACCTTGGAGAACTCATGATTTGATAACCAGAAAAGTTCTAAACAGACCCAGAAACCATTCAGAAACAGTGGGGTATTTCTCCTCAGCACTCTGGCTGCATATTCACGTAATGAAGAAGTGTGGGTTAGAAATGGAATTTTGGGGTTTTGATGTATTTTTATGGAAATGCATCTCGGCAAATGCCCTCTTAAGAATAAGAGTGAGTATGGGGAATTAATTAACCTGGTCACACTGTGCTGGGATGTAAGGCATGAGTCTCAGTGGTGAGAGGGTTACAAGCCCCAGGGCAGGCAATGCCAATCTGTTGTGTGGTGGTCTCAAACCTGGGCTGGATGTGTCTCTGGCATTTAATGTGGCTTAAATGTATCCTTGTGGTGGGTGTGACAAGGGAAGATGACTCTTGAATAAAAGCCATCACCTTTGACGTAAAGTCCTGTCCACAAAACCTGTCAATGAAATAGCTAATTAGAGCAGGTGTAGCTACAGCCCTAGTCCAAAGAAAGCTGCTTGTCTGCATGGCTACAAGCGGGTCATGTAGAGCACTGCCCGAGCTGCACAAGCCTCTGCATGGCAGGGCTGCATTGCTGCAAGTACAGTGAGCAGCACTTGCTCTCACTTTTCCTGGCCATGAACCCCAAAGATCTGATTCTTCTCGCTTTGCACTCTGCGTCGTAACTAACACTGCTTTCAAGAGCTGGGTTGGAGGATGTAGAATGCTACCATTTAGTAAGGCATCATTTTACCACCACTTCACAGCACTGTAAAATGAGAATGTAGGCTGTGGAGCAGCAAAGACCTGAGCCCCAAGTAGAATTGGGTGAATTGAAATTCACCTCTTTAGAAACCTCCCTTGCCATATGAATGGGAAATAACAAGGTCAGGTCCATCTGTCCTGGAATTACACAGGCTGCCTGAGCTTGGGCTGCAGATTTTAATGGAAGACCAGAGTAACAGAATATAAAAAATATTAAATGAATATACAGTGCCAGTGGATTTGGAGCAGGGACTGAATTTATGTGAAAGTTATGTGAAACTGTAAGCAATACCATGCTTAATGTTTTTGTAATAATTTGTATAAATATATAATAGATGCATATGCAAACACGCGTGTATGTAGGTAGTGTAAATATACATTTGGAGATGGCACTGTTCTCAATCTGTTTTACAATGTAATTCTGTTTGAAAGAAAAATTGTTTTTCCTTTTTGTGTGGATTCTCATGTTCTTTTTGTACGGTTTGCCTGTGGAAGGTAGGTACTTAATTTTTTTTTCCTTCTTAGTTTAGTTTGGGTGCTTTTTTTTGTTTTTTAGGTCTCCTTTGCCCTGGGCCCTGAAAACAATAATAAAAAAATACTGTGGTAGTTGCTTCCATGTGGCTTGCCAAAGGGGTGTTAAGAAATTTTCCTGGTTGTTCTGTATGTGTGAGCTGCAAAGAGGTGATAAATTGCTGAAGGAAATTAAAGAGGGAACTTGAAGCTCAAGTTTTGTACTCTTATGGTTTGGGCAGTCTCGGATTACAAGACTGCTGGTTGTGCTGGAAATCAGGTTAGTTTCTCTGACTCACCCAGGAGTGCTGCAATGACAGATTAACAGGTAAAAACATCACTCAGCTTCTGGTGCTCTCTGTGCTTGGTTTGCTCAGGTGCTGGAAAAAGAAACCACAGTCTACTGGAGAGGAGCAGCTACAGTGGTAATCATAGTGCTTTGGACAAGCAGCCATTTCTAATCATGGAGATTCCCCCAGAGCGTGTTCTGCGCTGCCTGTCCTGCCCTCTCTGTGTGTGGAGGCACCTAGTCCCTGCACCCATCAGATCTGCCTCCTCCTGCAGCACTGCCTGGTTGGTGGCAAAGGCAGTTGGATATCAGCTCAAAAATTGTTTCTTGGATTCTTTCAAGGCCATTTAACAACTGATGCCTCTCTAGGAGTGATGCTTTTCTGTGAGTGGGGAAGGTATAGCTCTGAGTTGTGGCTACTAGCTGGTCACAGCTTGGCTTTTTTGCTTTGCCTTATGACGGTCTCAGCTTTTTCCAAAATGGAGGGTTTTTTCATTGATGCATTCATCTGTGGTGCTGTGTCATGAGTCCACATGCAGAGGTTTTCTTTCCCTCTGTCCATCCCCCAAGTCACAAGTTGCACTTTTCCCTTCAGTATCATCAGCTGAACAGCAGTAATGCTGGCTCTTAGCTAGAGCTTTGGGTCCTAATACTTTGCAATGTTTTTTGAAGGAAGGGAAATTTTGGGGGCCCTGGGTTGCAGAAAGTATGTGGTGAGGGCAAACTCACATTGCTCAGCAATGGGTGAGGAAACCTGCCCAGGTTAGATGATGTCTTGGAGCAGCACATGGTGGCACTGCTAGCCTGGACCTTCAGTCATTGCCACACCATCTTACTTTCATCCTGCCTGAAACTTCCTTCAGGCCCAGCTCTGACACTGCCTGAGTGCTGTCTGCAGCTCTGTGAGGGGTTGCACAGGTTGCTGCTCAGGCTGGCTCCTTGGCCACAGCAGCTCTAGGCTGAGATCAGTATCTGCAGCCAGAGTTCGCACTCTGTCCCCTTTCTGCAAGCTGGTTTTCTCTGTCCCCAGGGGCTGTAACCTCGGAACTGGTGAGGTGTGAGCCAGCTTCTGCTGCTGCTTTTGGGGTGAGGGCAGAAAGGCAGAGGAAGTACCACTGACAACACCCACTGTGCCTCAGGTGCCCATAGTTTCCAGCAGTCCAGCTTACACAGGTTTTTCTGGCCTTGCTGCAACTGTCAGGACCCATGAGGAAAATGGGATGTGCCTGCTGAGAGCAGCTGCAGGTAGTGATGCTCAGGGGCAGCGGCTGCTCAGGCTGATAGTCAGAGTGGAGCTGCAGTGTTGATGTCCCAAGTCTACCACTTCCTTGTGAGACTCACAACTTGAGAGAACCATAGTTTTTGTTTGTTTTTAAGGCTGTGAAAGCAGTTATGTGCACAAACATAAGGATCTCGGATGAAGCTGAATTGAGACCTCATTGCTCACCTTCCTACAGACGTGTGCGAGGCTTAGGAAACAGGAGTTAAAAATAGGGGAATCTCCCTTTACCCTATTTGCACCAAACCATTTTGTTAAAATAAGTATTGCTATTTGACAAAGAGAAGCACTCCATTAAGGCAATTGTAAAGGCCTTCAAGGCAGCAATGACAAAATATTGAAACTGAAAGTAACAGCATATTGCCTTCAAATTGCATCCTTTGGTGTTCAATTCTGAACCATGGGACCCTGTGAAACACCAGCTGCATGGGGGAACCTGGTGGGAGAGGGTGAGAATTTCTGTAAGCACAGATGCACACTGCTGCATCTGCTGCACTAGCACTGGATGCAGTCATGGGCCAGCTTGAAGGGTCTGGGAAGACATGTCCCGCTGTGGAATGTGGTGATAAGAGAAGTGAAAAAACATGATGATCTCCAATTAGATGGTGTTGGGTCAGCCAGTATGAGTTGTAAGTACATGTGGTAACCTGTCCACTGACAAGCCAGAGCTCACATTTTTTTCACAGCATGGCTTATCCAACAGTTGCAAGTAGCCAACCAATATACTGAAATTAAGTTGTTCCTTCCTAGAAAGGAAGGGAAGCTTTGTTTTTTCAATAATATGTCACAAATATTGCCCTCTGCCCTTGCACAATGCAGTGTAAACTTGCTTCTAATATGTGCTGGAGGGGGGAATTCAGCTCCGTGTCTGCATTTAATTGTAAATTTACACGTACAATCCTTTTTTGGCATAGATTCCAGCTTTGATATGCATTAGTAAACATTCATGACACCAATATTAACGCAGAATGAGCTTGTAGTGATTTGTTATGTTAGATACTAAAAAACAGTCATGAGGCTGGATTTGACAGTGTTATCTCAACACCTTGCATAGAGATGCAAGGATGATTTGGTGACATATCATCCTTGACACATGACACATAGAAACCATGCTTCAATCAACACGCCATGCCTCTGGGCAGCGTGATGTTACAGCCTCTGCAGGGGAATGCCACTGCCTGCGAAACTGCCTCTCTTGCAACTAGTGGTGGTGGCAGGGGTACAGACACTGGGAAGGAAGAAACCAAGCCTGGTATTCAAAAATCAAATACACCAAAATGTAACAAGTCTCCTGCATGTTAATGATGTTTTATTACTGGCAGACGTGTCTAAGCAAGAACCTGCTTTTCTTATAATTACTTATTCTGCAAATAAATTCAGGAGTACGGATCTTAGCAGCTCCACTGGCACTAGGTCTGGGCATAAACCCATTATGATTTGTGTCATTTCAATTCTGCGCTAAATCACTCTGTTTAATTAAATTCTAGTTATCTTGATTTATTTGAGAATGGTGTGCCCACATGGCATACCTCAAAATATGTGACGGTAATGGGCAAATACCAACGGAGTGATGTGGTGACCAATAAAATTATGCTGGGTATGAAAGAAAAACAGAGTATTACCGTTTGTTTAGAAGTTGAGTCAGGATGTGTTTTCTTAAACAGTAGTTCAATCTGGTTTTGCTGGGAGCAGGATCTGGATTTAGCTGTCTGTAGGCAAAAAACCCAGCAGGTTTCATCACTACCCCACACCGAAGCCTGTCTTCCAAGAGGGAGAAGTGGTTGTGACAACCCTTTCCAGGTAATGAGTGCAACTGGTGGTAACATGTTAGCTGGGCAGAAAATACTGATGGAAGTGCTTCTTTACACAAATGAGACTTCACAGTTGAGATCCTTTCCAATCTGTTGAGAAGATACCGTGTTTTAGTGATGTGGATGTGCCTTTTGTGTGAGGTGAGTGCTGACTTTTGGCTATACTACTGGTAACAAAGGGTTACAGAAACGCTGCAACTCAAAAATACAAACATAAATATCAGGCCTCCAGCCCATCCACTGGGCATTTCTAATTGTCAGGTGCATGGATGAGAACTGTTGTGATAAATGTCATGTATCTTTTGAGTTGTTACACAACAGTGATGAGGGAAAAGGCAAGACACAGAAAGGAGAAAGCTGGGGCTGACTATCTCTGCTTGGGAAAATAACAAGCCCTTTATTAGAAATGTCTTTAAAATTGTTATCTGGAATTGGTAAGATGGCATGGTTGGTCCTGAAAAGACTTGATTTTGAAGCATCACTGGTGAATATTATGTTGCTACCAGTGCTTTGCACACACTGACACTTGGGCTCAGTGGCAAACAGGCAAGAGCATAGGAAAAGGCTGGAGAGGTGAGAAGGTTGGTCCCATCCTCAGCCCATGCTGGTTGCTGCTGTCAAAATGGCTTTCTGTCCTTGCAGGCAGCTGCAGGCTTCAATTCATTGTCCCTGATATTTAATTGCCAAAATAAAAACCATATTTATATATAATTACTGGATTGCTCAGAATACCAGTGCCAAGGGGCAGGAATACTAACATAAGGTGGGATCAATAGTAGTTTAATTTTCCAAGTTGCAAGTTGTGGAGGCAAAGGCTCCCACCTTTCCTACTGCCTCCACATACAGACGTACAACAATAAACCTCCTAAATCACCCCAGAGGGACTTGAGGACTAACAAGTCCTCAAGAGTTTATGGTGCAATATGCAGATACTAGAGTTTGCAGAAGCAGCATTGATCCTGCTGGAACAGTTAAATTAGGGGTTTGGTCCTATCTCGTTGTTTACTTTAATAAGAAAACTTTCACATGTGATGTAGTTTTTATACTTTTGTTGCTATTTTCACATGGCCATTTCAAGGGACACTCTTCTAATATCTCCTCTAATGTCTCTTGCCAACTCAGGGTGGCAAAAGTCACCCCATGGCATGACATTAGCACCAGTCATAGCTTGGCATGTGTGTGCAGGCTTTGATTAGGTACAGGGACTGGTAAATGACAGCAGTTTTGCTAACACTGCACTTCTGTGCACGAGTGGGAGTTACCGTGGCTTAGTGCTGAAATTTGCGGTGTCATTGGTAGTAAGCATCCTTCAAAGCCTCGAGTACTCAGGGAACTTTCAATGGTTTAACTTAAAACAAGTTTCACACTTGGGAAAACTCTACAAGTACTTAGTTTCAGTTTAAGCACAGTTTATTTTAATGTCATGTCCTGGGGGAGGGTTATTTTTTTCTTTTTTTTACCAAAGTAAGTGAAACGAAATTAAAGAGGTGTTGTCTACAAGCAAGGCACTGAATACTGTGGTACAGGCTGGGTCCTTGGTTTGCATAGAGACATTGTTTTTCGTGAAAACCTGTCAGTCGGTGTGGTCAGAAGCCAGTGCCAGACACATATAACGTCACAGTGCGAGGGATTTGTCTTCAGGAATCAGAGCTGAGGCCACTAAAACAAGAGCCAAGAACAGAGGAGGTCACCTAGCTGCACCTAACTCCTGAGGATGTGCAAAAGCTCTTGGTCAAAGACTCTGACTATCTCCATCTTGGGCTTCTTAAATTAAACCTTCTCCTTTTTGTATCCAATCTGTTCATCTTCCTTTTGTGTGGCTCTCAGCCATGAAGCTCTGACTGCAGTACAATGTTGCCGGGCTGCTGTGTGAAGAATGAACTGCACTAGGAGGGTGTATGCGTTTGTGAGGAAAGCCACAAGTACTTCCCGTATGTGTAATGATTTCTTTCTATGTCCAATGTTGTCTTAACTGTATTTTCACCACTTCATTCTTAAGAAGATAAATTAATGGATGTGCAGAACACCACACAGTGAGGTAAGGACTTCTATCCCAGTCGGAGGTTTGCCCCTCTAAACTTTGACCCTGTGTTCAAACCAGTTTTTTGACGATGTATCTTTTCAAAATACGTTGGGGTAGCATCTTACACCCTTGTTAATGTATTGAGAGCCACCCACGCTACAATATTCACTGTAATTACTTTTCAATGAAGTCCCAGATACATGAAAGATTAAAAAAGAAAAGAAAAAGGTAGGACTTTTCACTAATGGAAAGTTCTAAAAAAATGAAAGCTGACTTATTAAGGAGAGAAAAGGCCATGAAACAGGTATTTTTACTCAGCAAAAGAAAATTTTTAGCTTCTAAACATGCAGAGACACTAAGTCAACTTTCACAAATGTGTGCTGGTGATGCAGCCAACAACACTTAATTATCAGTTCTACAGGAAAATTAGGTGAGAAAATTACTTGTCTTTTTATATTTATTTTATTTACTAAAGAACCCAAAGATGATGACAATACTCTCACTACATCATGTTAGACATAGATGACTTGTCTGTCTTTTTCGTCTCCCTTGATGGCATAGACTGATAAATTCCTGCAATGTACACAATTTAATGTGTGTTACTCCTCTTCAAAGTTTGTTTTTGTTTTGGGGCTTTTTTTGTTTCATTTTGTTTTGTTTTGTTGTTTGTTTTTTTTCCTCTGGTGTTGAAGGAAATTGTTTTGGTAGATATGAAGCAGTCTCATCTTTTATAATGTCTTAGATGAGAATCATTTGAGGTATGGGGGCAAGAACCCTATTCAGTCCAATACCTTGACCTTCTTTACAACAGGGCCATTGTTTTTATGTGCTGATATTATTTGCACACACGTCTTGCTTCTTTCTTTCTTGATAAATCAGTTGGGTCATTAAGCAACATGAAGATACTGGTCATACTAACATGGCTCAATGTGTCTTCTGACATTCCAGCCTTATTATTTCTTTCCAGTGCAAGGGCAGAGATCAGCAGCCACAGCTGGATGCAAGAGGAGGGCAGAGCATGAATGGTACTCCACAAGCCTGTTTTGCAGTCAAATATTTTGTATCATGAAATCATAGCCTCATGGAAAAAACGGGAGATGCTCACTGTTTTAAGAACTAAATCTACATTTTTTTGATTATCTGATTTTGACTATGCTAAGCCTGCATCAGGCAAGAAAAATTTCAGCCTTTGAAGATGCCTTAATATGTGATTAGTTTTGTGTCCCAGATCAGGCTTTAATTCCTTCACAGCCAGGTGTATTGTAAAACAGGGGACTATCCAGACCCACAGTCCAGGCTGTGTTTGCTCTGTTTGGTCCCCCGTGGATGTTGTCTCTTCCCAGATGGACAGAGGTCAGCTAAAACTCATGGAAAGCTTTTACGCTAGCAAATTTGGTTTACTCCCAAAGGAACTCTGGAGGACAGCAGTTACTTATTTTGTGCTTAGAAAGGTGATTTAAATGGTAGTGGGAAAAGTGTCTCAGCCCGAAAAGGTACTGAAACGGTCAGGGATTAATGATGCCATGGGTGCTCTCTTTCTCCCAACAGCAAAGTAGAAGCAACACTTGCTTCCCCTCCAGCTGCTTGTTCTTGCCCCACAACAGCTCTCAGCTATGACTGAGCAAGGCTTTGTCCACCCAGGAGTCCATCACCCTTCAGGGTAATCTTTACGTTGTTTTCACTTTGCTATATTTAAGCTGAATTGATTTCTTCATCCACAAATGGATCCTTAATTCTAAAGCATTTTTAAAGGCATTGAGTTGATTGTTGGTTTATTGTTGCATTCCATTTGTCTTCAGTTGACAGATTTCTTCCAGCTTGTATTTACTAACCATAAGAAAGCCGATCATGTATAGATCATAAACAAAGCAAGCCTTTGTATAAATTCCCTTTTACTGGAAAATCAGTAGGAAGCAGTAAAATTCTGACCACCTGTACTACTTTCTGAAAGGTAGGTAAGGCACAACATGGTAATCAGTAGATTAAAAAGCTAGGGAGTTGACAGTTTAAAATTACAGTTACAATTATGGTGTGTCCAAGTTGGATCTGTGTTAAAAGTGGTCTATAGTGGAGATCTCTTCTCTGGGCCTCTTGAATGCAAGTGTATCTCAGTATATCACTGTCTGCTGCTACTGTGCTGGTATTTGCAAACTGAAGGAAAAAAAGCCCCAAACAAGTCAACTGCCCAAGGGATGGAGAAAATAATGGGGCCATACACAAAAAATGAGATGGCGTGGCACAGGGGATGCTGAAGTAGAAGCTGCCAATGAAATAAATGTTCTGCAAATATCAACCTCTATCTCATGCTGGAAGAGATTATCTGAGAGAGCAACAACAGCTATTGTGACATGTTTCATTTTCCTCACTTTGGGAGATCCAGAGAAACTGCTGTGTGGAGCAAAAGACAAGTCAAGGGAAAGTGAAAAACAAGGAAGGCAACTCATTCTTTGAGCATCAGGGTAAGAAGTAAACCATCAGAGACTAATCCAGTTTGGATTTTGTCTCTAGTGCACATCTGCCGCCATGACCCAATGTAGCCACTTCACAGGAATATAACAAGAAAAATCTTGGCTCAAAAAATTTGTCTGCATGTGTATAATGGAAGATGAAGAAAAGAGAAAGGTGATGCTGAGAGGGAACAGGCATCTAGGTCTCAGTAGTCAGCAAGTTTCCATCCAGTATATCATCCTACACCAGGGGCAACTGACTGTTCACCAGCAGTGGTGGGAGAGTGCCCCTGGGAGTGCATGGCATTTCAAGGAAAGAGGAGGATAAACAATGTCCTTTTAAGAGTGGGATTGGTTGTTCCTTGAGTAAAATTGAAATAATAATGTCTGAGCAGGAGTATAGAATTCCCAGGGAAGAGAGTAAGGGAAGTTGTTTAGAAAAGGTTGGTGCATCAATTAGAAGGAACATGTTAATTTGCCCTTGATTTCCATCAGGTGTCAAGCCATTAAAAGTGTATATGGTGGATAAAAACTGCAAGAGGTGAGAGAAAGAGGGAGAGGAGCACATCCGGCAAGGGGGACGTGCAAAACTGCAGTGGGTTTTCCCTCCCAGCAGCCTTCCCTCCAGGATGCTCAGGTGGGCTCACTGGTGAGCCAATGCTGTTCTTCCCTCCAGCATTACGTGGTGACCCAGTCAGCAGCTTCCTTTTGAGCCTGTCTGGCCCACAGTGCTCGGAGCATTTCCCCTTCAGGTGCTCTGCTGATTACCTGCTCTGGCAGCAGAACAGCGTGGACTCCCCTTCCTCCAGCTCAGGGCAGTGCCAGGTTGCTCTCAGCTCATGGAAATGTTTGTGAGTGGTCAGCACGTGTTCTGAGAGTTGGGAGGGGCAGGGCAGGGAAAGGTGGTGGCAGAGCTCTGTCCCCACTGCAGTGCTGGAGCCAGCCCCGCTTTGGTGGTGAGTTGCTGCCTCCTGTGACCACCCCAACATGTGGATGGTGGGCAGCTGGTAAAGGTGAGCTTGTGGCACAGCAAGGTTGTTCCAGGGGTAGGTATGTTCTGTTTCATTTTTATTGTTAATTTGTTAATAAACATGCAAGCAAAGCTCTGGCTGGCTGGTGGAATTGGTACCAGCTCTGGAGCTACTGTGCCCAGCAGATTTCTGTATTTTCTAGGAGGGTACATGCCATCGCAGCCAAAGAAATCATGGTCTCCTGGGACTTGGATCTAGCAGAGTCTAATAAAAGGCCTGACGAAGAGAAATTTCTGCAAGATTTATTTTCTCCTGGGAAATTAATCATTGTATACCACAGTATGCCTGGCATATGGCTGCCTATCCGTGGGAACACTGAATCCAGTCTCTGATTCAGCAAAGTACTTTAATTGGGGCTTAGTTGTGATAAACATGATTTAAGGGCAGGTCTAAAGCCGGGCATGTGCTTAACTGAATCAGGTTCATTTCACTTCTGCATAGAAAAGGTAAACACTGAGATTTGCACTGTGACACAAAGCTGGCTCGTTTTCCTAGGCAGGCACTGGATCAAAAAATGGCAATGAGCTTGTTTTCCAGATCAATTTATTTTAGACGTGTGTTACTTTGTCTCTTCAACTTCCAGATATCACTTGCAAAGGAGACAAACTCCACAAAAATTGATTTACAAGACCAAGTGCACAATCCACATAGCGCAATGTGTCTTCTGGCTGTTATCTTTATTATTTGTATTGTATTATCCTGCTCTGGCTGCAGGAGACAATGACCATATACTTTGCAGTGGATGGTTAATGAGCTGACAAACAATCAACTAGATTTCTTCGCTGATCATTTACAGATTTGTTAATGCTTTAATGTCAAAGTGTTTCTATCTTGGTATGTCTCCCTGTCTAGGAAAGAAAGCACTCATGCTGCCTGCCACCATATAAGTGTCTAATTCTTTTTAATGCTAATGGCAGGTTGTAGCAGAGAACCCTAGAACAAACATTTTAACTCTTAAAAATCGAGTCTTCTTGGAGGGTTTAAGCTATTTGCTTCTTAATTACTCTGAAAGTTTCTTTACTCTTGCATTTGAGAAAGAAGGAGCTGAGATGTCATTTTTTCTAAAGAGTAACGCTTTGAACCCAGAGACCTGCTTGTGGGTGTCATTCTCTGCTTTCAGACATCACCACCTTTCTTTTGGAGGTTTAGAAATTGGTATGCAAATACCCAACAACCTTTTGCATTAACCTCATTAAGGCCAATAAACATTTCACTTTAAACATCAATGCTCCTAAATGGAAGGGTTGAATGTCTAGCCTGTTTATCTCTTTTCAAACAGGTGACTCCTTATTACCCTCTGAAAAACTGGAATATAAAACAATATCTCATGTGTAGCTATTGCAGCCTGTGATGCCATGTCGTCAGGCTTTACTCTTTTTCTCTTTCTTTGCTGTCCACTTGGCCATCAAATTCAGACACGCTCTCTTAAACATTCATGCAGTCACTCTAGTCTCAAGTATTTGCACTAATTTCCTTGTTCTTCACTTTGCATTCAGCCTAGAAAACTCTGTGGAGCCACCACAGTGAATGTGGGGGACAAAGCAGCTGGACAGTGACATCTGGACAGACCCTGCATCCACAGAGAGCTCCCCTATAACCGTGTCACTGGCCAGAGGGAGGATTTACAGGGGGACAAACAATGTGTTTGTGTGCAGGGATGCACGGGTGCGGCGGGGCTGAAGGACACACTGCAAGGAAGAGTAAAAGCACGTAGTGCTAGAACTAAAACAGAGGGTTTGTGCTAAGCTTAAAAAGCATCCAAGAAAGAAGCACGGTCTGTTGAGCAGAGCATGCAGCAGAGTCAGGACAGATGTATCATTTCTGACCTTGTTACTGGCTGCGATGAGACTTCTATCTATGGCCCCATTTCCTATCTTTAACAGAAGGGTTGTCCTTGCTAAAATGGTACGAACCGGTGACTCTGCAGGAGATTTGGCTGATAGGCACAGAAACTGCTTGGGATCTCTTCTGTAACTCACGACACATTGTAACTACACTTTAAAGTCACTCGGAGAATTAATTGAATGAATTTAAAAAACAAAACAAAACAGAAAACCAAACCAAAAAAAAAACACAACAAAAACCACAATTTAAGATAATTTTTAATATGACAACCTTTAAAAACATTGCATTTGTTGTTCTTCCAGAATTTTTTTTCTTGCTAAAATAACATATGCAAGAAGTGTAAATAGGAAGAAGAGGGGAGACTGTGCCCCCTTTTCCTCCCTCACACTTGGAGCCAACAACTGAATTCAAATGCAAATGCCAGTACTCTCTAACTCTCCAGGAACTTTTGAGTCTTGGTGTCTTACACCTATGTGACAACTTTAGGCTAAATTAAAAATCAAAGACATTTCCCCTGGAGTAATTGCTTGTTATGAGTGAGGATATCATAATTGGAGCTGCCAGGAGGTTTATGAACTCCATTTGCTGAAAGAGGCTTTGGGATGCTGAAGCACCAGAGTCTGTATTTTCTGTCTGGAGTCATCCCAGCTGCTGCCTTCCCTGCAGACATGTAAAACCAGCAAACCTGCTACATATCCCATTTAAATGTCAATATGACTCTCTTCTATGTGAACTTGATAGATTCGGGTGGCTGAGATTGTACGCCCCCGTTCTCACCCTGCTGCTGTGATGGTTCCTAGGTAAAAAGACAGGCCGGTCCTGGGTGCAGGTGCCCTCTTTGAGGGTGCTGTGCAACCTCCTTGTCACATCATCTTGTCTGACTGGAGCTGCCTGATGTTGACAGGTCAAGGTCTCAACTGTAGCTGCCAGTCTGTGCATTTCAAAGCTTTGATTACCCCCTGCTTTTCCCTCACTATCCCCTAAGCTCGTGCCCACCCGTTGTAGCCAAGGTCGTAAAAGGGGGGGTGGGCGAGGAAACAGACCTTTGGTAGGTTTATTTTAGCAAATATAGGACGGGACGTTCAAAGTCAGTAGCTAGAAACACAGAGTGGGTTTAATGGCAGGGGAAAATTTTTCTTTGATCTCTTCATCCTTGCCCCTTCTCAGTAACTCAAATGACAGACTTTTCTGGAAGAATACCTCATAGCTGAGGATCACATTCAGATATTTTGCTATATATGAAATTTCAGAATCAATTTTAAATCTAAATTATAGCATACAAAATGTACTGTACCTTTGCTGGCTTGATTTAGTCATAGGAATCATGCATGCATGTAACAGAGTGGGAGAGAGGGGAAAAAAAGACCGATACTGTTTGAAAAAGGATGCAGCCATCAAAACTTGATGGGAAGAACTCTAGCAAGTTTGCTGCCTTCTGTGAAGTTGTAAATGATCAGCTTCACTTGGCCTGTGATGCATTTAATGTTTCTTCATTACAAAATAAGGTGATTGAGAAGGAAAACTTTTTCTGTGGATTCAGAATGTTTTCCCAGGTCTCACAAAACTTTAACAATTTGATAGCGAAATTGTAATTTTAAATACAGAGAAAGATTGGGGGTTGGGGGGGTGTGGGTTGTTTCCTTTTTTATTTGTTTGTTTGGTTTTTGTTTGTGTGTTTTTAAGGAGAATCTACAGAATAACAGAGATACCGGACCACAGTAATGAATTTACATAACAAGAAATGTGATTTGGTATATTATATTTCACAGGCAGAATTTGTTAAATTGCATGGGACTTTCTGTAGTTCGTAGTCACTGGGAAAACTTCTCAGTCACTGAGAAAATTGGGAAAATTTCTCGGGAATTAGGTCACTATTGCCTAACACTGCAACAGACATTTTTGATAGCAAATGACAAATGTCAAGTGCTGGCATTTTGCACCTGGCATCACTGTGCCCCAGTGCAAAGCACACTAAAGAAGACAGTACACAAAGAATCTGACCAGTGGACATGTAAGATCAGTAAACACAACTGTAATGCCTCACTGGTGATGTTTGGCTCTGGCCCAAGCCAAAGGCCAACACAGACACATGATTTCAGAGATTCAAACCACAAGCCAAAAACCTTTACATAAGTAGGTGTATGTACACATTGTTGGATCAGTCTAAATATCCACCTCTCCTCTCTTTTGCAGTGATGTCCATGCCACACTGTGAGCCAGGAGTGTTTCCAAGGTTCCCTGCACCACATGAATGTGCTCAGCAGCCCCATCTGGGCGTGTTTTACCTGGGCAGTTAGAAGCCATTTCCCATCTCCCCAGCAATTTGTCTCAGTGCATTATCACCATTTCTGCAATTACGACAGTTATTATTGTCTTTCTGCAAGTGAACAGTGAGGCAGATGACTTTTTTAGACAATGTGAAGTATTTTACTGTAAATACTTTTTTCTTGCACTATCAAATCTACTTCCTTTCCATTTTCTGTCAAGCTCTTGATGTTACAACTCCAATACTTCTTCCTTGTTACTCATGAAGGAGTGCCAGTGAGGGAAGACTCCACATATAAACACACTCACGCCCCCTTCTATTTCTGCATGGCCACTTCTGTATTAGCAACTGGTTAGAGATTTTTATCTGTTACTGCTAAAATAATTCTAGGAATTGGAGGAGTTGTATGTCTGTTTAAAAGAGAGAAAGCAAGTTCTAGAAATGTGTGTTTTGTGCAGGAGAGTTTACTCTCAGTCCGCGTTGCAGGGTTGATTTTTCAGATCTCACAGGGAAAGGATATTGGTGTCGGGATTGTCTGATTCCATGAGAACCTACACATTTAAAAGGACATGGATTGCCTGTTAATTCACTGGCTAAAACTTAAGTAAGCAGAGGCTAATGTCTCTCTACTGGTTTAATTAACAACGATTACTTGTCTAAAGATAAGGTATTTCCAGTTAAAAGTCATCTCCTTCAACTCCAAATCAGCTGAGAATAGTTCAAATTAGTTTTAGGGTAGGGTCAAAGACCAGAATTTTAGGGTTTTGAAGTTTTTTAACTGAGCAGATCAACTCCTATCTGCCAGGGGAGAATCCACATCTAAGTGAAAAAGGGGGAGGCTGGGATTTCCATCTGCATGGAAGTGAGTTGTTTGGGGCCTTTAAACAAATGAGTTAATGAGGTGGCACCAAAGCACACATCTGTCCTCAACGGGAGATCTGAAGTACAGCCCATGGTCCACGAGTGCCACTGGCTGTGTCATGAAGCTGGAATAAACCGAACCCAAGACTTATGAATTTCTTTATCGGTTCGAGGTGATTTGGAAATTTACAAATCTGTGCAAGCAGGGAAAGAAGCAACCTTTAGAAATAAGAAACGCGCAGGAAAGAGCAGGGCAAACGTGAAAGCTTTGTGCTGCTCAGAGCAGAGCTTTGATGCCAGTTTTCTGCAGGGCATCAATGAGGTTCTTCTGCAGGTGCTGCTAGTGTGACTCAGAGGGGACTGCCCGGGCCAATCTTTTGAAAATCTCTTTTGGGCAGCACCACTGGGGGAGGACTCCTTTCAAAAAAGTGTAAATCCTCACTCTGATTGGAATGTTTTAGTTGCAATCAGGAGCCAGCTCCCAAGACACCTCTCCATCCCCACGACATGCCTGCTGGCATCGTACTGGCACACAGCTGGAGAGGAGTTGGATGGATGAGCACTGTGTAGGTTTGTGCTTCAGCTGTATCAAGAAGCTCATGTGCTACCTCAAGGTCTATGGAAACTAAACCCTGTGGCTGTCTGTGACTCTTCTTGCTCCACAGGGCCTTGCATTCATAAGGAAGGAGATGGGAACCTAGCTTCCCCAATATGCTGCAGAGCCTTCACGCCCTGCTCTGGTGTTGGTCTCAAGGCTTGGGGTCCACAAATGTTTGTGCCTCCTGCAACAGATGTTTCTGGAAATGTTCCTTCAAGAGGTGATCTTGAAGCCAAGGCAAAGCTCCGACTGAACTGTATAGCTACGGACCAAGCAGAGCAGGGACAAAGATCATGACTCTTCCACCCTACGCTTGTGCTAGCTCTGGTTCATTGGCTTACAAAAGAACCCATCCTTTTTTGTAGGGATTTAGATCCAAAGCTTTCAAAGTCCTGAAGCACTTAGCTCCCATTGTGTTAGGACTTGGATAAAAGAGTTTTTGAAGTTTGGTTCTGGTTGACTTTCTAGATTTCTACACTCTGTTATCCTGCTGTCCCCCCATTCTCCTCAGTAGTCCTGCTCATGCTGTGTTTGCTGCCTTGTGGTTCAGGAGGGAGGCTCTGCCATGACACATCCCCTTGTGATGCCAAAGTCAGGGCTTGCAGCACCACAGGCCCCTTTTTGTTACTTGCAGAGCTGAGGGGAGTGCACAGGTGGATATTGGTAAACTGGAGTCTTTAATGGACCAACCATAATTTCAGCTGGCCAGCCACTGGTGTCTAAAGTACTCGTTTAAGGAAGGGAAAAAATATCTGCTCCTGTTTCACTCACCCTGGTGCAGGAATGTGTAGTTCACTCTCACCTCTTTGAGCCCAGCAAACGTGACCACACAAGAGACCGATTCTTAATTTTTCAATGAAGCACCTTTGGCTTGACCTAAGTCTGCCTTAGATCACTGCGAACTGCCTGCATCCTTCATCCTGGAGAAACCCATGCCCCCAGGGTGGGTGTGCTTTGTCTGACTGTGCATGGGCCAGAGGAGCCAGCTTGGGAGTCAAGGACCTAAGGACTTTATAACAATTTCTTTTTACAGTGTAACAACTACAGAAAATGGCAACCCAGATTTTTCCTGGCCTTTAGTCTACCTCTGCTCAGAAAAAAAAAAGTCTTTTGCCTCCTTTTTCCCCAGTTGTATTAGGCAAAGTCAGACAAATAACCACAAGCAAAATGGGTGGGATACAGTTCTGTGGGCACTTCTTCCCCTCACCACAGGCTCAGTTTCTGGAGTGACCTCAGATTGAATTTACTCCCTGAATGAAAACCCTTGGGGTTGTGCCAAGGATGCTGGAGACTCAATGTCCCATTTTCATGTACAGGTCTGAGTTTGCAGACAAGAGAGGCATTCAACAAATTCATATAGCAAAAGGAGAGGAGCCCTTTTTCCATCCCTAGTTTCATGTTTGACTTGACCATTGTCTGATACTGCTCAGGGCAAGCTGGGCCCTGGGCACGGAAGCAGACAAATACTCTAACAAGTGGCTTGAAAGTGAGGAATGTCCTGCGGTAAGCATGGAGCAGTCTTGTCACTTCTCAGCCAATCCTCTGAGGACAATAAGGAAGGAGGACAAAATGAGTGCAGCCCTCCTGGGCCTCCCCTTAAGAGTTTAAAAGCAAAATATTGATTTTGAGTTACCCTGCTTCAACTCAGCTTCACTCTCCTGATATTTTTATTCCCTTGTAGGCTTCTGACTCCATTCGTTTTTTAAAGAAATCACTGGTGAAATTGTGGTGTGTCCATGTAACATTCCTGCACCTAAAAATATGGTCAATTGACACCTTGGAGGTTTCCAGGCAACTCTAACCATTTGTGACATCTTTAGCTGCATCCCCAGTATGTTCAAAACAGATGAAGTGAACGAATTGATTTTAGCTGTATAAAACCCTTGACAAAAATCTCTTTGTGGCCATCCAGATAGTCTCTTGATGATTTGTAGAGTATTTCCTTTGCCATGAACTTGATCCTTCCCACCTCTCCATTTCAGCTAGCTGTGCCGTGCATTCCCTACTCCTGAATGCACTGCAGTCACCTTCCCCAGAACCAGAGTAAGAGCCCGTCAAACAATGCTGTACCTACAGCCACGATATCATCAGTTCAGAGCTGAGCATTATATACACTGTATGTACCCTATGAACAGCACAAAGTGGCAACCTTGTTAGGTGTTTTAAATTATTGTCACACCCAAATTGCCTTATAAAATGAGCAGATTTGTGTAACTTGATTCAAAGCCCCAGCAGAGGCAAAATGATTTTTCAGCTTGCTTAAGGAGATAGTGGATAGAACAACACAGCACCCTACCCTTTGTCCCCAGAAAAAAAAAAAACAAAAACAAAACAAAAACCAAACCAAAACAAACCAAACAAAAAAAACCCCAAAACATTTGCTTGTGATGAAACGTGCAGTAGGCCAGGAATAAATTAAGTGCAGAATCTCAACTCCTTTAATCAAATAATTCAATGTTTATGTGTGTGGTCTAAAGGAAATACTTTTGAAGACATATGGTCTTTTCACTGTACCTTATTTTGGATCAAGTTCCATTGTATTAACAAACATATAGATAAATTGTCAATGGGATTGATTAATTTGATGTTTTTTTAAAGGTGCCTCTGGCCACAGGGATTCAGGCTTGTCCAAGTATATTGCACAGTAATCACACATCGTAAGTAACCACACAGAATAATTTCAGTGCTCAACATTTGATGTCTCAGTTCCACTTGACCAAAATAGAGGACTGAATCAGAGACAGGATCTTGCTGGATACACTGCTGGAAGGGCTGGAATGCTGATAGTATCCTTCAAGAAGAGCAAGATATTATTGATTAACTGCAGAAAGACTTATCTGAATTTAAAAAAATCATCAGATGCTTCTGCTGGCAGTAAGAGTGTGCAGCAAGGTGTGAGCAGGATACCAAAGTCACAGTGAAACTGGGCTGTTCTCCTGCACACGTGGCTGTCCCTGGGCGGATGGGGACATGTGGGCTGTGTAACATTTGTGCATGACAGCCTGGCCAGTGAGAGGCAGCTGGAGGAGCTTTTCCAAATGCACTGGGAGCACTTTCAGATGCATTGGGAGCAAGAGGAATGGCAGCCATCCATAGCTGCAGCATCTGATTCATTCTGCATTAAAGAGGTGAGACCAGATTCCCACTGGCGTGAGGACACCAGCTCAGGTTGGGGAGGAGCTGTCACCAGTTCTGGTCAGGTAAAAACTACCTGAGAGCAAGAAAAGACATTGCAGCAAGTGAAGTATGCAGGGCTGGTGCAGGTGGGGATGGAGGAAGTGAGAGTCCTTGAAAGCCTGTTGTTTCATCCTGCTACCTGCCCTATCACCCACAGCTTTACCTCTGGCCCATGGTGTGCATGCCCCAGGTTTCTGGCTGTTCTCCGGTGTGTGTGTGGCTTCCTGCAGAGCTGTTGTGAATTGCAGTTGTTGGGAGCCACCACACTAGCCAGCAGCATGCTGAAAGGCATCATCTGAGATGTCTTGGCTTTTGCAGCATAAGCTAGTTTCAAAAAGCTGTGATTAGGTCAGCAAACAGCCTGTCATGTTGCCCCTACCCTCCTGCTGAAACTGTGGCATGCCCTGTGCTGATCACCCAGCACTAGCAGCAGTGTTTCGTCCAGCTGCTTGTGTCCAAATTTCAGGATAGTCCCAGGAAAGCCAGCTCTTGTTTCAGCCTTGTGTGAGCAAGGTGGGGCTCAACAGCAGCTGAAGTTGAGAAGCATCTCAACTTAATGTGGCAGGGCTCTTTGGGCTTGGGAACAGGCATTGGAGTCTGGAGGGCTGCTGGGGCAAGCAGGGTGTGGATGGGGAGTGTTGGGATTTGCTTTCAAGCTGTGCCAATTGACTTCTGAGGCGTTTTCCTCCCCTGAGCCATTCAAAGTGAGCTGAGGCAAATTTGCTGAGGGATTGCTGCTTCCTGCCTCTTATGCTGGCACCCTGAGGGACAGGGCTGGGATGGGGCAGCCAGAACCCAGGGTACACTTCCTCTTCCTTTTCTTGCAATGGAGAAGCCTCCTCACACACTTGCAAGGGTGAGGAGCAGGCTGAAGAGCAACTGTTTCTGCTCAATGGTGGGTTTCTGGCAGGGCATCTGTTTGGGAATGGCAGCCCTGCTGTGGGGGAAGGATGAGCTGGGGGAAGCTGCAAACAAAAGTGGGGCAGAGAGAAACAGGCTGGTGCTACCTACTGATGCTTTTGGTTTTGAGGACTTCACAGCTTTTGCCTTTGTGCAGCTGATTGAAGCATGTGCAGGCAAATCACAAGCTCTCACTGGAGCTCAGCCCATCTGCCAGGGCAAAGGGGGCAGGTGAAGGTGCTGGTTCTCACAGGAGCCATGCAGCCCGGGCTCTGGGCGATACTCTGCCCCAGTTACTGATACAGTGGGTGTTCTGGGAGGTTTCTTCTTGGGGTTTTGGTTTCCCCATGAGCCCTGAGGCAGCCATGCCTTTGTACCTACCCTGCCTTCCTGCTTCACAGAGGAGATTTGAGTAAGGAGCAATCAGAGCAACCAGCACACTTCCCCTAGGGACAGGGTGCCCTGCAGGTAGGAGGTAAAGCTGCTGACTGAGGGCAGTGCTCAGCACAGGGGACTGGCATCAAAAAAGGGCAAAGGTAGAGATAGGACATCATGCCTATGGTAAAAATGAGGGCTTAACAAAGTTACAGGAAAACATTTCTCAGCTAACGTGCCCTACCTATAAAAACACCAATCTCTCCTCAGGCTAAAAAGTCTAAATGTGCAAAACAGTTGACCAAGTAATTTCAGAGCTGGCCATGGTTTTCCTAGTTGGGCAATAGCAGGGTCAGCCATCCAACTACTGCTCTTCAAACAGTAGTTTCTCAAAAGCATTTATTTTAAAAAGAAAAATGTTATTCCAAGCCTCCAATTTAAATATGCAGAAATCCAGATGGGAGAAGTGTTAATTTGAATTTGCACATACAATTCCATAGCCTGTAGGGGTTCAGGAAAGGGTAGAAAATAAAACCTGTACCTTTTTTCTTTTAGGTTAATTACACTAACAATTTTTTTTGCTTGTTTTGTTTGTTTGTTTGTTTTTGTTTTTTAAAATTCTGTATTCCCACTTCCATCACTTTAGCTGCTTCTGAAAAACATATTTAGCTGTAAGAGGAGTCCTTAGTAAAACTTGCCCCTATTTCAGGGTCAAGAAGGACAAACTATTTTGATAACCAAACCAGGTAAGGTAATCAAGTTCAACCTATGGCTATTTCTGCACCTGTCCACTGGAATGTAATATAATCGACTTTTAATATTACGTATATTAAGTTCCAGAGTGTCAGCACTGATGGCTGAACACTCTCATATGGCTGGTGCAAGAAGAGCCAGAATAATAGCAGGAAAGGACAGATACGTAGGTGCTCGGGTTATTTAGGACAGCTAGTGGCCTTTGGCCAGGCTGCACTTTCTGAAGACGTCAAAGGTGAGCTGCTCCCAGTCCGGGCACCATCTGCTCTGCTTTTTTCTCCATGGGAAGTTTAAAGTGTTGAGAACATAAAAATCTGGTTGTGTACCCTGAAGTACTTTAGTGCTGGCTGCAGGAAACCCAGCTGGACATGGACCACCATCAGATAAAACAGCAGTAGCTCCCTGGATGTGCTGTGCTGAGAGGCTGATGGGGCAACTCATGAGTACCAGCAGTTGAGGGATGACTTTAGGGCCTGTCTCAGCATGCAGCAGCCTGGCCAATCCTGCGTCATGGGAACACATGTAAAGTGCAGCTCGTGGGGTGCAGGACACAGATCTGTAGCACTCCTGGGAAGGTGAGGAGTGGGTTTGGGCCTGTGTGCTGCGACAGAGCAGTGCTGGCGCAAGACCAGTGGAGTCAATAGTAAGGACCACAGACTTGCCCATGCTGAAAAATAAGGAAATGTGTAGCCAGGGTGCTGCAGATAGATGCTGGTGAGACAGCAAGGAACAGAGGCGTTGGGATGGGGGTCTGTGGGAAACACAGTGCCTAAACTTACGAGAGACTTTTCAACCCCAGTAAATCTCTGATGAGTTCATGTGAGTCACGACCAGGGAGATTTGTTCTCATGGCTGTTGAGAAATATGGGGCAGGGGGAGTCTTGTAATTTTTTTTTTTCATCTAGTCACTGGTTTATTTTCCTGTGAATGATAGTAACAGTTCAGCCTGCAAAGCTGATGTAATTGTGAAACTTTTTTTTAGCTGTCACAGTTCAAATGCCCCTGTGTGAATGCTCAAAAGCGGACCGCCTTGACAGCAGTTTGGCTATACCTAATGCTTTCATATAATTATTTTTTAACTCAATTTTTATAGTGGTATTATGCTAAGCATTTTGTAGTCCTTCTTGTTACAAACATAATTTCCACTTCTCATTTTTCGTAACAGCTTGCAAATTCTTTTAAGTCAAAATTTCCAAATGCAACAAACTATGACAAGTCAAGTATTGAATCAGGTTTTATTAGACAGCACCATGCCCCTCTTTCCTCAGGAGGCTGTTCACCTGTGCCTTTCAGGGATTCACTATAGCAGAGTTGAGCACATTATCTAATTCATGGACCTTAAAACATTTCCTATGGAAACTGCAACTTTCTTTAAAAAACAGTAATGTTACTGAAGCTCTTGCAGTTTTAAAGAAGGTGCTACATGCTTGAATATTAATTTCTTGGTCAAGTCTTGGGCGTGCTTTAGATGCATCAGTTGAAAACTACTGATGTTTATTAAGATAGGCTCAGCATTAAGTTAAAGTCTTTCACATAGGCCTGTCACTAACTGAATGCATAGACTGAGGCAAATTTCATCTGAGCAGCACTGTAGAGAGTCTGTATCTTTGCAGAGAAATAAGAAGCCTCTGGCAGACTCATTTGTTTGGAAGAAGAGGATAGTAATGGGGAGCAAATTCGAAGACAATTTTTGGCAAAGCCTTTGCTCAGGTAGTGGGCACACAGTCCACCTACCAAAATTTGCAAGGCTGTGGTTTCAGTTAGGTGTGCTTTAGTGGTCATAAGGGTTTATGGAGCACCTCTCTCCTCTGCTGTGGGTTCTGTCCCCGTAGCACAGCATATTACCCCTAGGACAACCACATGGGGATCTTGGCCACGAGTGTGGATTTTAAGCACTGATTTAGGTTTCTTACTGACCAGGAGATCTCACCAGTGGTTGGACCGGCCTAGCCTAACAGGCCACAGCTGGGAATAGGAGTGATAAAAAAGGGCATGCCCCAAAGCAAACTGCTGTGAACTGGCAACTGCCTGAGCTGCTTTATCTTAACCAACCATAGTAAATCATCATTCTAGTTCTCAACCATATCAGATACCACTAGATTACACTGTGGTGAGAGAGACAGAAAGTGCAACTAGATGTGATCTGCCACTGTGTATTACCATTCTGAACTGGCAGATTTATAACTCTGGGTTATATGCAAGTGAATCTAGAGGAAGGCAGGCAGCGGAGAGCTGGTTCAGAGAGGTGTAACTGCCTCTGTCCTGGGTGTTTGTGATCAAATCTGGAGAGAGATCTGCTTTAACTGTCTAACTGCTGCTCTGCTTGGAGCTGGGAGGGCGGACAGTGTTACTGACTCAGCCCCCTTCATATATGCTGCTGTGCTGCAGCCAGACCAGATGCCAGGGTCAAGGGTGCCACACTTTCAGGGAAATCATCATGTATCTCCATATGCCTTAAAATGCTACAGAGGGTCAGGAGCTGCAAGGTGATCAGACCATGGTTCAACAAATCTGGTTTTAAGGTTCTTGGTACTGAATCAGAGGTGCTGTGACCATGGACCCCAGGTTGCTGGTTGACACACTCACACCTGATTTCTTCAAAACATGGCAACAGGCTGACTGCAACAGCAGCCTTTACACTGAACCAGGTGCTGCCTTCTTGCCTGCAGTGGGCTAAACCTCCGTTGGGTGTGTGGATCAATTTGACAGTAATGTGACCACATGCCTGAGCCTAAACTGGGTCAGATGAGCACCTCTGGGTGCTATAGCAGTGCACAAGGGAAGCCCTGCTGAGCACAGAGCCCCAGCCCTGGGTGCTGAAGGCAGGCAGCAGGCAGCGACCTGGCCAACCTGCCCCGGCTCATCTGCCAGGGAGGGGTCAATGGGGTGCCTATGAAACCAACAGAGGAAGTTTCTACTCTACAGCTTTGGTTTTGCTTCTGTAATGCTGGTTGTTGTCTTCACTGTGCTGAGGCAGCTGTTGGTAACATTGCACACTGAACCTGATCACCAAATGAAAAAAAAAAAAAAAACAAAAACAAAGTTTAAAAGCACACTCTTTTGGGATGAGGAAATTATTAAGCAGAACTACTCTCAAGGCTGGATTAACAATGCAGTCTTCCAAATGTTCCTACAGACTGAGGGGCAAACACCTGAGCCATAGGAGTGGGCAGGCAACGGCAAGGGAACTGGAGACTTCATGCTCTGCTTTAAATGCATTCATGCAATAAAGCCAATGCCTGGTGGAACTGTAACCAGAGTCCTTCCACTGCTTCTTGCTATAGTTATTCTCTACCTGGCACACTGCACTTGGATGGTCGGCCTTTCATGAGATGCAGGATCATGTTCTTGTATATACCTCATATTCTTCATCTGAGCTCTGTGTGTCACTTTGACTCCTTCCTCCTATGGGACAGTATTTTACTGGCTTGCAGATTGCATTCTCTCTAACATGGATTTCTTGCATGGAAATCAAGAAGTTGAGAGGAAGACAAGGTGATGAAAATGCTAAGTATGGAAAAGGAGTATAGCGTTATGGTTGTGAAAGAGCACTTTTAAAGAAGAAAACAATCAAATATTTATATCACAGAACCAAAACCAGCAGTTCTGCATTGCTACAGGAGAACAAAGATGCACTGCTGCACATTTTAATGTTCTACTGAAAATAAGTGATTGTGGCTTAAAATCTTTACTGTAAACTAGTGCCTGTGATTGGCAAATTGTTTAGGAAAGGAAGAAAGTATTTCCCATATTTCAAGCATTTCTGCCTTGTTGCAGATTCCTTCTTTAGGATGCTGAGAAAGGTGTTGTTAACATGGTCAGGTGAGAGGACAGAGGGAGGTGGAAATTTCAAAATGAAAAGGTAGGAAAGGTTAAAAAAAATGTTATGTTTAATGATTCTGACAAGTTGGTACATAAAGGCATAGTCACAGTGATTTAACCATTTGGTCAGCACAGGATTTCCACATTTCTCACTACCCAGACCTGAACATCAAATACATGAACCTATCCCCTGCTTTAGTCATCACTGCACCCCTGGATTACAGTTCAGCTGGAATAGTCTCCCAGTTTCAATGGAACTGGTGGCGGGTTTTCTCAGCATGTCCCCCTATAAATAATGGATAGCTATAACAGAGGATCACTTGCTGCCCTGCTCTCATTCTGTCTGGAAGCTTTCCTGCTTCACTGAGAAGTGAGAAACCAACCTTGGTGTGATGCTCTGAGAATTCCACCTGGGCCACCCTCCTGGGTTAGGCTAAGGAAGAGTTAAGCTTGTAACTGGGCCTCTGAGGGAGACAGGCAGCAGCCTGTAGAGCCCAGGCAACTCAGTCCATGAATGCAGGAAGCCAGGGACCCGGGCTAAGGAAATCTGCTGGTGAATGAGGAGGTAGGTTAAGAGTGAGGGCTGTTTCGGTTCACCTTGGTGTGTAAACTCCTCTTCAGAGGCATTGTGGGAACAATGGCTTCCACCTTGCTGACTTGCTGTAGCCATAGATGTTACAAGTTCTTCTCCCATCTTTTCCTTATCATGCCGCCTTCTCAGCCTTCCAGAATTTCTGAAGGAAAAGAAAAGGGAGGTTGTTAAAAATCAGATCCCATAATGCAGCTTCCATTTTGATCTTTCTTTTTTATCAGTGGTAGAGTGGTTCTCTTCTACAACACCTTGTGCCTCATCAGGTACCCCAATTCTGCATTGCCACATGATTTGTATGCATTTTGTATCTTTTTTTAGAAATACTTTCTCATTTATTAAAATTAATTCCTGCAACCATTAAAATCACCAAAATGCAATTAAGTGAAATGGAACCTATAAAATGTAGCAGCCTGGCCTTCTATTTCCAATGTCCTCTCAAACAGAGGTGTGTAAGACATAGATTATTGCTTTCTCTAAATGTCATTTGTTTCCATGAAGCTGAATTTCCTCCTGCATTTGATGACCATTTTTTTTTTTTTAGGTGATTCCTATCATATCAAAACCAGTAGCAAAACTAGACTTCAGCAGGAGTTTTGTCTCAGTAGGAACTTAAGGGATTTCGGCCACCCTGTGTTGAAAGAGAGCCTGTAGACTTGTGTGTGTGTCTGCATGTACACTGTACACATATATGTGTCTGTGTGTGTATATAAAAATATCTCTGATAATGCATAATTTCTTGACTCTCATCCTAACATTTGTGCTACTGGGTGCTGGGATCTGGATATTCAGTGTGCTTAGCAGCACTTTTTAATGAAGAGGTGTTTTCTCCCTCAGAGCTGTCATTCTCTGCCACATCACAGACTCTTTCAGACAGAAAAATAATTGGCCACTTTCTCGGAGCGTGGAATCAGGGAGCCCCAGGGACCAGCAGAGTGCTCAGCGAACTGGGGCAGCAGCTCACGGTGGTGCCCACTGGTGGCCCCCAGCTGGTGCTGGGGCTGCTCCCCACGCGGGTCCTGCCCTCCGGGACACCCCACACGCAGCACCTGAATGCGGTCTGGTCGACAGTGAAATGTGACAGGCAAGACCCAAAACCCCAGACGGAGAAAGGTGAAACAAAATGGTCAATTTCTTTCAGAGCTGTTCTGCTACCAGATGGAAATGCAGGCTTCCTTTGGTTATCCAGGGGCTCCCAAAAGCCGCCTTTCATCAGATATTTCCCAGAGTTGTTAGCATTCAGAAATAGGCAATGCAGGAAAAACTCAACCCTTAGGACCTCCCACCTACTACAAAACATGTAGAGAAGTGATGAAATAAATGGCCAAGAAAGTCCTTGAGCCCTTGCCTGGTAGGAGCATGCCAGTATCCCACACCAGCCAATGGCTCAAATGCAAATACAACACAGCTTGCCTTGTCCTGCAAACTTAGTCTGGGTCCAGTTCTGCCACTTGCCAATCACTGCTCACTGCCCTGACTGCTCTTGTTATGACAGAACTGACCATGACCCTATGAGCCCTCTTTTTTCCAAGGGTTGGTGACTGGAGGAGGGATGGCCCATGCTCTGCTCTGCTCTGCCCCACGTATAGAAGGCTCCTGCTCTTGGCTCCTGCCTGGGCCAAAGGAATAGAATGTCCCTCACTTTGCTGTGATGCTTCAGGCTGACTGCTTAGCTCTGTCTCACTCTCACATGTCATTTACGAGAAGAGGCTGGACAGAGAGCTGGAGCAGCTGAGGCAGGAATTCCTCACAGGAACCAAGGACAGCCATCCTGCAGGTCCAGGGCTGTCCCCTGACACAAAGCTGGCGCCAGAAGCACAGACTTAGGAAGACATCCACAGGATAGAAAGGTTACAGCCCCTGTTTTTTATCGTCATCCTGGGGCTCTGCATTTAACCTGCCCCATTGTTTCACAGCTGTCTAAACCTGCGCCTTAGGCTGTATATAAGGGAAATTGAAAGGCTGGATTTTAGCTTGAGGAAGGATGAATAAAACTAGGCAGAAATGTTGCCATGATAGAAATATATTTACCAAGGTCTCACCACACTGTGGACATCAGGGTCTGACTGCTCATACCAAACTCCTTGCTACTTTTTAATGGGTCGTACTAAAGGGAGTTATAAATTAGATCAACACTTAAAAGGCCAGAAAGACCTTTTTCCACATCCTTTTCATATTCACTACATCCATTCCTTTTCTGCCTTCCAATCGAGAGTCAGTAACTGCCTGAAATGTGACTATTGGAAAAAGGAAAGAATATAGCAAAACCAAATTTAACACAGAAAACAAAAACAAAAACAAAAAACAAAAAAAAAAACGGAAAGAATATTCATTTGTGATATGATTTAAAATTCTTCCATGATGTTGCTCATTTGTCTGTTCTCATCTGTAATACTCAAACTCTTCAAGCTAAAATTTGCCTTCACTAATGTGCTAGGAATCAACACAGTCATCAGTGCTAGAAAACAGTGCTCACGCTGAAATTATCTGAAGAGGAGTGGTGCATGGAACCAGGGAATATTTCACATTGTCGCCAAAAACCAAATTTTGGTACCAAAGCACCTATTGGTTCTGTTGCGAGGAGTGTGGGGTTTTCAGGGAGTGGAGACATAGGACGCATCTTTTTTATTTCTTCATAATGCTATGTATATATTTCATTCTGCTATGTATATATTTCAAATCTCAGCTGCTAAATAAACAAAACAGTGGAGGACAGTTCTGCAGAGCTGGTAGCAATGGCAAAAACTCTTCCCGCCCGGAGTGAGGGGGTATCTCACCGGGGTGTCCGCAGCCGTTTCCTCCTCAGTTAATGTTTTTCTGATGGAAGTTGTTTTCGTGGCTTTTCTTTTTTTTCCCATTCTGGCCATTTATGCAGGTGGGGGGGGGGGGCAGCCCGGTCCCCGCGGCCCCCCGGGCTCCGCGTTCAGGCGGGCGCAGGCTCCGCAGGTGCGGACACCTTTGGTGGTGCCGCTCCTGCCGATGGGCTTCCCAGCCGAAATTCACGTGGCAAAGAAAGCGCCCATTTGCTTCGATTATTTTCTAACGACTCTGCTTGGGTTTGCCTTTGGTCTTGCCGGTACCCAGATGGGTAATTTTGGAACTATTTGCGTGCATGCCCTTGTTTTGAAGGCGCAGAGTTCTGTGAGCTCAGGTACTTACAAACGCTTAGAGGGAATTAACAACTGAATGGGGAGCCCTAAGCACCCCGACCTGGGATCACTGCGGCACCTGGACTTCAAAGGGCCCGGCGTTAATCCGGCCGGATCGCCCGCCGGATCCCGCGTTGGGGATGGGGATGAGGATGTGGAGCCCGCCCCGTCCGCCTGGGCTCACTCGCGGGGCTGCAGCGGGTCCTGCACCCGCGGCTGGTGCGGGGGGCGAGGTCTGACCGGTCATGCTGCGCGGCGGAAGATTTGGTAGAGATGTTTCGAAAAGGGTTAAAAGAGCGAGGACAGAGGCGGAGGCCGGCACATCCTCCCCTACCCCTCTGCCATCTCAGCCTGAAACTGCCTGCGGGGCAGCGTGGGGAGCTGGCGAGGGGCACCACTCCCACGGCCCTCCTTTCCCAGCCCCGTCCGGGCGGCTATTGCCAGTCCTCGCCACCGAGGAGGGTTAGGGTGTGGGATGCTGGTCCGGAGCTGCCCCCTTCGCCTCCTCAGACCCCCGACCGCTTGCGGGGGCCCCGTAGGGTCGCGGTCCCCCGGCTGTCCCGCCTCCGCTGGGCTCCCCTCCCGCCCTGATCATCCCGGCCGGCTGGAAGGGAAGATGCCGGCTCCATCTCGCCCCCGGTAGCAGCGGGATGCTGGTGGGAACCGGGGCGGGCAGCTAGCAAACCCGAGCCCTCCCTGGGATGGGAACCCTACAGCTATCTTCTCACCTTCCCAGAGAGTACATATGTCGTCCCCTTTCTGCTGTATGCTTATTTTTATAGTGGACTCTCCCAACACCGCAGTTATTTAATATGTGGTTCCCTGCTAGGCCTTGCTGTTTGATTGCTGTCACAAATGATACCAGGTGAAATTTCTCATTGTTTCTGCAATTACACGATAGCCCACTGCTACTCGCTTTTTCAGCCCCTCGAGTTAATTGTTTTCCCACTGTAAACCTCATATCAAATGCACAGAGAGCAATCAAAGCCCAAACCTCCCAAAACTCATATTTCTCAGCTATTATGTTATCAGCAGGAAATGTTTCATAGCTCTGACATCATAAGCCCCAAGCAGCATGAAGTTTATCAGGGCCTTCACATGATGAAATTGTACTTTTTAAAGTGATAGAACAAAAAAGCAGAACATCTTTCTGCTGGATTTGAGCTGTTAACTTTAATTGCTGTGACTGTTGAATTCAGGCTCTTTTAGTAGTCATTTCCCATACAAAGCAGGCAAATCAAGCCAAAATTAGCTGTTTAAAAATGTCTGTAATAAATTTGTATATACAAATAGGATCAAACTGCCCAGATCTGTGGCTGTCACACCCATGACATGGATCTTGTTATGTTCTCACATCTTTATTGCATGACTGTCAGGACAGTTATAGGCACAAATCTATAAGTGAGTAAGTGATCTTGCTTTAAAACCAGGAAAAAGGTGCTCGGCATCCCTCATCAAACCTACTGGAGGGTGAAAAAGTAAGCATTTATGAAGAGCTGTTTGGAAATCCCTATGCAGGAACAATCACAGAATTGCTTAGGTTGGAAAAAGACCCCTAAGATCATGAAGTCCAGCCCTCAACAAGGCACTGCCAAGTCCATCACTAAACCTTGTTCCCAAGTGCCACAACTACATGTCATTTAAACACCTGCAGGGATTGTGACTCAAACACTGCCCTGGGCAGCCTGTTCCAATGCCTGACAACACTTTCAGTGAAGAAATTAACCCTAATATACAATCTAGACCTCCTTTGGCACAACTTGAGACCACTTCCTCTCATCCTATCACTTGTTACCTGAGAGAAGAGCACAACCCCCACATTGCTATAGTCTCCTTTCAGACAGTTGTAGAGAGCAGTAAGGTGTGTCTGTACCCCTATCCATCCCCTCATCTCCCCTCCACCCCCCTCCTTTTCTCTGGAATAAATAACCCCAGCTGCCTCAGCTGCTCCTCATAGGTTTTGCTCCAGACCCTTTGCCAGCTTTGCTGGTCTTCTTTGGGCACATTCCAGCACCTCAATGTCTATTTTGTAGTGAAGGTCCCAAAACTGGTGAAAGAGTAGAAGTTCCATTTGAAAGTGTCCTCCTTCATTTGTCCAGGCTGTGTGTCTGTTGAAGGGAAAAAACACTCAAGCAAAACCAACCAACCAACCAAAACCAATGAACCAAACAAAAAACAAACAAAAAAAAACCCCAACCAAACAAAAAACCCTAGAATCGGATGCTAGCAAATTGAAGAGGATATCCAGAAACTTACAGGTAGATTTTAACCAAAATCAGACAAAGAAAATAATTACCTCACAGAAACTATTCAAAAAGCATTCAGAAAATGCTTGTCAAGGCTGCTGTGGTGGCAGAAGGACTTCAAGGAAAGAACACAGCAATGGCACAGTGTGGCAGGTCACTCTGATAACCAAAATTTTTAAGATGCCTTTATAGACACAGTGATGTCTGTGTGTATGTGTATCCATATTTATAAGGATAAAGGTCATATGTGGTTATAAATGGTGATAGGTGGATTTCCATGTATATATATATACGTATATGTAAGCATGTAACAGCCTGACAGATTTTATGGTTCCCAATTTCTCCTCTTTGACACTCCTGAGGAGGGTACTTCAGCTGAATAGTTTCAGTCCCATGAGTCCAAGTAATTATTTGAAGCATAGGTTGCTTCCCCATACACTGACCTCTGACAAAAGAGGAAAGGGTTTAATCCCAGCCCTAAAGCAAAGGATGAAATACTTTGGTTCAATGTGTCTCTCCTGTAGCTTGCGCTGCAGAAAATGAGCTCTTCTGGAACAGCTATTTTAGAGCTAGAGGTGCTCCTTATTACACTTTCCAGGAGTATATTTGAATAAAGCCCAACGAAACAAGAACATTTGTAACCATTCAAAGACTTATATTTTCTTTCAACATTTTTTTTGTGGTTTGGAGGTTATTTCAGCAGATTTACGAACCTAACATTCTCCTTTCTGTTTCGCTGCAGTGCTATCTTTAAGATAACATCTAAAGGGCTGCGGGACCGACTCAGAAGTCTCTGGTCCCACACATCACCGAAACATCCCGCAGCTTCGTATGGCGATGTTCCCGACCAGAACCCGCAGGGCTCCGGGGCAGGGAGCAAGGACAGAGCCGGCTTGCAGGGGGCCGAGGGGGCAATCCCTCAGTTGCCTCCTCGATTCCCAGGGAAGGTAGATTGCAGGCTATGGGAATGACAAATACCGGGTCTCAAGAATTTCTTTGGTGACTGTAGTAACTTTAATTTGCAGGGTGAGGGTTTTGAGGGTTGCGGCAGGCGAGCAGGAGGGAGGCGAGTTACAGCTCTTCCCGCACCATGCCGAGTGCATGAAGAAGTGCCCGAGTTACTGGTGGTTCCCTGACACCCTGGACGGCCGCAGAGCCGCTGAAGGTCCCCGGGCAGCCTGGTCCGACGGGGCTCCCGCGGGGGGCACCAAGACCGCGGCCTCCCCCGTCAACGCCCCCACGACCCTGGCCCGGCGGGACCTGGGCGGTGCGAGTCAGGGAGCGAAGCCGGGCTGCTGCTGTCCCGAGCTGAGCTGAAAATAACCCAGAGTATGGGAAGGATTCATCAGTCCTTCGTTCGTTAGGGAGAGCCTCACCCCGGGCGTATTTCGAACCAAAACGGAAAGGTTTCCCTTTCCCAGGGCGGTCACAGTTTTCCTGCACCCGTCTCCGGTGCAATCCTCAGGAAACCTATGCAACATCGAAAGCCTGTCTACCTTGCTCTGCAGAACACGAGGTTAAGCGAGATTTTTTTGGAAAAAACCGGTAGCAGTGCTGAACTAAGCGACACCTGTCCTGGGGGGATGTTTTAAATCACGGGATCCTTTCAGTCTGTAATATCGTAAAATCAACACCCATAAATTCTACTCAGTAGCTTTTTAAAATCTTCCTTCCCTGCCCTAGCTCGGGAGAGGCAGAGCCCGGGGGAGCGGGTTGGTGGAACAGACCCCCGCGGGCGGGGACCGGCCCCGCCGAGAGCCGCACCGGGGCTCGCCGGTCGGGGGAAGGGGCGCAGAGGGCCGGCCTCTGCGGCACCGGGCAGGATGCTCCTCGGTCTGTTTTGCTTTCGAAGCAGGGCAGCTCGGCTGGGCTTTGCTCCGGCTGGGCTTTGCTCCGGCTGGGCTTTGCCCCGCGGGGAGCAGTGCCCGGTCCGCTTCGTGCCGGAGCGTCGGGCTTCTCCGACACATTTGTGTTGCCTTCGTCTGTCCAACGAGAGCCACGCAAAAACTGAGCCAAACGTTATCCTGGAGAGGAAGAGTTGTTAGGACTAGGGCTAGGATTTCTGTGCAGGCTGTGAGCAGCCTGTCCCAGACTCCCGCCTGTGTGGCCGCAGCCGGAGGTGGGCACAGCAGGGGCCGGTTCCCCAGTCTCTCGGCTTCCCCCGGGGGTGGAGGCTGAGTCCCGCCTGCCCTCTGCTACGCCGGTGCCCGTCCCTGGGCACAGCGGGCACCACCGCTGCCAGCGCCCGGTTTGCTCAGGATGCGCATCCCGGAGGGGCTGCGGCCCCGCTGCTCGGCGGCCGCGGTCACTTCTTTGCCATTCATCTCAGCTGCCCCGATGCGGCGCGGCCCGGCGAGAGCGGGGGACGAGCGGGGCGGGCAGCAGGGCTCGGCTGCCCCGGCCCGGCCCGATACTTCCGTCAGGAAACGAAATCCTGGCCGCTCGGCGGGTTGGGTTTAAAATTCAGCCGTGAGGTGGAGGCAGGTGTTTGCAGCGCTCCCTGCGAGCTGGGCAGAGGGCGAGGGGCTGCGGATTTATAGCTGCAAACCATTCGCGCCAGCTCTGCCCGCTTCGCAAAATCACACGAGCATCTACACCTTCCCAAGTGCTCTCCCTTCCCTTCTGGGGCTAAAGGCTCCCGGTTTTGTGCTGAGAGAAAGCGCCAAACAGATCTGACACCCGCCTCAATCAAAAATCTGCCTACCCCGTGGGAGATGCTGAAGGGCAACGAGCGTTGTGACAAACCGACCGCCGAGTTCCTGAAAACTGGAATTGCGAAACAAGCCCGGCGCTTCTCACAGAGTCGTCCCTGATAAGGTGAAACATATCAACCCCAGGATAAGGATGCAGCCCGGGGAGCGGAGAGGGAGGAAAGAGGCTGTTGGGCTCAGCAGAGGCATAAGCGGAATTATCTAAACGGCGAGGTGGCCATCGGGGAGACGGCAGGGGCTATTGTCACCCGCCCCGTCTCATCGGACAGGCAGATCGCTGCCCTCCCTCCCTGGCGGGTGCCGGCTTTCCCCCACACACTTTTCCCTTTCGTCCCCGTTACTCGCTTCCCGCCGGGAATTCTCCCCTCCGCGCCCGAGCGGTGCGTCCGGGAGAACGGTGCCACCGCGGCAAAAGGTCTTTTTTTTGGGAGAGGGGAAGACGCGGCCACCGTGGGATGGATGATGCGGCCGGTCCCCTCACTTGGAGCGGTGTGGGGGCCGGAGCCTCCGGGTACCCGGCTGCGGGAAGGGGGGCCATTGGGGGGGAGGAGGGGGGCGCACAGCAGAGTCACAGGTGACTTGTTCCAATTAGTAGCTGTCTAATTAAATTAGTGTCACGCGGCCCAGCCAATGGGCCGGCAGGGGTGGAGGGCGGCGATGAGGCAGCCCCGGCACAAGCCCCTCCCCGGCGGCCCGAGGAGCCCGGCGCGCCGGTATAAATGTGCTCGGCGGAGCCCCTCTGCAGAGCCGTGCGGCCGCGGTCGGGGTTGGGGTCGGTGCGGGTACTCAGCACCGAGAGGGATCTGCGGAGCGCCGCCCATCGAGGATGCAGCTGGGCGAGCCGCTGCTGGCGGCGGGGGCGGCCCTGCCCGGCGCCCCCTTCTACCCCCTGGAGGGCGGTGGGCGCGGAGCCGGAGCGGGACCCGGAGCCGGGACGGGCGCTGCTACCGGCGGCTCCCGAGGGCCTCCCGGGCCGGGCTCGCCGCCGCGCCTCGACCTGGACAAGATGCCCAAGAAGTTCGGGGCGGCCCCCGCCATCCTGGGAGAAGTGGAGGCCGTCGAGCCGCCCTTCGCCGCCCCCAAGCCGGACGGCCGCAAGGCCACCCCATGCGGGGACGAGGAGCTGCCCCCGGCCGCCGCCGCCCGCTACTCCATGGACAGCCTGAGCCCCGAGCGCTACTACCTGCAGTCCCCCGGGCCACCCGCGGCCGACCTGGGGGGGCCCTGCGCCCTGTTCCCCTACCCCCCTGCCGGCCAGCACGGTGCCGTCTATCAGCCGCCCGGCGGGCCGCGGTACCCCTACGGCTCGGTGCTGTCGCCGGGCGGCTTCGCGGGCGCTGTGTGCCCCCCCGGCGGCCGGGCGCAGTTCGGCGGCGGCGGTGGGTACCAGTACGGGCAGGCGGCGGCCGGCGGGCCCCTCTACGGCCCTTACCCGGCAGCGTCGGGTTCCTGCGGCGGGCTTGGGGCGCTGGGGGTGCCGGCCGCCGGCCCGGGGCTGCGGGCGCAGGTCTTCCTCTGCAACCGGCCCCTCTGGCTCAAGTTCCACCGGCACCAGACGGAGATGATCATCACCAAGCAGGGCCGGTAAGCGGGGGCAGAGGGTGGTCGAGACAGAGGGAAATGGTGGTGGTGGGAGGCATCCCCGGAGCCGCTCCGCCTTGGGCAGCGCTTGCTCGCTTCTCCGGGAAGAAGGCGTGCACTCTCCCCATCTGTGGTGCCCCCGGCATGCTTTCCCTGAGAAGGAACTCTCCCAATTTTCCCATACAGCCGGGAGGTCGGGTGGGGGTCGCTTGGAACTCGCCGCTTCATTCCTTGGTTTCCTCGCTGCCAGTATGGACGGGGCGCCCCGCTGCTGCCTACACCAACCGCCGAAGCCCGCGCCCCCTTCCTCGGCCCTCCTCAGTATGCCGTGTGGTTTTCCTTCTCTCCCCAGGAGGATGTTTCCCTTCCTGAGTTTCAACATCACCGGCCTCAACCCCACGGCCCACTACAATGTCTTCGTGGAGGTGGTGTTGGCGGACCCCAACCACTGGCGTTTCCAGGGGGGCAAGTGGGTGACCTGCGGCAAAGCCGACAACAACATGCAAGGTTAGTTGCGGATTCTCTCGCCTTTCCCCGCGAGCGGGTTTCCCAGAAAGGGTTCCCGCTTCGCCCCCTTCTGCAGGGTCTTCCCCACACCTGGCATCCTGTTGCGGGACGAGTTTTAAGGGCGATTTGAGACTTGTTTTCACGCCGCGGTGTTGGAAGCCGTATGGGGAGGGGCGCCATCGGGGGGCCGAGGTGGTGGGCGGGCGGCAGAACAAAGCCCGTGCCCGGGCGGCCCTTCACGGACTTGTCTTCCCCAGGCAACAAGGTCTACGTTCACCCCGAGTCGCCCAACACCGGGGCTCACTGGATGCGGCAGGAGATTTCTTTCGGGAAGCTGAAGCTGACGAACAATAAAGGTGCTAACAACAACAACGCGCAGGTATGGAAGGGGAGAGGCAGGCTTGAGGGGTTCTTGGGGGGTCAGCGGGGAAGCCCTGGGGTTTGGGGGCTTTACAACATTTCATCGAACTGCTAAATCACTGTGCTTGTGAGTTGTTCCCGTCTTGAACTGGGTCATAGATCTTGTTTTCTTTGTTTCTCTGTATGAAGGCATAACTGTCAGAATTTGATGTGTGAATTTATTTGGTTTTAGCTAATATATTTATCTCCGGAGTTGCTTAAAAAATGGTAATGTAGCTGATGGCTCTTAGTTAAACAGGGTTGTAAGCTGTGAAACATCTCCTGATAACACTTGAAATTGCTCCATACAATTTACAGGAAGAAACTGTCGTGCTGTAAGATAGACCTTTTATTGTTATATGCAATTTGTCTAAAGATCTTATCTCTTTCATGGTTTCTTTTAGATGATTGTACTTCAGTCTCTGCACAAGTACCAGCCCCGGCTTCACATTGTGGAAGTGACTGAAGATGGTGTTGAAGATCTGAACGATTCCTCAAAGACTCAAACGTTTATTTTCCCTGAAACGCAGTTCATAGCAGTTACAGCATATCAAAACACTGATGTAAGCACGGATGTATAAAATTACAATTAAGAATAAAGTTGCCTTGTGGGTTTAGCATCTCATCTTACTGTATTCTGCTTTCACTTTTAGATTACACAGCTCAAAATTGACCATAATCCTTTTGCGAAAGGCTTCAGAGACAACTATGACTCGTAAGTACACCTCTGCCTCTAGCAGTTTCTGTCTAGGAGGCATTCTGGTCTGAAATGTCTGCGGAGGAGATTTTCTTTTAGACACTAATTCAGTTGTTCAGAAGCAGAAATACTTCTACTGGCAGTCTTGCTAACATTAAAATGTCTGTTTGAATAGTATATTGTCTTGATTACCTGTCTCTCAGCAGTCTTCTAAATTTTGGTAGTAAAGTTGCTGGCAGAACCCAGCTGGTCTGCTGATTTGGCAGTAACATTCTGAGTGTCTCCAAGAGCAGGCAGCATTTTTGAACTGTCAGGAAAAGACTTGCTTAATGGTCACTTTATAGCTTCAAATGCTCTTTGGAAAATCAGAGCTGTGTATATATACAAGTATGGCTTTTTGGGAGGAGGGTGATGCCGCTCATCTAAAGTGGATTAGCTAGTGGAAAACAGTGTATTTGTAGCAGTAATACCAGAAATTTTATACTGGTCTAGGGGAAAAAACCCTCCTAAATCAGATAAACAGCCATCCAATTAAATTATAGTTGTGATTCTAATTAAGAAATAACTTGAGTTTCTTTCTGTTTGTGTTTGTTATCTTACTATCCTACTGGAATTCTTAAGAAAGACACTTGGTATTTCTTTTTTGTATTGTAGCATGTACACAGCTTCAGAAAGTGACAGATTAACTCCATCTCCCACGGATTCTCCTAGATCCCACCAGATCGTCCCTGGTGCGCGATACAGTGTGCAGCCGTTCTTCCAAGAACAGTTTGTCAACAACCTGCCCCCAGCCAGGTTCTACAACGGTGAGAGAACTGTCCCTCAGACAAATGGCTTGCTGTCCCCACAGCAGAACGAGGAGGTGGCCAGCCCTCCTCAGCGGTGGTTTGTGACTCCTGTACAGCAGCCCAGTGCCAACAAACTGGACATGAACTCCTATGAGACGGAGTATTCTCATAGCACCTTGCTCCCTTATGGCATTAAATCCCTCCCCCTTCAGACATCCCATGCACTGGGATACTACCCTGACCCGACATTTCCATCCATGGCAGGCTGGGGGAGCAGGGGCTCTTACCAGCGAAAAATGGCAACAGGATTACCTTGGACCTCCAGAACAAGTCCTCCAGGATTCTCTGAAGACCAGCATTCCAAGGAGAAAGTGAAAGAAGAAATTGGCTCATCCTGGATAGAGACTCCACCCTCCATAAAGTCTCTGGATTCAAATGATTCTGGGGTCTACACAGGTGCTTGTAAGAGAAGACGGCTTTCACCTAGCACTTCCAGCAATGAAAATTCCCCAACGATGAAATGTGAGGACATTAATGCTGAGGACTATAACAAAGACAATTCAAAAGGCATGGGCTACTATGCATTCTATACTAGTTCTTAAATCATCCTTTTATTCTAATTGGCTATTTTTTTCAGGGTGGCCTTGGGTTTTTTGTGTTACAATTGCCAAAAAGACTCTTGCCTTCCACCTTTTAATTGTGTGCAATTCTGATGAAGGTGCCAAAGCTTTTAAACTGTTGCAGGTAACAAAGTAGGGACAGAGCAAACCATGGGGGAACTCCTTCCCTCCTTTAGAAGGAACCTCATGCAGAAGTTGTAAGGAGGTCCCTAGATCTTTGCAATGTGGCTTATTTATTGGAGACACTAAAGTGTACTGTTTGGCTTGGCTCAGAGGCCTGATCAAATCTATGCACTCCTGAGCAAGGAAATAGGGGGGGGTAGGATCCCAAATTTAATTTTCTTCCCTGCTTGACCCTCTGATAAAAGGGGATTGGTTTGTAGGGAGCTGCACAAATGCTATGTTCTGCTTTAATTGAGTTGGTTTCTTGAACCCTGTCTGCAACACAGTTGGCTGGATTTGCTATTGCTCAGCTAAGGCTTTCTTTGGCAGAAGATGGCCAAAATAACGCCTGCTTGTCAGGCGGGATTTTGACTTGAAGGTCTTGTTGCCATTGATGGGATTACAGTGACCAAATCTGACTTTTTTTTTAGCTTAGAACTTGCATTAAAATAATAAAATAAGCCTCCATCCCAAAAGCCTAACCTTTATTGAGGTGGCCAAAAAAAAGTGTACAGTTGTGTTTTGTCTAGGTACACTGTAGAATATTGTGGAATAATGTATAAATAGTTGACCTTATAGCTGTTCAGTCAGAAGGACATCTGGTGGTGTTTTGAAGTTCAAAAGGCATTTTTTTTGGTTAATCAAACTTACCATATATGGAGCATTGCAAAAAGAGGTTTCTATTTTATGTGTATGTAAAGTGACTTTTCCAGCTGCCCTGTATGAATCTGGAAATGATGTAACTTTACCCACTCTTCTTTCCTATAGTTTCAGCCATTTTAAACTGATCAGTCCCAGAGCACTGGCACACAAACTTTTACCCCACCGAAAACTTCTTTCTGTTTTGGTTTTTTTTGTTGTTTTTCTATGTACAGAGTAGTAATTTTTAATAAATGTGGTGGTGCCAGGGATAAGAGGGGGATGACTCTGCCTCTTCTTTGCCTCTGCTGCGTGTCCCAGAGGGGGAGGAGGTAGCACAGTCCTAGGGCTTTGAGTTGTCTCTAAATCTAACCCCTTGTAAACTGCTACTTTAACTCTTGCACTCTGGCTCTCTGCGTTATTTTTTTTTTTTTTTTTAATATCTCCTCTATTCTCGTGCTTTGCCATGGTTCTCCTGGGCATTTCCCCCCACCCTACCCCGGCCTTTCCCAACCCCCCAAGCCTGAGCCCCAGCTTGGCCCAAAATTACTACCGGGCCCTTTTCCTCTCCTCTCCTTTACCCTGGCCCCCTGAGGTAGGCGAGGTGCGAGCTCAGCCGCAGCCTGGGGCTACCTATGAGCCCGTCCTGCCTCTCCCAGCAGCCCCGGGTACCCCCTCCGTTTCCCGGAACCAGGCAAGAAATTCCCCTGCCTGCTTATCTGTGAGGGAAAGCTCCTCCTGGCAAAGCGATTGCATCCCGGCTCCTGCGGCAGCGGGACCTTTCCTAAGGATATGCAGGCAATAATGGGATTAAGCTGTTAGTGATTCCCGGCTGCAAACAAAATAAGCGCGGGGCTCAGGCCGGGGTCCTTCCCCGTGGAGGGGACGCGATCGGGGGGCAGCGGCAGCGCTTCCCCCTCCTCGGGAGCGGGAGGGGGCGAGTGGCCGAGGAGATTTCGATCAGCACCTTCGCTGCTCGGGCTCCGGCTCTGCGCGCTGGCAAGCGAAACAAACCTCTGTCCTGGCAGTTCGTCCCCAAAGCAAGGACCCCACCTGCGACAGCAGGGGAATCGCTGCAATTTCTAAGCGACTAGGGACGGAATATATTTTTACTCCTTTTTGTATGTATTTTTTTTTTTTAGGGAGGGGCATATCTACCTCCGGAAAAAACCCCTGGAAGAGCGGGCTGCCCCCTGTCCCCGGCCGGGGTGCGGCGGAGTGCCGGCCGTGCCCGCCCTGCACACCCCGATGACACAGCCCGGGAGCGCCATTCCGCCGCGCTGGGTTAATAAAAGCTGTATATTTTTGCACCGCACGGTAAAAAGAACTTAATACTTGTGAAAAGTCCTCACACTGTTTAATAGAAACGTAAGTGCCTGGCTGGCCCCAATTAACACCTTGGGATTATAATGCATTCCTAAAATGGGGTGTCAGACGCCAAATTGTGAATAAAGGTATCTAATTAATCTTCATAGGATGACACTGATAAACAACTCCAGATTTAAATAAAGATCAAGGAACTGAATGCTTTTTATTTGTTTACATTAACAGAAGATAAAGTTAACTACCCTTGCACTTTGCTTCGTAATGTGATTTACTGACACAGAAAACAGCGGGCTGCGGGCGGAGAGCCCCGCCTCGCCTCGGCGGCCTTTGTATCGCGGCTTTGGAGGGAGGGGGAGACCCCGAGGGTGAGTGTCCCTTCCCCCGCAGCCCCCACAGCCCCGGGTGACGTGGGGGTGTGCCGGGAAAGAAGGCACCGCCTTCCCCTGACAGCGAGAGCTGGAAGGGAGAGCGCCCGTCGGCCCCGTCCCTGCCGCTTCCGATGCTCTGGCATGAAATGACTGCTTGAGAGTTTGGACGGGAATGGCGGGTTTAGAGGGAATCAAATAAATTATTTTTAAAAAAGATTAGTTATTTAAACCATTGCGGTGGTGTGCGACGGGAGGTGAACTGCGAGCCCTGCCCGATGAAGCGGGGAAACTTAGTTCTGGGCCAGGGAGAACCCGAACCCCCACGGCTGCCGGCCGGGCAAAGGCTCTGCCGCCTTGGGGGGCTCGGTCCTTCGTCCCGCCGGCCCCGTGAGACGGAGATACACCGCTGATAACCCACTGAGGCTGTTCCCCCGAATTAGAAATCTCTGGGGTATTTCCTCACTGAGCGGAGGGAGCCGTTCCGTGCTCTGCCTGCCTAGCAGTTACTTTTACATAGCATGGGCACCCGACGGGGCTCTAGAGGCAGAGGAGACGGGTTCCTCCGATGGATTGACACTCTTCCTCGCCGAAGACTCTTTTTTGGGGTTGTTTTCGTTAAAGCAGACCTGGCAGCTCTTCGTCTCCCCCGCCCGTGCTCTCTGCAGCCGCACGTCGGGAACAACCCTCGGGTATTTTCCCAACGAAACTTCGTCCCTCGCTGCTCGCCCCAAACTGTGTCTCTGCCGCTTCGCACCCGGGCGAGAAAAAGAAACGACCCTGAAATGCTCTTTCTTTCGACGTCAACTCCCCGACCCTCTGAAGAAAGCGCTTCTTCCTCCCTGGAGCGGCGAGCTCAGCGCTCCGGGGAGGAAGGAGCAGATATATTTTTCGGTGTGTTTTCTTTTCGAGTAATGCGATGGGGTTTTACTTTCGGTCTGAATTTCTGCTCCCACCTTCCTCAACGCCGCCTTTTCACCACCTGCTTGCTTGTTCCCACCTCCTCGTCCTTTCTGAGGATGAGCGCGGCTTTAATGGAGGGGCTTTCCGTGGGTAGGTTATTTTTACAGCCCCCCTCGGCTGCCGCCGCCCTTCCTTCAGGGCCGCTCAAGAGGGAATAGGCCCTGATGGCTCTTGCCGGTACCGTTATGCATGAGAAATTCCACTTCCCGACGGGAATGCCGGCTGGGAGTGCCGGCGGAGCCGGCGGTGGGCGGCTGTGGGGCCCCCGTTTTGGGGAGAAAGTGGAGGCGAGGGGGTTGAGGTGAGGAAGGACGGGGTGCTCTGATGCTTCCCTCATGCCCGTTCAGCCAGTAAAATTGTGACATGTTGTTATTAATATTATTAATAATAATAATAATATCTTTGCCCGACTTTTTTTTTTGCACATACAAGCCCAATTCCCCCTCCCCTTGAGCTATCCATAGCCTACTCCTCCCCTTCCCCAAATCTCTATAGCCGTGTTCATGAGTATAGCTAATATAAATATTAATGTAATCCTTACTGGAAGGATTTTAGTGCTTGCTGGATATCGCAAACATGTAATCCAGGGGAGAATGACATTAGCCTGAAAGTGCGGAGTGATTTGAATAAAATGATAGGGTGGTATCTAATATTTCCTTTAGGGACTACTATGCTCTGAGCTGTCACAACTGATTGTGTAAATAGACGAGACTGAGGGATGTGATCCTAATCATATTGATGAAACATTCATCTGAAAGACCGAGTGCAACCAGAAGGGACTCACTAGGAATACAATTAAATCCTAATCTGGGCAGGAGGAATCCTCTGCAGGCTTTCCTCTAACCTGCCACCCTCTCCCGTTTTCACTTTGGAGTCAGATAAAATGCAGGAGAGGAAATAAAGGAGAGATGGAGCGTTGTGTGGTTTGCCTGCCTGAAGGGCTACATTAACACAGGGAGTGCCAAGTGGGAAGGAGGCAAATCTGTGGGTTTGATCCTGACGATAATAAAAAATAAAGGCCTAATTTAAGCCACAGGGGTAACTACCTGCCTGCAGAGGGTTTCCACCTGTGAGTGGTGTTAAACAGATGCAGGAAGACGCTATTTTCGGAGGAAAAGTCCCTCTCCCACCCAGGCTTTGTCAGCTCAGTCCCAGATTTCTGAGCAAAACTTAGTCTGTTGTGTGCTGTTTGGTATCCATTTGCAGCAGGGAACTGATTTCTTGTTGATAACATTTATTAGCAAAGGGGTTATTTTTCAACCTGTTTTGATCATCAGCTCTCAAAAGATGATCTGAGAAGATGGATGGGACAAGGCTCCGGATGTGGTTCCTGTAAGAGTACTAAACCCATGCTTGATTGCCTTTCATCACTTCTGGCTTTTGGGAAAGGCATTGAACAGGTGTATTTTCCTAATGAGTACCACCTTTTGGCTTATACCACTGAAGTGAATTCAAGATATGAATATCTGAATTCACATAATGATGTTTCAAGCTTGAAAAATGGCTTGTATTCTGCATCCTGTCACTGTTTATGTCAGGCTGCCTTTGAGTGTCTAAGACCCAAATCTGGTCAGATGATTTTAGAGCTTTTTCAAAGTTGCCTGTCTTTTATCGTCAAGCTCAGGCAAAAAGCAAAGTGATTTCCATCTTCCTGGAGTGTTCTCCATGAAAAGAAAAGCCACAAAGTTTAGTTCCTTTCCATGGGGCATAATGTCCGTAAATGAGGAAAAGATGAATGGAGTGGGGCATCCCTTAACAAATCTGTATCAGGAGCTCTGTGTGAACCTTGTATTCTCTTCTGCCAAAGTATGAGCTCTGCAGTTTTACCAGTTTACAGAAGGACTCTTGTGGTTGAAATAGGCACTACTGACGTGTGTGCACCACTACAATTTTAGCAGTTTTGAGAAGGAAACTTCATGTTAGGGTTGCTCTGTACTGGGATTATACCTCACAGTATATACACAGTAGGAGTGTATTCTGGTCTGATCCCTGGTTTTCTTAGAGTAGCATTAGGCTTTTGTAGTGTGGGTAAGGTACTAATTGTTAAACTTCAGAGACTAGTTATGATCCCTTTTGTCCATAAAGCAATGCAGTTCTTGTAAATTGCTTGGCATAGCTGCAAATTTCCTTTGAGGAAACAACCAACCTTTATTCAGAAAGTACCTGGTTTGTATTGTATTACAGTGTGCTTGGTTTTAGTGATAAGTTCTCAATAACAGAAAAGTTATTGTTCTGTTCTCCTTATTTCCTATGCCAAGTAAGAATATTTTAAGATGATGTTCCTGCCCTAACAAATGCATAATTTTAGCAGGGAGAGCTCTTAAACTGGCACTTTAGAGGACAAGACTGTGCAAAGATGACTTTCCAGGAGCTACTCACAGTAGCAGGTAAATTTTCTCATATCTCTTACTCCACACAGGAGAGACAAAGTCTCACCTGCAGAGCCTGGTCTCCGCTGATAACTAGCTTATTTTCCGGTAGCTTTGTGTTTTACATTGCAAGATTGTTGTTAACCCAGTTCTTGTGTTAAACATGGGGGAATGCCTGCTGTCAGGATGGGCCCGTGAGTAAGGGTAGTGGATTGAAAGTGAAGAATCAGGTTATTTTTCA
>JAWWMP010000081.1:38980814-39043003 GCA_035047865.1 Dendrocincla tyrannina | reverse complement strand
TGGGGGAATGCCTGCTGTCAGGATGGGCCCGTGAGTAAGGGTAGTGGATTGAAAGTGAAGAATCAGGTTATTTTTCATCCTGCCAGGGATGGTGGTGACAGCTTTCATCAGTTTAAGCAGCAGAACTTGTGATTTCTGTTGGTTTTTTTTGTTTCCTTGTTTGTTTACTTCCCCTCTCCCTACCCCTCCAATAACCGAACATGACAGCTAATGCCGGGATCGAGACCTGGCCACTCTAGGTACTGGTCTTGAAAAACTTCTAAGGAGGTTGGTGTGAACACTGTCTGGAAAATGGTGAGGGGACTTTTCCGTAGGGTGGAGATGTCACAGTGTTACAATCACAGCATTTAGGTAGCTGTGGGAGTATGGTGAAATGTATGTTTACAGCACCTCTCATACCCTAAAACAGCTGTCTGTGGGCCTGTGCTTGTTCCACAGTTTGCTTTGTAGTCCCTTGCCTGTGGTTAGATCTGGTGCTTTCCTTATTCCAACCATGGGAAGAGAAAGCCGTTCACGTAGGTATTAGAAAGTCCCTGTTTTTGCTGTACCACGAAAAGGTTTAATAATTGTGTAGTATAATGGAATGTGTTTAATAGCCTGAATGTGGTTCCTGCTCCCAAAAACTGTGATTATGATGTGGGTTCAGTTCTTGTTTCTACATTGCCATTGAATGAGAATTCTTAGCGGAGATGCAATTCCCCTGGAAATGGCCTGAAATACTAGGAGTTCCAGGGTAGTGTCTGATCAGCAGCTGCAGGAGTGGTGCTCTCTGACAGATTGGGTTTTGTTTCATATTTTGCATGGAACACGGGGTGTGTTTGGCTCTAGTACACTACACAAGAAACGAACAAACAAGAAGTAGTGGAGTATTTCACCGGAGACTTAAAAAACCAAATCCCCTTTAAACCTTGATAAGATTGTTCTGAACTGTGGGGTGATGACTGACTTCTGCTAAACTGGATTGTGGGTGTGTTTGGTAAGTGGCTAAGGTTAGCCTGTGGCTTTCTCTGCTCTGACTTGGACTTTGCCGCTGTGGGGAAGCATGAGGAATACAGCATGAGACACAATGCCCTTCTGGTGTTTTCTCAACCTACCCTGGGACTGGAGATTAAAAAAACCCAAAACTCAGAGAACCCTTTTCTTGCTGGCGGGCTGTCCTCCAAATCACAGGGAGGGAAAAGCAGCAGCAAACAAGGCAAATTGTGTTCCTCCACTCTATTCACTTCAATCACATCTGATCTGCATCATTGTCCACACCGGTATTTAATATTGTTATGCTGAGAGGTGTTAATGGCCGCTCATAATGTTTAAAGGTCACTGAAACAGAGTGAAAAACATTCTATAGAAGACTCAAAGATTGGCCATAACCACACCTGAGAAAAGTCCTGATGGGTACTAACTCTCTTTTGTCTAACAGGTAAAGCTTTCAGTGTCCTCTGTATAGCTACAGAGGTTAATAGCTAGGCCAAAGCTCCCATATATGGCAAAAACCTCCCTCTCTTATGGTAGGTCTTTACTGAAGAGGAAGAGTGAAGCTATGGGAGACGATTGAGCTGATTTAAAGTTATACTTTACTGCTGAGAAAAGAGAATGGTTCGTATCTCTCTATAGTCTTTCTTTTTTATGCTTGGCTTGAGGGTTCATTTTTTACCTTGTACCAGCTGTGTGGCTCATCCAGCTTTTCTGGGAGTTGATGCATTTTACAGACTCGGCAGAAAACACATCCAGGAGAAAAGGATAATTGCAATCTGTTGGATTCTTGAGTTGAATCGGCTCAACTAAGACCCAAGAGCAGAGGCAGTGCAGAGGAGAGGGCAGGATTACGTGGAGTATTGGCAGAGAAGGGAATGGCAAGCAGTCCTCCAGGGACTGTAGGAGGAGAGGGCATGATTTGGCTTTGGTGTTGACATATTTCATTATATTATGTATCAGGAAATTGTGGCTTTATCAGTCGAAGAGACAAAACTTTCTCCTTCAGTTTAACTGGTGTTTGTCCAGGCTATTGGGAAAAATGCATCATTATTGCCTTTTTTTTCCTTCTGAGTGTCCAGAAAGCCCAAAGTCCCAGGGAAAAAATTGCAAAGTCACTGTGTCTTGGCTGTAGGAAATGTGGGGTGATCAGATAGGAAGAGTGACAGGGAAGAGAGATAACAATGCTTGGAGTGAGTGACCTTTCTTGGGCAGGCTGGTGACCTTATGATATAGTCATGACCCCCCAAATTTAACTGCAATTAATTACACCCCTCTTGGGATAAGTTTCCTGGGGCTAATTTGGGAACACGGAGATACACTTCGAGTTTATGCTTTTTGCCTTAGGCTCTTGAAGTGGAAAATATTTCTTTTATTCATAGGAGGAAGTGACAATTGGAGAATGCTAAAATCCTGTGCGAGTAGCAGGCTGTGCTAGTTTGAAAAACTGTAAATTCATTACTTTGGACTGGCTGATTGAGACATTGTCCATAATGTGCTGCATAGGCAACATCATGCCTGCTGTCATTTCACAGGACACTTGGAAACTCCATGCAACAGTGACTGAGGAGATAGAGACAGGTGAGGAATTATGTGGCCATGTAGCTAGTTTGAGTGTGTGTCTTACAAAAATCTTTGTCTCATTTCAAAAGGATGATGAGTGCATTTGGGATCACGGGGCTGTAATTCTTCAGTCTTAAAAAAAAAGAAAATGTAATGATCCTTGGTTCTTGACTTGGTCTTGCACAATTTGTGTCAGGAAATGCCATATGGCTTCGTCTGGATCTGGATAGGTTTGCAGATCTCTTTCCCTATAGGTGCATAGTAGCTCTAGAAGTATTCCATAGATACAGGTCAAAATTATATCTATGATGTGTATCTGATTGATGTTCTGAGAACGATCTGGATGGATCAGGACAGACAGCAGTCAGGACAGATCTTACTCCTAAGATGAGGTGAGGGTTTATTACCTGTTGTTATTAAACCCAGCACTGGAATCAGGGCTAGAAACTCTGCTGAACTCCAGGCTAAATATAGAAGTTTCAGATGAGAACCTCAGTAAGCCAAACAGTTATAAATAGTCACTATCTAGAGGCAAAATTATACCTCGTTCAAGTTCATTAGAGCCCGCAGAAGAGGGAGGTTGTTTCTTTAAGGAAATGGAAAGAATATCACTGTCTGCAAGGTAGTGCTTGCAGAAATTTGCAGAACTTCGAGGCATATAACATAATGGGGAATGGAGCTTAAGAAACTAAGTCCACTCCTGCTTATACCTTTTATATACTTCCTTCTTGCATTTGAACTCAGGACTAAGGTACTCTCTGTTCATCCATGCTGGCCTTTCACCACACTTGTTTGACTTTGCATGCAGGAACGGGCCGGCTTATGCTTTGAGCTGGTTGTTCCTGATCACCAGCCAGCTCTCACAGCAGTCCTTTCCCTCCTGCAGCAGTTTTCTGTGAAATCCTTACCAAGAATATCCCTGAACTAAGCCAAGTTCTGCTCTCCTGAAGTGCCAATTTGTAATAGTATTATTTGTCTTTCTCGCTTTTCCCAGTTTTAATCACAATCTCATGGCTGCTCTTTACATCCCATTGTAAGAAGTCTGGAAGACTCACCAGTCACCTGCACCAAGAAATTACCATCAACACAGACCAGAAATCTGGATTGCCTCTGCCCAGGTGCATTACCCTATCTGCAGATATGAGGGTGGTTCTCAGTCCCAGTGAGTACCAGCAGGGACTAGAGCTGGAGTACCAGCTCATGGAGCTTCTCCCAGCTTTCAAATGAAGGCTTCTTCTACTTCCACTCCTTTACCAGGAAGTCTGTAGCAGGCACCCAGCACAAAGGCATCTATGTTAGACTGTTGTCTGATCCTTACCCTTAAGGTCTGGACTGCCTCTCCATTTTTTCCAAGCAAAGCAGTGTATCTTGTGGCCAGCCCTTTGGATGGATTGAGTTATCCATATTCCTCACTTTCCCAGTCTGTTTTTTCTCAAGAGCCTGTATTTACCCATTGCAACAGTCCAGCCATGTGAGCTACCCCACTGTGATTCTGTAATCACTGTGAGATGCCACCAAGCAATCTCCTTTTTACCTTTGTTTTCAGGCTTCAGGTGCTTTTTTAGGTTCCTTGGGGATTCAGAGTGCTGCATGTTGGAGCTCCCTTCTCATTCCTTCTGTCCTTCCCTGAGTGTCCACCCTTCTTTCTGCAGCACTAGTTTTGGTCTCTTTCATCAAGTAAATGGGAGTACTGAACGCACTTTAGTCTCCCATTGCACTCGTTTTGCTGTCTCTTATAGGAGCTGGATGCTCCACCAGCCCTTGGGCATGTTACACTTTTGAGCCTTCAGGGAGACCTGTCTGAGGTGCTAAGCCACAGCACTTCATCACCTTGAGTTCCCATGCTTGCTTTCTGGAGGCAGTGGTGGGTGGAATAAGTCCTCACATTGCTTGGCAGTAGGGTCTTGCATGGACACCCTCCAGCCTGGAGTGCTGGTGTTAGGATGCTTTTGCAGTCACGGCTGACTGGTGTGGGGACCCAGTTCTGTCTGGTCCGCAGCACCCTGCACAAGGATGGAAGCTGGGTCAACAGGTTTGAAGCTGATGGGACAGTTCAGTAGCAGAAAAAGGAAGGCCTGACTCTGGTGGGTGTACAAGGGAAAGAGAAATGTTGAGGCCTGGATCAGCATTGTAGGGCATGCAGCAGGCATGCACTAGTGAGTATTGAGGGCAGAAAAGGGGCAGGAAGGTACAGCCCAAAGATCTGAGCTGACTGAGGAAGGTCAGTTGCACAGCCAGTGTGAAGATATGAGAACCACCAAAGAAAGCTTGCTGAAAATGGAACTGGAGCATGTCCAAAGAAGGACAATGAGGGTGGTGAAGGGTCTGGAGTGTTAGGAGGAGCTGGTGAAGGAGCTAGGCATGTTTAGCCTGGTCAAGAGAAGGCTCAGGGGAGACCTTACCACTCTACAAGTACCTGAAAGGAGGATGTAGCAGGGTGGGTCAGTTTCTTCTTCCACATAATAGGCGACAGCACAAGAGGAAGTTGCTTCAGAGGAGGTTTAGACTGGATATTAGGAAAAATACTGAAAGAGTGGTGAGGCATTGGAACAGGTTGCCTGGGGAAGTGGTGAAATCAATCACCATCCCTGGAAGTGTTCAAAAACAATGAAGATGTGGCACCTGGGGACATGGTTTAGTGGTGGGCTTGACAGTGCCATGTTAATGATTGGATTTCATGATCGTAGAGACCTTTTGCAACCAACCTTAATGATTCTAAAGTACCTTTCAAACTTAAGTGCTTCACCCAAGAAAAATTACTTAATGGAAACTTAGTGGTTTATGTCATGTGCTTCTGTCACCTTTTTAAATCTGATGTCAAGTGCCCTAAACCAGACTTACCATTTTATGGAACTATGGCTATAAACACTGTATTTTCATTTTAAAGGAGAAATACTGGTAAGTGCCAGGAAGTCATGCTCAATCCTCAGTCACAGAATTATCAGTGTCATCATGCGTGTTTGATACAGTATGAATTTTGAATGTTACTATTATTATTAATAAGCAAAATGCAACATAAATTTCTATTTTGCAACTATATGGAAACTCGTAAAATGCCATAAGGTTTATAAATTATTACAGCATCACCATCAGTATGCTATAGTATAGAAAACTTATACCAAGAAAACCTTTTCTCGACCTAACTTTAAATTGCTGAAAAAAGTCAGTTCTAATAAAAGTATATTTATTGTATTAACTGTACTGAAATACCATTGAATTTTCTACAGAAATGCGGTAACCTCCTGTCACGTTAATGATTGGATTTCATGATCTTAGAGATCTAAGAGATGAGTAAGGTAGGAGTTCTGCTTTGTTGTAAACTGAAACATTTTGGCATCATGTCAAAATGCAATAACCTTTTTTATGGGATTAGATGGGCTGAATTTGAATGAAAGGGTTTCACTCAGTGTTTTTTTCCAAAAGGGTCTGAAATGCTTCAGCTCAAATTACTTTGAATGTTTTGCCCTACTGTAGGGTTTTTGTTTCGGTGGCAGAATCTCAATTTATGACCTCAGCATATTTAGCTTGCTGCCTTCTGACAGCACTCATGAGCAAATAGTATCTTGAGTTTGCTGCTGTTTATTGAGAGCAGCATTATGTGAGAGCAAAACTTTCACAGAAATGCATCAGTAGAAGCTGGCTCAGTGGTTCCTGTGTCTGCTTTTGCTGCACTTTTTGTGTCATATTCTGACACTTTTGAGCATTTCTATTCCAAATGAGCCATGCTCTGTTTGTTTCTTGTCCTGAAATTCTGTTGCACTGGATCAGACAAAACCACTGGGCTGCTCCAAAGGTGGTCCATGCTTTTCTCTGAGTTGGTTCTGAGTAAGTCAGGTATCTTCCCTGCCTGAACTGACGAGGTTGTTGGACTTAAATCCCTAAGGCAGGGTGTGGGTCTACGGAGAGTGTAGGATACAGCACAGTCATGTCAGAAGGAAGTGTGAAGGAGTTGCTTAAGGATTCCCTTTGCTAATGCAGGGCCTTGGTCCCTCTTACATCCCATTTGTGTGTGTCTGCTCTGAACTTGAATTCCTTTCAGCACTCGAGCTGAAAGCCTCCAGACCCATCAGGAGCTGCTTCATCTGTACATAGTGTTTCTCACTGCTGAAGATATTCTAACTTACTTCATGTTAAATCCTACACTGTAACATGTTATTAACAGTCTCCAAATTGTGTAGCTGTTCTGAAATTGTAACAATTACCGTTAGTTAAAGCAGGACATCCCTATGAGGAAGCCCTGCCCAGCGTGGAGGAAGGTTTCAGGTTACAGCATGTAGAGCTGTGTCTGACTTTCGTAAGCACATAGCCTCAGTTTCCAGGTTCAGTGCAGCAACTTCAACAGGGTTTACAGACCTGTTTTCAGGGCTTGCAGCTCTACCACTTCTGATGGCAAATGTAACACTTAAAACATACTCCATTTGCTGTGGTAATGGTTATGGAACATCTAGCATATTCCTAAGCATTCAAAGAGTATGTATATACATGAAGCATAGTGATCCAGCATGCAGTCTTCCAGACGCAGCCTAGAAAAGGCAGAGGAGTATGGTTAGGAGAAAGATACAGACACCCTGGAGACACAAGCAGGAAAACTTTTCCTGTAGAAGTAGAATGGTGGTGGAATCAGAGACCTTCCAAAGCCAGGGTGCCTTCAGTCTAGGTAAGAGACATGCTGTCACAAAGGCCCAGCTGTGTCAGTCTGCACACCGAATAGTAATACCAGTATAAGGAGTCCCACTGAGTGCTGTTTATTCATGCATCACTATTGAAGTTAATATGAGTAGAACACATTGAATTTGTCCCTAGGTTAGTAATGTAAAATTGTAGCTCTTTAAAATGGATCTGAGCAGAGAGGTATGGTCCAGTGCTGCACTGGCTCTCAGAGTTTGTTGGTTTGAGGGGATTTGGGATTTTTTTTTTTTTTTTTTTTGGCAGGGTTTTTTAGGTGTGGGGGATGGTTGGGAGAGGAACAACATGATTATTTTTCTTACAAATCAAATAGGAATTAGTCCAGAAGAGGGGGAAAAGAATCTGCTCCCTTAGATGTTATCTAAGATGCTGCCTTATTTCTCTAAGAAACAGAGCTTTCATGTGTTATATTGCATAGTAGCCCCCCCAAAAGATGCATATCTTTCACCTGGGGTGAGCAACTCCTGAGATTTCTGAAGTCAGGCTAGTACATTAACACCTTAGATTTAGGTAGCGCAAGGCTACAAGCAAATGTCTTTGTATGATAGAAGCAAATCAGACACTGCTTTTGTATGTCACAAGGGATTATTCTATTCTAGTGCTATGCCCTTTGGCTTTACAAATGCACCTGTAGTGCTCCTGTGGTTAGTGCAAAGAATCTTGGTAGAATTAATTTACTATAGTTGTTTTGTCTTTGTAAATAGCAAATGTTAGAACTGGCTATACACAAAGAGCTTTTTAAACCTTACACATATTGTTTGCAGCAGTTATTAGATAGGGAAGGCTTCTGTTCTTTAATGCTAGCAGTGGATTCAGCAAAGCACTGTTCGATTCATCAGAGGTGATCTTTGTGGAAGCAGGAGGAATTTATGGCTGTGTCTGGGCATAGGGAAGATGTGAGATAAATTCTAGGAAATCTAAAGGTGGAACACCAGACACAGGTTTCAGCTGTGCTTTTGCTGAGAATCCGAACAATTCATGTCTGATTTCATGTCATATGCTGTGTTATTTTTTATGGGAATAGATGGCTCTGAGAGTTCATGGTATTTATGTGGCACTGTCGTCATACAGTTGCTCCTATTAACCACTATCTGGCATTTTGGGAACAGAAATACTGTGGCAAATAATTGTCACTTTGAATCTTTTGAAGAGATGGAGGAAGATAAATGATTGTAATACCAAGCAGGCTTTTACCAATAGCCTCTATTTCCCTTTTATAGCTACAGAAAGGATTTAAATTTAAAAAAAATCTGCAATTCTGACTGTTTTGTGGTTAGCTTTTTTGGTTAGTTGGTTGGTTTTTACATGGCATAAAGATAGTATCATGTGTCCTGATATTAGATAAAATGTGCTGGAACTCTCATTGTGCTCATTGCAGCCCAGTTCTGCTTCACGACGACAAAAGACAAGTGTAAAAGCATAGAAGAAAGAATAGAAAAAAAAGAAAGGCTGTGACTTGAAAGTCTAGGTGGCTTTCTAATAAATTCAATATATGAATTATTAGGTGTGAGATCTGGCACATTTTGATCAATATCAGCTGCTGAAGTTATAGGTTTTTAGCTGTCCTTTTAATCTGAGTCTTCTAGGAGAAGACTGCATAAAGAAGGCTTAGCTAAGACAGGCTGTTGGGTTGTGGGTTTTTTTCAGTACTGTAGGTTGAAAAAAGTGGGGCAAAGAAAGAAAAGGAGATACAAGGAGGATGTTAAGAGCAGGAAAATATTTGCAAGTTTTGTGCTTTGAACGTGTTAGCATTTAGATGCAGGTGTAGGGAGGTAGGCTGAGGGCCTGGTGTGATTTGTTGGGTCATCTCTCAGGATCAGAATGGTATGGGTTCCTGTGTGTCAGGTGGTTCTTAGGAACATAGTGGTTATACGGCATTAGGCTGTATAAGAGTCTCTCTTGACCAGTATATTGTCCCTAGAGCAGCTAATAGAATATAAGAGTAAGATATGTGACAGATTGATAGCTCTCCTGAGAGCTTCCAGCTATCAGCTTTTAAAGATTTCTTGAGCTCTTTCTGGACTGCCATGCTTAACACTTCCTTGATGTGGTTTAATCCTCATTCCCCATAGGATCCCCTTAAATTCTGCAGTCTGACATTGCAATGGTTTGGTTACAAAATCCTCCACTGGAAGTCTCAATCCACATTGCTGAGATTTATTCTTTTAAAACCACTTCTGTTAATCATCAGTGCCAAATGAAAAGCACTCTAAAAGTAACAGCAGGATTTGCTTATGCTCTTATCCTTTGGTTTGCCAGGAATGGAACCCTCAGTGGCTGATTTTAGATATTATTTTAATCTTCTAATTTTTCCCATCCTAAACTTCTCTTTGCTAAATAGCCTTCATGAGCATCCAGTGCTTAAGTCAAATCAGAACATAAATACAATTCTATGTAACAGACTTCCCTTACTTTGTTTCTAGAGCTGCAAGCGTCCGGTACTTGAAGGTACTGAGCTGGGACATAAGTATTACATATATTAGATATTTGTTATAAATGATTATAAATGCAATTAAAAATATTAAGTGGGGACCCTAAAGTTAGGTAACTCTGATAGGTTACTCGGACATCTTGTATTAGTAGTAGGCTGATATTTTGGAGTATATTGGGCTTATTACTTGTATCTGAATTAGTAACAATTGTGAGTGCTCTGATCCTGAAAAGAGTCTGTTTATTTGGAAGTATAAACAGACGTGAATATTTACAAGTGGACAGGCAGGCTAGTAAGTTTTTAACACCCTTAATCTCAACTACCACAAGCTCTCTTCAGGTTGTTCTGTGAATGAATATCTAGGTTTCTGTTTGCCAGTATAATCTAAATATTCACATTATTACAAGCACAGAAGATTTTTCTTTCAACAACATGAAGTGGGTTTGTTTTTGTTGTTTTATTTGTTTGTTTTGTTTGCTTGTTTTTAAAAGAAGCTTATGTTAGTTTCCCTGACTTCAGCTCCCTGGGGATGCAGGTAAACTATAACTGTCAAATTTTATTCAAGTTTGGAACTGGAATAAACACTGCAAGGTATATTTTACCCCAGAGCAATACATTTACACATAGTGCTGCGGTTGCTGCCAGCCTGGATGAGAGGCCAAGGGCTCAACTCAGCCGAGTGTTTAAAAGGTGGTTTCAAAGGCAGAGGGACAGGTCTCTGGGCTGGGGCCCTGTGCACTGATGTGTGGGGCTACAGTGCCCTCTTGTGCGAGCGAGTGCTGGTAAACAGCGGCTGCTTCAAAAGGTCTCTCCAAAACACCTGGCTGCCTGAGAAGGAAGGAAAGGGAAGACAAAATCCTCTTCTGGCTGCGACCTTTTGCAGCCATGTCTTAATCAGCAATTTATTTGTGATCGTATCTGTGATATGATGCAAATATAAGGACAGCCTTTGAGCTTTTGCAGCTTCAAATATGCTTTGTATTCTGCTAGCATTTTGGCATTAGCTGGAAAATGAATGTTTACTATTTTTGTTGTGGTGGTATCCACTGGACCTGTTATGGAGAGAAGTTCCTGGATGGGCCTGGTGCTGTCTCCACACTCATAGGCTGGGTCTTTGCAGTGCTGTGGAGCTTCAGCTGTGTAGGAAAAACTAAGTAACCAAGTCTGGTTATTCTTTCACAGTAAAAAAAAGAGAAGTTTCCTCCTCTCTCCACCTCAGACTTGTCAGTTGCACTTCATTAGCCTCAGAAATTAGAGGGATTGAATTGATATGTCTTGATTGGGAAAAAGAAGAAAACTTCAAGGGAAGAAAGGGCACAGTGATCAGAACTAACTGAGCAGGACAGACCCAGGAGGGTTTTGACACATTATCATTTGAAAATGGCAAAGCAAAAATCTGCTGTGACCACAGTGTTTCAAGACTACTGTAAGCCAAAACAAATACCTGCCTATGCACATAGGTTTAACTGGGACATAGGCAATTCAGGGGTGTATCCCACTTGTGTGGTCAAATGCCTTTTGATTGTTCTAAAAATATAGCTACCCTTTTGGGGGTATAATTCATGACAAAACTGTGGGGATTGTAAGGGACAACTAAGGAAAAAAAATATCATTGTATTGGCAAGTGTCTAAGCAAGAAAGTTAACATTAAAAATCAAAAAATTCAAGCCTAGTTCTCCAGTAGGAACCTTAGGACTGTACAGACCTAGGAAAAAGAACTTGCCATAGGTTTTCTCAAGTGTAATGTACTTTGATTTCAGTTGAAGTCCATGGGAAGAGGTAAAACACAGTATCTCTTCAGTCAATGAAAAACCAGACTTGTTTGGTTCTGTTGTTTTTTTTTCTCTATCACACTTCTATTTGATTAGCATGTAGATTCAGGAACCAATTTTTGTCTAATTTTAAACATTGTATTCTAAACACTCTAGAAAAACTGTGAGAATTCCACACTAACTATTTGACTGAGAGTTCACAGAGGAGAGGCTGGAGAGACATAAAAATGAGGGGAGAACTACACAGGTGAAATACAAACTGAACTGAGCTGCACAGAAAGGAGCAGAGAAATGGGAAAGAGGGAAAGGATGGTGTTTTGCCTAGAAAACAGATGCAGTGTGAGAGTATCTGTATGAAAGTAACTGGGAACAGAATTCAGCTATTAAAATGCTGTCATCTTGCACCTGTCTTCCAGTCGTCTTTGTGTTTCCCATCATGTTCTCCAGTCTGTCCTCATTGGGCACCTGTCAGTACCATCACCATCCCTTAAGGTGGGTAATGTGAGATTTAGCTGGAAATGCCTTGTCTTCTCACTCACTGAAGTAGGCAATTCTTGTAGGTTAGGGCCCAGGAAGTGAGAGTGCCATAAAACTAGTTCATTCACTGCTTTGCTTTGGTTTAATAAAGATAGGCTTTATTTACTAGTAAAATGCAAGGCATTAACTCAGTTAATAATTATCTTAAATATCACAAATTTGCCCTGAGTTAGTCTTTTTTCATCCTGGGATCCTATTAATTAATGCTAGAGCTGCTCAGCAACATGAAAATGTGAGAATGTATTTGTTAAGTTCCATACTTACTGGATTGTATTTCTTCCACCTTAAGTACACTGATTGTACAGACAGAGGATATTGGCAAAGCCTCTGCCTGCTGAGGGTTGTCCTGAACACTAGTCTTAATTGTTTGTGAAGTGCAAAGGTGTAAGGGGTGACATGAGCTCCGATTCTCCTGGGGTAGTGCCTAGACCGAAACACCTTACTACAGAGTGCACAACCAGGAAATTTAACTCTGCCACCTGGGGAGAACTATTTACTGGCATGAAGTCCACATAAAAACATATATGTGAGTGGGCCTGAAGTTCATCTCTTGGCTCAAATGTGTTTGGAGATGATGGCGTGAATAGCTTCTGTTAGCAATGTGCTCAGGCTGGAAGGGTAATGAGCCAGAGAATTGAAGAACAAGCCGCAAGTTAGCTCTAAGCTGAGAGTGGCTGCTGGAAGAAATAGGGCTTTTCTTTTATAGTAAGTGAATAGTACCTACAAACCATATATTGACAAACATTTTACACTTGCAGCTTTGCAAGGAGGAAAGATTGGTCACTCTCATTTATTTGGACTAGATGGTAATTTATTTGCAAGGAGACTGAGTTTTAACAAGGCTATTTTATTTAAAAGAGAAGTTATGTGTTTGTATCAGGCTGAAGGGATTTAATTCTCTATTTAATATGCATTGATCTTTGTGTATGTGAATACAGCATATATGTTGGAGCTGTTGAAACAGGTTTTTTTTTTTTTTTTTTTTAAGGCAAAAAGTAATTGATAATATACAGAAGTGGGACAAGACAACAATGATCAATGTGACTCTCTCAGTATATGGGGGGAGAAAATATTAGAGTAAGATGAATACTCCCAGAAGGGAGGTGCACATGTGCCAGACAAGGATGAACTTCATGAGGAAAGGAAGACATAGATATTGCTATCAGGTCAATGTGTCCTGCAGACTCTCCACTGTACTAGCATTTGCCTTCTTTCATAGACTTAAGATTATGCCGGATCAGTAATGTCCTGTCAGTAGATGAGGTCTTTGTACATTGTTCTGTAGTACTCAATAAAATGGGTTATTCGGAATTCAAAACATTAGTTCATTTTCATTCAAAGAAAGAGAACACATAATGTGAATAAGCTCTGTCTGTGTACAAAAATTATCGAAGATACTGCTTTGAAATATATTGGGAGTCTCTTTTGTACATTTTCTCGTGCTTCCAGCAGAGGGCAGGTTTGTGTCACAAAACCTGTTGGCTCACTTTGCCAGAATCTAATGTGAAGTTCACCGGGCGTGTTAATCCTTGTCAGAAAAAAGGCTTATTCTGTGGTAATTTTCCTTGAAAATTACATCAGGCCTTCTTGTCTTTTTCTTTTTCTTTTTTTTTTTTTTTTTTTTGGTTGCTTGTTTGTTTGAGGGTTTTTTTTTAGTTTGGTGGTTGAAGGTTTCTTGTTTGGCCTTCTTTTGTTTGTTTTTGGGTTTTGAGTGGGAGTTTTTTGTTTGTGTTTTGTGTTTTTTTTCCTTTGGGAGGGGGGGAGTTAAGAAAAAAAAAATTAAAAAAAAACAGATGGAAACCTACTAGTAACCTTCCTAAAAATCTAGTGCCCAAACATATCCCTCTTGTTTTCTAAAATTGTTGTGAAATTGCTATTGGCTCATTTCTCTCAGTGCAATTCTTCCTTGTTTCTATCACAGTGGAACATCTAAGATGTTTTCAGCATTGGCTTCATGCAAAGGGAACCAAGCGATGCACTTACTGTTGCACAGACATGACAAGGTGATGTTCTGTTAAAGTTATATGGCATATAATACTGTCATACCAGCAAAACACAAATATAATTAAGGCCTGGAGGCTAAAAATTGAAAAAAAAAAATTGTCTAATACTGGCATGCAAAACATTGAGGAAAAAAATCAGGCGGTTACATCACGGTAACAAGCCCCAGCAGGGTTAACCACATGCCCATGTTTGTGTAATTTTTCTCAATGCCATTTTGGTTTTAAAGTGACATGTTGTGGCAGTGCCAGAACAGGGTGTTTTGAAACAAAGGAGGCAAATGCTTTTCTAATTCATGTGTCATCCCTAGGAATCCTGTTCTTTCTGATGCAACTACTTCACCTTGTGTTGCTTGTGTGTGAATCAATAGAACAGTTTGAACTCATCCGTGGATGCACTAATTTCTGTTCCCTTAGCTTCTCATCATTATTTTTTTGGTTTTCCATGTGATTTTGAGCCTTGGATTTTACTTTTTCTTTTTTTCCCCCCACTTGTCATTTTGCATCCTCTGCCCCTAAATGACAGTGTGGTGAAAATACACATATATTGCAGGCATTTGTACCTATTAGCCAGTGTTGCTGTCCACTTTCCTATCTGCTATGCAAATCTTAAAAAAGAAATAAATCTTTTTTGCATTACTTCTCATGCACTATGTTTTAGATTAGTGTAATTTTGAAAAGTATGGACTAACACAATAAGTACTCATCATCATAATCTAATGTTTTGACAATCCCTGTGAAATATCACAATACAGCCTGCTGCCAACAAGCTGTGCACTGCTGCGTTAGGAGCTTTTGTTTGTCAGTGTTACCCAGGATAATGCATCTTCCTCACCTTCAAGCTGGTTTTGTAGTTTCACTTTGTCTGTTCTTAAGGGGATGGAAGCATTTTTCCTTCGCATTTGGAAATCAGCTCTCATTCCCCTCAATATAAACATTAAGTTTATTATGTGGATGACTCAGTAGTGTCTAAAGAGTGAAGAAACCTCACCAAATCAGGAAGCATAGCCTTCAGTAAACTGGTGAAATATTAGTGAGGACTTTTAACAGCCTCCAGCATGTAACTGGTGTGGCCAATACCGAACCCAGGTCTCCAGAGGTGGAAGACTAGAAAAACTAGCCCTAGGGACAGATACCTCTTCTAACTCCCATCACATGTCTAATAGTTACTAGGGCAGAATAATGTTTCATGACCTTTGGGTTGTCCCATTACCACAACATAATCTAGCTGTGCAAGCTTTGCAAAGGTCACTGTAAAAATAAAAATATTTCCTGCTGTGATCCATACCCTCAAACACAAAGGAAAAGAAATATCTTAATAAATGTAGTGACATTTGCACTATAGGGCACAGTGCAAAGATCATGAACCATTATTCTGCACTAGTAATAATGTCACAATTTTATTCTTGCCCAGTGGTTACTGTATGACATTTGTGCTTGCAGGGATATTCCTGTGAATATCAGTAACTTAAAACACATTGCCCCGAGGGACTATCATTCATTCTCCCATTGAAGTCAATTTGCCATTTGCTTACCAGTATCTGAGCATAGGACTGACCCAGCTTTTCTCATGATCAAAACTGAGATAGTTTTGAAGTGGGTTTGGTATTTGGTTTTCTTATTCCAGTAAAAAGTATTTGTTCCTTGGACCCCTGACGAAACATGTTTCTTAAAAGATTATATATTATATCCATGAGAATTACCATGAATGTATGTCTAGAAGACAAATTATGTGATGAGTTTTTTTGGGAAAATCAAACCTAAGTCCTAATACTTCTAGGTACTTGTATGACAATTTATGATCTGGGAGAGAGATGTTACCTAATATTTCTCCACTACATTCTCATGTGATAGGTAAATACCTATTTCCTCTATTTCTCGAACAAAGAAATACATTAATTCAGAATTTTCTGACTGATGTGGCTAGAACAATATAACTGAACCTACAGAATTCTTAATAATGTGGCTTGAGTTTCACAGCTGTGGAAGTTCCTGGTATTGTCTGATAGATCTGGTTCTTGCGCTAGTTATTTGCAAATGCCCTGGAGCTGGTTTTATGAAGATAAAGTTATGTCAGCCTCGGTCAATCCCTGTGAGATTATGACTGATCTCAGAAAGAATCAGTGGAGGGTTTGTACCCAGCTGCAGTCCATGTTGGCATTGGCCCTTGTCTAGAAACACTCTTTAGCAATCAATGTGTTTAATGTACCTCTGACAATATTTACAAGTCTGAGAAGAACTCTACTGCTCCTCATGTGTGAAGAAGAAGCCTATCTTCTTTGTATTTGAAGTATTTGAGAGCTCAGTCGCTGGTAGGACCGCACAGTTCATTGCTTTGGACTAGATGGTGCCTGCCTGTAGTCAGGCTCCACTGTAGAGGAGATAAATGTTTCCTTCCCCAGCCTCAGTATGTGTTTGTATCAGAGCAAAATACACCAGTTCTGAGGGAAGTGCATAAGCTGTTATTTCTTAAGAGCTTGTGGTGACTAAAATTGTCCCCAGCTGCAGGGGATGGCTCATGTTTACAGTTTGAGGAAGAAGGCAGCATTGTGTCATCCAGTGTGCTGTGTCCTGATTTATTCTCAAATGTTCCACTGCCAGGCTTGTGGTGAAGGAAGGTTTTCGGAGCAGTGGGTTGTGAAGGTGCAAGAGGGACCAATGTCGATCAGATGCATCCCGCAGTACGACTTTGGTGAACAGGGGAACACAGTAAGTGGAATCTGGCAGCAGAAGATCTTCAGCCTTTTTGTGATCCACTAAGCTCACCTCAGCTCTCACACCAGCCTGTGGCTCTGTCTTGATCATGAAGTTTGATCCTGGCTTCAGAAAAAGGTTAAGTGCAAACCAGTCCTGTGAGCCAGAGTGTCTCATGCATGAGACTGAGCAAATTCAGTAGTACAGGGCTGACATTCAAGGTGTGCTCCACAAAGGTGCAGGAAGGACAGGGTCGGCTTCTCAAAGCCTGGTCATTGAACAGCACGGACTGATCCTCTCCTTGTTTTCCTTCCCCTATTCCAGGCCAGGGGAGCAGACAGACTTGCATAGTCTGGAGGCAGCTGAGTACAGTTTTTCCTGTGGGTGGTAGTATTTAGAAAGTGTCCCGCCTTGCCGCTTTCAGATTGCTATCACCCTCCCCTGATGGGATTAGGAGCCTGGCTTCACAGGCATTGCCTGATCCAGCTGGCTTTCACAGGGATGAGGTGGATAGTGGTGAGAAAACAGGATGGGTGATGACTTTGTAGCTCTGCTAGTAATCTTTGCTTGGGGGAGGGGAGCAAGGGGAAGACATGGGGGCAGAGTAAAAAGTTATGATTCTCACCCACAGCAGGAATTCCTTTAACATTTGAAGGAAATTATCAAAGAGCAGACATCAGTCATGCTTTTCTGACTCATTGTCCTGTTTTCAGACAGCATCCCCCTCCAGGCTCCTGCTGCCTGTAGCACTCCTGTCCCAGTTATTTCTGTAGAAAGTTATCACCGTTTTCCTCTTTAGAAATATAATTAAAGAATTAGTGTTGTAATACACAAAGTTTTGAAATGTACTGAAATCACTGAGAAAATTCACTCCATTTTTTTTAAAAAGTAAAAAGCAACAACACTCATGTTATTTACAGACTGGGCGATCTGAGATGCTCTCATGGGCCTTTTACTTCTTTAATCAGAGCCTGCTCTTTGCTCCCAGATGATCCTGTCACAGGATGCCTACAGAGGGAGATAAAGTGCAGTTTGATCTTATAACGAATGGTTACCTGGCTTGCTCTTCTCTCTTGCTTTGGAAGCAGGAAGATCCACAGAGGAGAAATGTTGTCAACATCAGTGGCATCCACAAAAGAACAGGAAATGTGGTCTGTGAGGTACCAACCTCCGTGTGTTTTCTTCTAAATCTGCTTCCTATTTTTGTTACTTAATATGCTGTTTGGGAGTACTGAGGGACAGGCAGCTGCCCCTTTCCAAGTTTTAGAGCCTGGAAGTGAAAGGCTTGTATAACTTTGCAGTATTCTCACGGAAGTTGCTGCTGAGACTGATTCTGCCACGGGTACTTCTGGAAGCTTGGCTTAGTGTGTCTCCAGCAGCAGCCACAAATGCTTTCACTTCTGGATCCAGAGTTTCAAGAATCAGCTTAGTCAGCAAGGGAAACTCAGTGTCTCATTTGATAGCCTTTTAGTTAGACATGCATGCACATATAAATGCATAGATTATCTAATACCTCCTACTGCAAATGTCTCATTGAAATTAATGAGGTTATTCAAAGAGTAAACTATGAGTAATAATGAATAATATTAATACTCAGCATGACTAATAGTGGTAGGAGGGAGAATCTTAATGACTTAGACAAGGAGATTCTGCTGGGAGTCAGCATAGGATTTGCACAAACAATTCTTTTTCAGAGTGGTGAAGCTGTTTCTTACTTAGAGCCAATCACTAAACTACAGACCCCATTTTATCAAAGATTTCCTGATGTCTGTCTCTGTGCCTTTCTCAGGGCATAGTTTACATGTGTGGCAGAAAATGAGTCATGCCCAGGCAGTTGGTCTTCTGATCCCTCTTGTGTTTGGTGTAATCTGTATCTTTCCAGCAACTTTTAAGTAGAGGTCATGTTTCAAAAAGCCTGTGACAAAGCTCCTCACGGAGTCTTATTTTTCATTTAACATGAGAGAGAGTGTGTGAGATGAGGAACTGGTTAAGCAATAAGAAAAAAGCAGAATGAGATCATATTTTGAAACAGTTAACGGTTCCTGGTGCAGTGCCCCGGAGTCCATCTGAGGTTAAGCCAAATTCTACTTATCAGTGCCTCTGAAGGACTTGGAAGAGTGGGAAAACCGATGTAAAATTAACAGAGAAAAGCAATATTCATGGAAGTTTTTAGAAGTACAGAACATGAAATTATGTCACATATTCAGCTTTCCATAAATGTTACTGAATTTTTGAAGTAATTAAGACAAACTGGTGTTTGTATTACTACAGTCACTAAAATAAAATATGCTGCCAATCTATTCCTCCTTACTATAATTGCAAGCTTTTGGGGAAAGACATGAAGTGTAAATTAGGTAGGGATGGGGAATGAGGAAATTAATATTCCTCCTCAAATACAAAGCAATTTGAACTCCTTCAGAATGAACCTCTTTTTCCCAGTCCTAAAACTCAAACCAGTTCCTTTCTAGTTCTTATTTTCACTTCTTGCCACTACTTCCCCATCTGTGGTAGCCTCTGCTTTTCCCATGACATATTTTTTAGTCGTGTCATGCCATTAATACAAAAATCTGTGAAATGTTAGCAATCCTAGAGAGATCCTTGGTCAGACTGGATTTAGGAAAATGGGATTGAGAGGCTAGGAAAAGAGGCAAAGCTATATAATTTCAGGTTTTATCCTAATGTATAATTTAGATTTGGATATGCCACCTAATTTTAACAAGCTCCATGCCTAGAATAATAAGTTGAACCAAGTAGATGTATCAGATAATGGACATTGAAAAATAGGTCATTTTAGGCTGTCTTAATTGAAAATGTCTTGGATTTATGAGGCAGGTCTGGACCAGAGTAGTATTTAATAGTTTAATCTATTAAAGTTCTCCTGTTGATTAAGGAAAAGTATATAGATCAAGGTGTGAAAGGATTAGTTCCAACAGAGAATCTCTTTCAGATGCTATTTATCTATAATTAAAGCTCTGATCAGAATAGTCTCTGTATTAAGGCCACATCAAAAGCCAGGCTCTTGGCAGTAGCTTTGCAGTGTGAAAAAATCACCAAAGACATACTTGAAATCACTCAATCTATTTCAATTCTACTTTTAGATCCTGTGCAACTCCAAGTTTTCAGATGCTGGAGGCTAGTGTAAAACAAACCCTATGCTGCCTTATCCTGAAGGAGAATATTACTGTAAACCTTCTTGAAAAGCTGAATCATAAGCAGCATCTAAGGCATGTAATTTTAAAATAATTCTAGCTTGTAGTCTTCTCATTGCAACATAGGCCTAAAGGTGACCAGACTCAATCTGTTTAAATACAGTTGTCAGCTGCCTGCTTGTCTGGTTAGTGCAATATTGCCTGTTGTGTGCTAGAAGGAAAGAGTTTTAAGGTGATGGGGATCCTGGGGTTCAGTTAGCTGCCACAGTGTGTCCTTTGCATGAATTTGACCAACACAGCTACTTCTTTTCTGTTTGATGGATTAGATGAATAGGCTTCTTCTTTACAGAAGAAGACTCAGCAGGTTGCTTGTTGCATGAGGCAATGAGGGTCAGGCAGAGGGGCATTACAAAACTGATGAATGATTTTGATTGATGGAACTTTTATTCACAGGCATGCAAGAATGGAAACCTCTTTTATAAGAGCTAACAGAAGGCATGCCAGAATAACAAGAATGTTCTTGTTGATTTATCTGCACATGGTATTGGGTCTGGGGTGGTGATTAAGTAACAGCAGTTCTATCAAATGTTTGCAAAAGTGAGCAAGATCAACAGCACATCAAAACTGAATTGAGATCACTGGAATATAAGCTGTGTATGGCTGTGCACTTTTGTGTATCACAGAGATTCACCATGAACACTCCCTGATCTTACCATTGCTGTGGTGAATGCTGTGTGCTCTCAAGAGTGTGCTTTACTTGTGGGAAGTTGCAGTTTGCTGTTTCTTCTGGAATCTTCTCTGAGGTTTAAATCAAAGCCTTAAAGCGAGGAAAGTCTGTGTATGGTTATTTACACACCATGTCATTCAGCAGCAAACTAAGTTATCTTTTAAAGAGTGTTTAAACATTTGAATAAACGATGAGTGGAGTTGTTAGGGTTTTATCTTGTTTTGTTTACCTTGTTTTATCTTGATAAACTATTGAAATGGATTCAGGAATCTCCATTGCACAAGAATAATGTGCAATTAACTTTTATATGTGACAACTGTTAATTACATCCTTCCCCCTTGCAAAGGAGATCCCTCTGTGTGGTATAGCATTGTTGATATCTCTTAAGTTATCTCTCTGTTGTATCCTCTAAATAAAGCACAAGAGACCAATACTGCAAGTGGAAGAAATTCTTGATACCTTTGGAATTACTCATCTGCTGTGTTGGAAACTGTGAAGAAATCTTTCTTATTGTGTATCCTTCTTTGTCTGTTGTTTTGAAAGAAAAAATCTGCCACCAGCCAGCCAGAGACACCATTGAAGTCTTCAATAAGCAGCTGCTAGGAGTTTGACTTAGAAATGAGACAGAGACAAGAAGAAGAAAAAATCCGCTTAAAGTGGGTAGGAAGAAAAGAGGTCTTTTAGAAGGTTGAATTTCTGGGTTTTCCTTCTTGCAAGTGTATTACTAACAATTGCCTTTGTTTTTCAGGAGGGAAATACTGCTAGTGAAACAATTGTGGGTGAACCATTCTGTCAAGGTAGCCTATTAGGGCCTGGACATGTGTTTCAGATCAGCTCTCTTTGGTGCTGATTCTTATGCCAGTAAAGTTTTACTGTTGACTTAATTGTGAACAGACGATGTTCTGTCTCCTTACTGGTTTATGGAGCTGTATGTGATAGCTAAGATCTTCCGTTTGCTCTCTAGGGAATGTGCTCTTCATACAAGATGGCCCATCTTATCCTGAGGTATTGAACTTCATTTTTTCTGTTTTGTCAATAGAATTAAATGAACATTTTTGCAGATTTAGTATTCCGTAATTCCAGTAGTCCACACCAGCATGGATTAAGTGAATCTAACTACTGGATAAATACATTTTAGAGAAATGACCATGTTTACTGACAACAGTTTTCTTGTTAGTCCAGTGCTTGCACAACATTAACTATTGTACGGCTTTCTTGCACTGACTGTCATCACATTCTTCAAACTAGAAAGAAAAACAAATCATTGCAAATAGGTTTGAAGAGTTGGCAGTGAAGAAGATAGAATGTACAAAATAACTCAAGAGAAGACTATTGAAGTGTTTGCTGCCAGTTGTTCGCTGACAATGGACAGATTGGTTCAGGCAAACACATCGTCCAGGATTAAATGTAGACACGATCTGGAAACTGACCCATTTTAATGTGAGTCTCAAACATCTTTATTGTTTGTCCTTTTCCTTTCTGTCTACTCTTTTGCTTTCTGTTTATCTCTCTGTGTGTTTTCAACAGTTTCTGAGTTCTTGCTTGAGACAGAAGTGGAAGTACCAGAAGAATCTGGAAAGATAAATGATTTCAAACATGAATTAGTAACCCCAACCAGTTAACAATATTCACCCCTGCCTGGCATGGTTGACTTTGTGTTCTTAAGAGACAGATGATGTGAGGGTGGTTACTTAACCTTCATTGTAAGTGAGAGAAAAATCTTCAAAATATGGCTATTAAGCTTAGGCTTATGGATTTCTTGGAAGCAGGGATTGATGGAGGAGGAGTAAGGCTCAGAGTTCAGGAATTCAGATGTGTTAAATCTTTGTTTGAGAGTGGGTTGTAAACAAATTACTTACCACGTTACTTTGGCAATGCAGATGGTCTGAGTAGCTCCTGTTTTCAGGAGTTTTCCTGTGTTGGTTCTCTTTCCCACCCTCCCCATGTGCCCCTACAAGCTGTGCTGCTACAGCGATGTGTGTGGGTGAAGTCGTGGGTAGGATCAGAAGACTGATCTGTCTGAAAAATAAACCGGCTGTGTAACTTGAGTCAGGTCCTGGTGCGGTTCACTGTACGGCTGTGGTGCAGGTGGTATCCTGGCACAGGTAAGGGGTGGTGTAGGATCAGGAATGAGCAGACAAGGGCCATGTGGAAGTAATGTAAATTGCTGCCACCCAGTTTCTGTGTTCCAGTGCCCCAAAGGCCATGGCTCTAAGGGAGGTGGTTGGCAGAAGTGTGTTGCTTGGGGGCTTTGCAACAGGCTGCCTGTGTGCGGCGTGGGAGCAACGTCAAGAAACAGGGCTTTGTCTGTTTGCTAGACAGCTGCCTACCTACAGGATGGGTATCTTGTCTCCTCAGCCCTGATTACACCTCACAGGAGGACGGTCTGGAAGCACCTCAAACTTGCAGCCACTTGGCAAGGGCGAAGGTATTTACTTGAGAGTTTGCGTTTGTGATGTTCTTATCTTTGACCATTTGCAGCAGGAGAGACAACATTTGATTTCTGAACTGGCATGTGCTGAGGTAAATACGTGCACTGCTGGTGGTAACTGAGCAGCAGATCTCTCTAGCAGAGGCAGTCTGTTCTTAACATGGTTGCTGTGGTCTTTTTAAGGTAAAATCTTTCTGGGCATTGTGACTAAGAGAAATGAAAACAGTCATTAATTGTGGCTTGACAAAAATACCTGTCTGGTCTTCTCAGAACCCCTCCATCCTCTTCATCTTGATAAGTAGAACTCCAAACTTCCAGAATGCTTTCTTCAGTAAGATTAGAATATTTTCTTTTTTGAAAGGAAAAACAGTATTTTTGTTGTTTTTCTTTGGTCTTCCTTTCTTCCCCAATTTTTTCCTCTTGAATTTCAGAAATAGGGATAGTTTAAATAGAGAATTTTAAGAATCTGATTTATTTTCTAGATATGGAACTTTCTTTGTGATTTTAGCAAATGAAGGTGATTGTCTGCAATTGCATGGAACTGGATTAATATATCTAGTTGTCTATGTAAATGAATTACAAACATATAAATCCACATCTTATTTTGTTTAGCTTTTTAATCAGTCTAGATATCCTATGCGTTAAATACGTAAAAATATTGAACAACTATTTCCACAGTAGTGAACAGTTGACTGAAATGTGACTTTCCAGAGTGAAAGATAATGTTTATGTAGTGATCCTTTATCTAATGTTAACAGAAAAATGGACAAAACATGGGAAAATCCCCCAACCCTCTGAAAATACACTTTGACTGATAATATGAGGAAAGACAAAATATCAGGTGATGTCTGAGACACATACCTATAGCTTTTAGGCAGTGATATTGATCTTTCTGGAGGGGCTACTGGTTTAGAGGACTGGCAGTCAGGTGACAGTCATCAGTCTGCTTGCTCATTTTGGCTTTTGCCCCTTGGAAACATGCTATTCAGAATCATTATCTGCATTACAAATATATTTGTAGTAATTATGCCTCTCCAGGTTAGATGAGCCATTACCTTTCTATTGTGGTATGAAAATGGTTTTGAAATCTCTGTACCAAGGTAATTAGTGAAAGTAAAGGAGCAGATCACAGGAGCTGAAACTTTTCTCAAGTAACATGGATTTGGTAGAGCAAGTTGGAGAAGGCTGATGTTTCATTCTGATTTCATTGATGCTGTGGGTACAGGTGAAGCCATGGATGCTGTGCAACTGACTAATGGATTTACTTGGATGATTAATGCCTATTATCTACTTTACTTTGGAGTTTGGTACTTGCTAAACTGATTTTAATACTTTGAAATATGCTGAAATCACCTCAATTTCTTGCAAAATTACTTCTTGTGAGTAGAGTGTTGCTTAATTCAAGCTAGAACATGTAGTAGGTGATACATTTAGGGAATAGGCCTGCAGAAAAAACAAAACCAACTTTGAAAGCCCTCATATATTCAAGATGCAGCATGATTTTGGAGCTAGAAGCTCCCAGTGATGCTCTTTTTTTGCCTAGACCTAGCATCCTCTGGACAAACACTGTCCCAATTAATGGCCTTATCTGTACTTCAGTGCAAGCTTGAGTGCAAGCTCATAGGACATGCATGGAAGTAGAAAGTTACCAAATCCTAGTTAGATGCATAACTCCTATTAAAGCTAATGAGAATGAGACACCTAAATGTATTGGCTGTTAGTGTGTGCACATAGCCTGTTACTATCAAGATTTGCGCTGGTGTAGGGGTTTTGCAATTCCAAATACGTTAAGTGTTATTATATATCAATTTTAATGTTTGTCTGTTATTATGCCTCCTTTGCAATGCTGTACTTCTCCTTTCCCTGTCCCACCTGCCATGTTTCTCTGCTCAACCACAACCTGTGTTACTTGCACAGCCCCTCTTCTCCAAGGAGGCCACACTTCTCTTTTTACTTACCGTCTCGTCAACTTCATATGGAAACATTTTCCTCTTTCTCTAGAGAAGACCCGGATCAGAGTTGCTGTGTTCTCAGTGAGAGGAATCTGTCTGCCAGAGGGATCATTCACCAAGAGACTTGAGGAGCATCAGCACTGACTTTGCCTTGTCACCCTGTGCCAGGGGCATTTTCCAGGTTCTTACTCCTCTCAAGGGTCTTGAGGTTAGTGGTAGAGAGAGAAAGGTACCCAGCTGGCATCCTATAGGACAGATCCTGCTTTTCATCAGGGCTAACCAACCCAAGCTACTGTTAATGTGACTGTCTTCCACTCTCTAAATTAATCTCAAGACCTAGTTCAGACACTTCAAAGTCTTTCTAGATTATGCTGTGTATCTGTAACCTTAGAGCCTAGTTCTGCAGACCAGTAAAAAGTGTGTTTGAGAGAAAGGCTGCACTGTTTCCTATTATGCATTGGTTGTTGAAGCACAGAGAGTGCCTTTCTCTGTCTCGCTATGGAAATTTATTGCTGAGGTTTGAATTGAACTGAATCAGAGTCCCAGCCTCTGCAAGAGGGTCATTCCTGATCATAGAATAGGGACTTAGCTGCAGGTGTCTGCCAGTTCTTCTTTCAAGACCTGGCATGGGTGGCTGAAACAGGTTTATTTAGAAGGAGGGTGAACGTAAGCACTGCTGGGAAAAGTAAAGTGTTGTGGGCAGGCTGGCCAGACAGTACTATGCAATCCCTTCTTGCCCTTGGGGCTACAGTCTTGGGTTTCACTCTTTTTCCCATGCTCCTTTAGCCCCAGTAGTTTTCCAGTATGTGCTTGGTAACCTGGAGAACTACAGTGAACATTTTAACTCACAGAAGGGAAAGGCAAAACTACAGGCTAGGCTGCTCTGCTCTGGAGGTTTATAGCCAGTGAAATGAATGCTCTGAATGTAATGGCTGCTCCTTGTTAGGGGAAGGAGAAGCCCTGTACAGGAAGGAATGCATGTGGCAAAGTGCCCGTGGTGGCAGACCCTCAGATGTGAATTGAATCAGCTGTGTGTGCATTCAGATGCTTAACAACTGTCTGTATGAACACGGTGACCTTCACTCTTGTGGTCTTTGCTAGGAGTCTGAGCACCAAGTACAGCTCAAGCAAATTGAGGAATATGTCTCTGCAAATTCTGGCATGTCTTGGCCTTTCTTCTTGTGCCAAGCTGAGGCTCCAATCATCTACATGATGCTCCAAGCACAAATTCACCCTTTTAACCTCTTAACACACCTTGTATATGTGCGTGCACATCCTCACGCTCTGAGGTGAAAGGGAGCCAGAGATGGCAAGCACTTTTGAAGAGGATAAGTAGGTACAAGTTGGATGAATCTCCAGGGCTAGTAGGTTTGTCGTTCAAGCAGGCAATTTGAGTAATCGGAGAATGAGGAAAACTTTGGTACTTGATGACTGAGCCATGCAGGAAGCTTTCCATAAGCTGCAAAATAGAAGGTAAAATCAGGTCACAAAACTTTGTCTTTAGCAGGTTTCTAAATTTGTAACCAAATAACTATTGATGTGCTTTGACTGTATTTTTGAGAGAGGGAAAATAGAAAGGAAAACCTTTGGATAGCCCCCAAAATCTTAATCTTGACTTTGATGTTAACCTGCTATTGTTGTCATCGAGTTTTTAGCTCTTGGGTTTTGCCCCCCACATTGCAAGGATTATGTTTAGAATAAGCAAAACCGTCTCATGTATTTTTGACTAGGAGTCTCTGTCTGATCCATGTGGATGCAATGATAATGTGAAATCTGCTACCAGCTGTAAGCTTCTGGAACATGATGTTAGGCGTGTCTTGTGAGAGGTCCACACCTTTAACCACCAGTTGACTGAAGCAACTCCTCACATAGTATAGAAAGACATTTGTTTATTTATTTATTTGTTACATATCCACTGCAGTCCTGGGTTAGGTTAAACCCTAGGACCTCTTGTCCCTCTTTCCACAGTCTACCCTGGCCCATGTACTTGCTGTCACTAGTCAGCAAGTACGTTGTTCACATCATGGTCAGCTTGAGAGATTGGTTGGCGTAGGCATGTTGCATTTTCTCTTTTTATCTGCACTACTCTGCTCATGAAAATACTACTTCAAGTGCAGTTATAGCAGAAAAAAAATCCCTCTCTAGATGTTATTTTTTGCTCTCCCATCCATGGTTGTAGTTGTGTGTGTTTGTGGCAAGCAGTGCAGCAAAACAAGACACCATCTAGGTATGAGTGCATTTGTGTAGGGAGGGTTCTTGGAGTGTTTTTACATCCCAGCAACATGTTCCCAGTGCTCTAAGTTCAGGTCGTGTTACAGTCTGAAGTCTTCCCGAGCACCGATCATCACAGCCTCGTGCTGTACATTATCTCTGCGACTTAGCTGTAGCTGAGAAAAGCTGCCTGGGTGTTTGGAACTGGCCAAGTGGTGTTCTTTCACGCATTCATGCAGGACTGAAAGAAACAAAGTTCTGGAGGAAAAGTCTGTCTGCTACTGGCTGTGATAATTGCTGCCCCTTGAGTAGCAAAGGAAATGGAAGAGGGCTGGGCACAAATAATTTTTAAAAAGCCCACTTAGAATTGGACAATTTCCTTAGAAAATGTCATTCTTATCTTTTGGCTTTAGGAGTTCTATAGAATGGGCTGTACAATGAAAAGCTTCCTAAAGACTTCCACAAAAGGGGAATTAGCTAAGTGCTATTCATAGAGCCCCATGTCTGTGCTGAAAAAGGTAGCAAGCCTCCATTCTGCCAGAAGCTCCCCCAAGACAGCCAGGAGTTACTAAGCCTTTCAAAGGCAATAATGCTTTCAGGCTTTGTGCACGTCCTATCCCCACAAACGACCCTATAGTTTGCTTGGGTACTTAGTGGAAAGTGTTTCAAAGAGCCCATTTTCCTGAGCTACCAGTGTGCTAACAGTTTCCCTGACAACTTGGTTATAGTAATTTCTCGTGCTTATTTTCTATGCCACTATCCCAAGAACTGGTAATTTCAGTTAATTCCCTCTTGGGAATATGGGAATGAGATATTATGTTTGTTTTCCTGTGATGAATTCTGCATGAATGGTTTTGCCCTCCATGCAGGATGCAGGGAAGGGAATTTTAGAAAAAGCTTATCAAACAATGGAAGAAGGGAAATAAAAGGGAAAGAATGGTGATTTAAAAAGCCTTTTAAAAGATGGAGAACAAAGAAAAGGATATAATTCTCTTGCTATGAATAACTTATTTTTTCCATTATTTACCTTATTTACAATTGTGTGAGTTATAACAGAAAGAGCTTTTGAATTATTTGTTGAACTTGACAGTCTTGAAGCAGGAAAAATATTAGTGTCTGTAGCCTATAGATCAAGAATTTGTAGTGTAGGCCACATCTCAGAAGGGTTGGTGTGAAGTGAATTCTCCATTTTTAACAAATGTATCATCTTTTCAGTTTTTCTTGACTACAGAAGATCTACATGGGTAACTTACAAAAGAGAAGGTTAGCTTTAGAATATGATTATGTCAACTTGAAGCCATTTGGTATTGGAGTGTATGGAAATTGTACCCTCCCAGTTGTAGCAGCTAAAACTAGTTGTAGCCTAGAGGCTCTGTAAAAACCATTTGTTCCCCAGGGTGTGAGAAAGAACGCAACGCAGTGCTGGAAACTGAAGGTGAGTGTCAGTGTTGTGTGGTTAAATTCTCCTGACAGAGTATCCCAGTTGTGTCTTGCCATCTGGAGTTTGTTCATAGGTGGGGGTTTCTTGATCTTGGAACATATCAAGATAATTCTGCATCAGCTGTGTCAGCTATTGAGCATTTAAAAACAACACAGATACAAAAATGCTGTTAGTGTGGGGTACACCATAACACTGAGTTATGGCTTCAGTGGTCTTCAAAGAGTAAAGAACCGAGATTTGGTAAAACCTCCATATTTAACCACTGGATTCTGGTTTTCTGAAGACGCTTAAGATTCACCATCACTTAATAAGCACTCTTGCTAAATCAGACACTGCTTGCAGTCCTAGATGAAAGGTTCTGCAAAGCAACTGTCCCCTCTAGTCCTGGGTTCCCAGGAACTGCCCTACAGCGCTTGCTTGATGTCTCCTTGTCTTCAAAGCATTTCACTGAGGCCTTTAGCATCCAGGGCTTCAGGGGAAACATGCCCAGGTCATCACTGCCTGCTCCATCACACAAACCTTGTCTGCTTCAGGGCTACAGAGAGAGATTACAAGTGTGTAAGAAGGAGAGGATGGGAGGTGACGTGACCTGGGGATTCTCACTCCGGGTAAAACCTTCTTGCTTGGAAATTAAAGTATTCCTACGGTTTTAGCCAGTAGAGGGAGATGTTACACATGAGTATACCACATACGATGAGGTCCCACACACCATGAGGTGTCTGTGCCCCTACAGGGGGACACCAGATCCAGCCCAGCACACATAGATGGAGAGATTCTTCTTTCCTTGTATGCCGTGGTTGTTTTAATATGTTTTTTTAAGGGCTTCATTCTTCTAGAAGAAGCTGAAACTGGAAAATTCAGTAAAAATCAAGTTGTTCTAAACATACAAGCAAGAGTTTATTCATTTATCCAAGGCACATATCTTAGGCAAAATAAGTACCAATGTATACCATTTGCAGTGGCACACAAACGTTTTCAGGTGCCTGTTATATCACCTGGAAGAGCTGCTCTGATAACATTAATTAGTGTTATGAAGTAATGATCAATAATGGTAGCAGTGAGCTGCAGGAAGTATATAGAACAGCTACAATGTGCTATAATATTAGTGCTGTATAATAACATCAGAGCTACGTTTGGGACACTCTGTCACACTGCTTCCCTGCACAAGTGTACCACCCGGGCACATACAAAAGCAAATGCTTTATTATAGTTCATTATTATTATTATTTTTTTAATATGGGTAAGATAATTGTAGGTCAAAAGTCATTGCGTAAGGGAAAAGGGAAGTGAAAGAACAGTGGAAAATCACTATAGACCTAATAGTTCTTGTCTTTCTTTATAATGGGATTGAGCTGAGGCAACATGGAAAGGGAGTTGATGTGGGTGATAGCTGCTTTCCTTTCAGATGTCTGTGTCTATGGACACGCAAAAGTATTTTTTAACCTAAACTGGTTGTGGAGGAAAGGCCTGATCTCCATCGTGACAAATCTTGGGAAATCTTGTTTCTCTCCATATTGAGCAACAGGATTCAAGGTCAGAAGAATGAGTTGGATTTTGGAGCTGATACAGTCACAGGCTACACCTCTCTTCTCTCTTTATGCTAAACGAGATTTCTTGGAAGGTGGGTGGGAAGGGTTGCTTCAGCACGTGTTACTTTTATTAGTTCACTTTTTGCCACAAAATTAATTTAGAAGTTTGGAAGGCCATCAAGCCTCCGTGGGAATCGCTGTGTTCACTTAAAATGTGGTTGAGGTAATGGCTGATTAATTAAACCTCCTTTGCTTTGTTTATAGCAAGATTAGATTATTTTTATATTAACATACTATAGACTCAAGAATCTTTTGTCTCTTCTACTGATATTCATAGAGTTTCTTTGGGACCATACTTTGAAACTTAGATACTATTCAATTGCAAATGTGTGTTTGAGTTTGGCATGTCTTAGTGTTCTGTTCCTGGGCAGCATCTCATCACCATCTTATCCAAAGGAAAAGAAAAAAATTGAAAAAGGTCAGATACTGCTTCAGGCTTTACTTTAAAAACCCACTCCTATTGATGTGCCTGAATAAAGGCTGCAGAATATGACCTTGATATCTTCTACTTTAAATGCCTGTATTGAATGTATGAAGTGATCTTTGTATATAATTTTTTTTTCCTTTTTGCTATTTTGGAGGCTTTCCTTTTGTTCTTTAGATTATTTTGGATGCTGACTTAGTACTGTAACATTCTCGTGGCAGGAAATGTCTGTATATGGAAATCTTGCAGCTAGACTTTAGTAATTCCCACACAGACTGTCAGTCCTATGCAGTGACTATGTATACTCTGTCCTCATGTTGGCAAGAGAATTCAATTGTGTTCCTACAATGGGCTAGGATTTAAAGCTTTTAGTTGCTTTTGTTTCTTGTGGAAACTATGGCTTCTGGCCATTCGAATGGAGAGTGACATGGCCTCTTACACAGGACTTTTAACCATGATAGGGAACTGACCAGGCTTGATTTTAAACAAAAATTTCAACCTGATACAAAAGACACTTTAGGGCTTGACCTTCTTCCCTCCCTTCCCAATCAGCAGCTCAAACTCTAATGTACACTTGCAGAAATTAAAGACTTGGTGAACACTGAGTAAAATGTCAGCACAGCCAGACAGCTGTAATTGCTTTCTGACTACCTCCCTGGCAGACAATGACCTAATATCCATGCAAGCCAACCTCTTGATATCATGATAGCACAGTTTCAATGGGGATTATTGCTTCTAGTATTTATTATAAAATGACAGGCCAATAAGAGGTGAAGATACTTGGGACAACTGGAGTTTAGACCTTTCTAAGAGGGTGATAGTCAGCAGTGTTGCATATCACCCATAATTTGATTTAAGGAAAGATCTAAGGTTAAGTGAATGGTCACTTTTGACTGTGAAATATTAGAGACCCTCCCTGCAATCAGTTCAATACTTTATTTGTGAAAGTTCAGGTTTATCCTGACTTCATTATACTTCAAGCCCAATCTGCCCTCACTCTTTATACCCTTTATCCAGTGCCTACTCTTTACAGGCCTTCTTGCTAACTGCTGTCTTTGGTCATATTAGCCCTGTGAAGTCAGTGGAAAATCACTTACTAACATCAGTGAAACTGGACTAGACCCTTTCCATTTTCCTTATCTAAATTTTTTTCCCCATGGTATATGTCTGTGAGGAACACTGACAGTTCTCATGCCAAAGTGGCACTTCTGTTTTTTATCCAATTTCACTTGAAAATTATTTCAAATTTTTAGGTGTTTATTCAGGAAGGCTGCCTATAATTATCTCATCAGCTACAGATGTCAGCAGTCCTTCAAGAAATTTGTTTCTGCTTTTATTGTGTTTGATGGTTAGGTGTGTTTATTAGATTCTTGGAAAAGTGACAATATTTATTCTTATGACCAATGTAAAACTTACAATAATCTAAAAATAATGTATATGAAAAAAACAACTCTGAAATCAGCAGAGCAGAGATTTTCTTTGTTCACTGCTTGACTCCTAAGATTACAGCACTCAGTATGTGGAAGGATGAAATTGTGCTAAATTGTGGAGTTACCTGATTAAAACCAAAGCAAAACAATCCATTATGCACTTTGACCACCTTGCCTGTATTTTCACTTTTAATCTTTCTTTCCAAGGAGTACTGTTTGCACAGATCCAGCGCTAGATACACTTGTCTTACTGGCCGCGACAATGACATCTACATATGGATAAATTATTGTACATAATCTTAAAGAATTACAAATGCATTGAGGAGATAGTTCTCTTTTCCCAGAATTGTGTTGTTAGGACTTTTGGCAACTAAGAGAGCCTGAGTATGAATTAGCTAGAAAATAGCCCCAATATATAGCATATATTAACAAACAAAACAACCCTCTCAACCTCAGTTCTTAATGTTTCCAAAATGGCTTGATGCAAAATTATCCCATTTCTTGTGGCCCTGTGTAAGGCCTATTGCTTACAGCTGTGGACTGTTTCATTGCCCCCCCATTCTAAAATGATGAAACTGGGGGCAAGTGACCTACTCTTTGCAGGTTATTAGCAGGACCGGGAGCAGAATTTGAGTCTGTCTGCTTTTCCCACTCCAGTGTTTCCACTCTTTGGAACAGATGCAGATATTATTCATAAAAGTCAACAAATTTTTGAGAGTAATTTGGGGAACTACATTTGACTTGGTCATAGAAAAACTATTTACCAACTGGGAGTAATTTATTTTTTCATAAATCCTCAGGGCATTGAGGGCACTAATGGCCATGCCCAGCCTCCCCAGGGGACTTCCCCCACCCTGTCCATGGCTCAGGCTCCCATTTCAGCCCAGCCTGGGGCTGTTGGTTCCTGCCCCAGTGATGCTGCCACAGAGTTGGTCTCCAGCTCCCTACAGTTCCTCACTGCCTATGGACCTTAACAGCACCTTGACACATGTCACGGCAGTTGATGCATTTTCACATGTGCTTCAGCGGGACAGTTGTCTCCTCCAGCAGTGGTCAGTATGGGATCCTGTAGGGGAAGGCACAGCAAGCCTCTAATTAGTATGTGTGAGATTATCTGTTCCTCAAAGGAGCCGCCTCCTTTTTGCAAAGAAATCTCTAAATAGTGAACCTGGGAACATGTAGTTAGTTGTCCTTCCCTTTAAATATGGTTACTGTGAGTGTTTAACTCTGTTCTGTAAATGAGATAGTCTTGCCTAACTTGTAGCTTCGGTGACACTGTCTGACTGTTGGGTTTGGCTGAAATTCTTAAATTATATATATATATATAAAAACTTTCCTATCAGCTCTGAGCTTATCACCTTGCAGTTTGCTTCAGCATTTTTTTTCGTTCTTTAGCTATGAGATAATGGAAATTCTCACTTCACCTATTTATTTTAAACCAGCCAACATATTCTGTACTTGAATTACCTTGCCCAATTCATCTTTTCTCTAAAATCAACTCTGACAAGGAAGCCAACATCCTGTCTAACTAAAACAGATGAGAAAGCCTGAGACAGATATGAAAGCCTAGGTCTAGCAAGGCAGGTGCTCAGTTCCTCTGTGGCAGTGGAACAACAGGATGGAATATCTCATATGAAGCCTGGCATTGAGCAAGACCTTTAAAAGTCTTTAGAGCTTCCAGCCAGGCACAATACTTAGTGCTCCTGATCCTGTGCCACAGCTGGAAGCCTGTGGGCTCCATCAGTCTGGGTTCCGCTGTCGTCTGGCATCTCTTCATACAGAGCAGATACTTTCCTGCAGCTTAATGAGTTGCCAGCTGTTTGTGGACTGCAATAACTGACCATGTCATGCACCTATCCAAATTTCAAAGAAATCATGTTTGCTTAGACAAGTGGCTAAAGAGATTTTAGCTGTGTAGTGCCTGATCCTTGCTTTTTAAAATAAGCACGTAAATGCCCTACAGTTGACTTTTCTGGCATTTGTTTTAGTGCCTTTGAAAACAATGAGCTTGACTTTTCTTTCCACACACATTGTGGAGTCATGAACGTGCTGTTAGAGGATGTGAGAGATGCCAAAATACCAGTCCACTGGGTGCTAGCAAAGGGAGTTCAAGGGGATGGATGAATACAGTTCATCAGGTAAGAGCTGGGCCTGGTAAAGTTAAAACACCTCACTGGTAGTTTCAGGTGTGCTGTTACACATGAGCAGTAGTAATGACTTCTGCTGAATTGCTGTGGTTCTCCTCTGTTATTGTATACAAAAGTAAACAACCACATACCACACCTACCTATTGTTGCATCTGGAACAATTCTTCTGATACCTTTGAAGTTGGCTCACTGTTCTATTCTTTAGATGTTTGTATTAGTTTCCTTTTTCAGTCCTCTAAGCTTGTTTGTTTCATTATTTGCAATTTTTTATTTCTGTTTCTTGGGCCAACATTCTAAGAGCTCAAGATAAACATTTGAGGGAATTTCTATCTGGGCAAGGCAAACCTTCTGTGGCCAGGAAAAACATTTCAGCTATATGAAACTATTGTAGCTGAAACCATAGAACTAGCAGGTGACATTGCAGTGAAGAAACCACACAGATATACTACATAAATATTAAATACCAGGAAATGTAAATGACACATCTTTGTTGCGAGGCTCAGATTCGTGCTTATGTGGCACCTCTGCTCTGCCCTGATGGACTACAGAGACTTTTCAACAGCCCCAGGACTTCGGACTGCCTTCCATGGCTGTTCTGTGTGGAGGTTCCTGTATGCTACCCCAGGGTTTCTTGGCAATGCAGTCCCTGCCATTTTGTACTTGGTGTCCCGTTCAAAGTTGTTAGCTCAGGGTGTTTCGCACCTATCAAAGCCCTGGAACTGCCTCTGCTTAGCAAAGCACACAGTCTCATGCCCAGGGAATGAGCTGCTGTCATTATAAACTCTTGTCTGCGGGTAGCTTCTATCTCCTCCTCCCTCCTGTACTAAGGTTTGTATTGGTATCAGCAGCTGAAACAAGTCCCCTTTCTGAATTGGACTCACACCTTGATACTGACAGAAAGAAAGGAAGCCCAGAGCCAGAAATGAAATATGTGCCATGCTGGAAGTTTCAAGAACTGCAGGCTGTAACTCACTTCTCTGGTGTTGGATGGGGCATGGATGTGGCTGCTTCCACTTGCCTGAAGACAGCTGAAGTGATCTGGAGAGTGAAAAGAGGGGAACTTCCTTTATATTCTTACCCCTATTCTTATGAAAGGACCAAATTCTCCTGGCTATGCACCTCAGTATTATTCCATGACTTCTACATGTCCACTTGCTTAAGTAGGCCCAGCAGTATCTTCTCTCTGACAAACTCTTACCCATGAGCTAGAATTTCAAATTACTGAAACATGTTCTCTGTTCAAAAGAAGCCTGTGATACAAACAGGCCTGTTGCCATATGACAGAATGGTCTTATGAAACAGTTCACTGGCAGAATCTCATAAGGATGTGCACATATCTGTTCACATAAGGACTTTTCTAACTTTTTTTTATGAAAGAAGAGTATTTAAAATTAAACCCACTTTCTAATTCAGCACAATCCTGAAAAATGAGTATTTACTGATCATCCCTTCTCTAGAATGCTTTTTCAGACAACTTTGAAATAAAATGCAAACAGTGAGGACTTTCTAACATTATTTTCATCAGAGTAAAAATTTAAAAAAATAAATCTGAAGACATCAGGAGTTATTACTGGCAAAATCACTGATGAAAATAATTCTCCATGCCTATGCTGACTAACACCTCTGAATTTCTTTAGGCAGAGCAAGCAGAAGGAAATGAGAACCACATAGCCTAACAAGAGGTTGTGAGTACACAGGTTCTGTCTCTCTAGAGAAGGTGCTACTCGGTTTACTGTGCCCTTAAGGTTCAGAACAGTTGCCCATTGTGGCCACAGCCCATGACAGCAAGTCTGTGTTTCAGCTTGTACAGCCTATTCTAGCCCACCTCAGCAAAACAAGCTCTAGATGCAAAACTGAGCTTCTGCCACTGACGTCTGAACCACACCTGGCTATGCCAGAAGGATTAATTTTATTTGCACCGTACATTGTCTCGGATGGTTCCTCCTCTGCTCTGCTGCTGCCTTGCAGTGTGTTCTGCCTCGGTGCCCTGCCACTTTCAGAGGAGATGGGGCAGTGCTGCACCTGATGGCACTGCTGCCGTCATCTCAGCCCTGCCTCTTGTGTGCAGTGGCCTTCCTGGGCAGGGTACATAGTGAACGTGGATAAAAGCTTTTTGGCTCGTGCTTTGTGCTCTGCTGTGCCCCCCCTCTTTAGAGGAACTGGTGTGGTGGATGAGTAAGGTGAGAGCTGTACACACCATTTCCTGTTACACGATGCATTAGCCTAAAAGTGGTTGTTGGTATTATTTCTCCATGCAGAAATCAAAAGTATTCTGCTGTAAACCACTTTCCTGGTAGGGCTATTTCAGTTCCAATAATTCCACAACTAGGAAACCTTTACATTGACATTACAAGGTCTCATATGTGAACATGGTTTCTGGAGCAAGCAAACTCAAGAGAGGAAAATGTACAGAGTAACACATTGTGCCCAGAACACTTTCCTGTCAGATGTTTTCATTAATGAATTGAGTCTCAGGATTTGAAATTCAGCCCCACTTTACAGTTGGAATGCTCTGATTTCTGAATTAATTTCCCCTCACCTCGCTCCGACTTCTTTTGAAAATGTCAAGTTATAGGGTAGGCAACTTACAAGGTATTGAAAAGGGGATCTGATAGGTTTTCAGAATGCAGACTGTCTAAGTATCAGGTTTGAAGGTTTGGGCCAAATATGGTGGCTCACTGATGGAAATTCAACTAAAGGATTTGAATAATGTGCTCAGAATCACAGAGCATATTTATAACAGTTGGTGGTAAAGGCCATGTCTCTTACGTATCAATCTGATGCTTTGACTGTGCCATCATCCCTTTTCCATTCCAGTAATTAAACCATAAAACATTATGGAATAGGAAGTCCAGGGCTATTTTAAATCCTCCTTGCATAATTATTTTTTCTGTTGTGGCTTAAGTACCTTTTAGGGTCCAGTGATTTGCTTTATTATGTTAAAAAAAAAAAAAAAAAGAAAAAAAAAGGTATGGTTTTAACAGAGACAGTGAAGAGGAGAAACAACTCAGTATGGAGGCTGGCCCTTCAAAGTCTGTGGACATGTGTATTCATTTGGTTGGGAGTTTAGAAAATACCAGCGTGGTGGGTAGTCTGGTAGCACAGGAAAGTCTGTAAAAGCCTGTGTGATTTTATTCTTGGCTTATATGTTTTCACTGTCAATGAAAATGCAATATGTGATTCGGTTTCTCCGAACTGAGTGGAAAGGCCACAGGTGCCAATCTGAGAGTGCTTTTTATTGCCACCTTAGATCCAGGAGCCCTGCAGAGGCTGTGTAGCTGCCAGGATAGGTACAGCAGTGCCTCTGATATATGGCAGCTCCACCCCCTCTGCTTGCTAGGAAGACTGCACAGCTGGTGTTTACAGAGATGAAAGTTCCAGTCTTCCTGGACCAGGGTCTGAACAGATCTGCTGGGCTAAAACTTCTCTGTAGCACAGGAAATCTCTGGTTTTGTCCTCATTTATTCTCATGCCCTGTGCTGAATGCCAAATCTGTGAGTGCTTCTGCATGTACTTAACTTTACTACTGTAAATAATTCCATTCAACTCAATAGGGTTATTCACAGTCAAGCTTAACATGTGTGTTCAATGTTTGCAAGATAAGACACTGCAGAAGATGGCTGCTGTGCCATTTAGGGCTAGCAATTCCATCCCTTAGGCCCTGGTGTCCTTATATGAAATGATTTCTTTTTATACAAGCTTCATTTTCCACATGTCAGCCCTCAGTACGTGCACAATTAGTACATACCAGTGCTGAATGATTCTTCCTTAGATATTGTATGAAAAGAAAGAAAATTAAAAGCGAATGCAAATTTAAATTGAATTCTTGTCCAGTATGCTGTCCTGTTCTAAAACAATCAGAATACTTTTATTCTGAAAGCAACAATTATCACTTTGGACAAAGAAGAGGCCTGCCTGTTTTATGTTGGACTTTTTTCTTTTCTTTCAACTGACTTGTAACATGTAAACTGCTAGAAACCACAGCAAAGGTTTGGGATGTGCAAATACAGTGAAAAGCAGCCCCCCTCCAAAGGAACTTGCAGTCAAGCGGCAAGTTGTGACAGCCTGAGAGGAGACACAGGACTGTCTGGATTTGGCCAAAAGGAACTGAATGAAAGCACAACATGGATAAGGAGAAGCTTTAGAACATGTCAAATGAGGGGATTAAAGCCTGTGCTTTGCATAAGCGTTAGATATGAAACAAAATACGGTCACAGAAAACAGGGCTGAAGAGACCCAGAGCAGTTACTCATTGCTGTCTCAATTGCTTTCAGTTGTAATCGCCCAGAGTGCTCACAGCTCCCTCCAGTTTGGCACTGCTTGCAGATGTAGAAAGTCTCTACCAGTTTTCAGATCCTAAATACATCTATTGACTAGGTAGGGTCCAAGAGCAGTGTTCTTCACAACATGGGTTGATACATTTCCAGTTGGTTAATTTTGCTTTGAGAACTCATCATTCTGAATAATTTTTTTCCATATTTTACACCTGTCTTAAGATGTCACAGCTTGCCTGTGAGACTGTTATGTGATACAGCGTCAAAGCCTTAACAAAACAACAGTCACTCATATCTTCACTGGGTTTTTAGGCTTGCTGTTTGCCTTAAAGAAAATTAATTTAGACTGCTACTGGCAAATCCCTGCTCATGTGTCCTTATCTTTGAGGTGCTTACATAGGAGTTGAATGGTTCGTTCTGATGTCTTTCCAAGAACTGAAGTGTTAGGCTAAGTGCTCTCTCATTTCTAGGATCCTCCTTTCTCTCTATTTTTATAGATAAGCGCTGTATTCATCCTTTATCAAAAGCCTCATCCTTCCTCCACAAGTTCTCAAAGATAAGTGCTAATGGCTCTGAAATAGCTTCAGGCAGTTCCTAAAAATACTCCCAGGCAAACTTCACCAAGCTCAAGTGAAACCCCTAGTCTGTTCTCTTTCTTTCCTTGCTTGAGTTATGCCTGCTTTGTTGGTTATATTCTGTCTAATCCCAAATGATTAAAAGTGTCTGCTAAACAGATTAGTGGCCTATAGTGTCACTGTAAAGGGCTTATGTTGTTGCTGAGTATAGGTAGTAAGTCAATAATATGCTGAACTAATAGAGAAGACAAGAAATTTTGGGAGTTCTTAGAAGTCAGAACAGAGTACTGGCTAGAAAAGTGACACTGGAAGAGTTCAAAGGGTGGGAATGTCATGAAGGAAGTGTTTAGCCAAGGTTATTCTGACACTGGAGCTTATCTGCAGTCCTGAAGACCACAGAATGGAAGATTACAGTGTCTGTAGTGCTGCATAGTTAAACATCAATGTCTCTAAATGCAGTGGTGCTTTGAAAAGCAGGTGGGGACCTGTGTAGCCTGGATGCAAGGATCCAGAGGGAAGATCATGTCACTGATTCCTGTGATGGGCTTGAGATGCTGGGGCTGATTCACAAGTGACAGACTGGCCCTCACCTGCCCCTTCGTATGATGTGAGAGTTAACTCTGACCAGCTTGGGTATTTTGAAAGCAGTTAAGCTCTGGTTACACTGACATTTTAATATATTTTTGTTGAAATGTACTGGCTGTCACTCAGAGTGGATATAGGAAGAGATAAACACAAAAGGGAATGATATGTGACAGTATATAAAATTTTGTATGGAATTGTACTCATTTCATCCACTAGTTTCTGCTTTCCATGGGGGAAAACAAAAAGAACAATGTTATAACTCTTCTCTATAAATGCTCTTTCCTGAGTGGGAATCGAGACAAGGTTTTGAACAATCAAGTCTTCAACTCAAGACCACTTGCTCTTGAACACTGATTAGTTACAGAATCTAGTTGGTTATATGGAGCCTCATTTATGCTACTCTACATCAGGATAGTACTTGAAAGTAGTGTCTTTCTCTTCCTTTTGCTCTCTGTCTTCCTAGAGAGGTTTAGTTACAGCTTGATAAAAATGTCTATATCTCACTAACAAGAATATTTAGCCAGTTTTCTGTTCTGGTGAAGAGGGCTTGGAGAGTTAACACCCTTTAACACAAACATACTTTCCATGACACCCTGGTTTCAGCTAACTTGGATTATTTACAGTACTAGCTTTCTAACGGTTAATTAAAGTGCATGATCTTGTTACCAAGGATGATGAAACTGATTTGTCTGCTAAACAAAGAGCTTTGTGGGTTTTTTTTCTCCCACATGCTTTGTTCCAGCATTGCTTTATACTGTCAGTGTGTAATTTGTACTGATTTAATCCATTATTAATTGTCCATGCAGGCTGCATTTGTAGTGGTAATTTTTAACAATGGGCATCTAAAGTGTTCCACACTGCACCTTTTACCAAACTATACCAAAGTCTAAACATCACAGGTACTACGTTATTTGCAAAGCAGATACACTTTCCTCTTTGCTATTGGAAAGTCAGACATGGCCTTCTGATTGGAGTCATAGAGTTAATTCATGATTAAAGTAATTTTCTTGTCTGTGCACACTTCATGAACAGATGTGGTTTTCCATTCTAGCTGTGGTGGTTTATCAGTTGTTGGTATGGAGAGAGCATATGGGTAAACTATCTAATCAAAATACTGATAAACACCAGATACTGCAAAAATTGAATAATGTGTTTGTGAAAAGGGAGGGGAAATTTCTATTTCTTAATTTTGCTCCTAGTCAAACTACCTTGACTATGGCTGCTGTCAGCAGGTCAAAGGGTGGCTGATTAGAGAAGTGGCATATTCTCAGAATTATTAAAAAAACTTACAGTACCTAGGTGGTTGCTGTAGTCAGGTGAGCTACAGAATTTGAGTTTAATAAAAGTTCTGTGCATTTACAAATTATTTATTTTCAGACCACAGCAAAATAATACCATTCAATGTTAAATGAAATTAATTCACTTACCAGTGAAGAGACAAAATGCCTATTGGTATGTGATGTAATCATAATGAATTTTGAAACACATGACAACGAAATAGATTTTCACAAGATAAAGTTCTTCAGACACACAAGTAAGTTGTCAGTATGACAATCAACGAAATGCTGTGCTATCCTCCTGCGGGTGACTCCAGCTAACAAGACTGAAAAGATGTTAGTCCTTAGTCTAGGAAAGAGCAATCAGAAGAAAGAAAAAAAAAAGACATCAAATTCAGAGAAGATGGCTGCAAAATACAATGGAATGAATGATTCTCAATGTTGTCTGTGTATAGTACTTGAGTTGCAGCAAGTGATGTCTAGGCTGGATGCAGGCAAGTTCTCATTTAATAGCTAAGGTAGTGCCACTCTGCAGCCTTTAGGGGACAAGGGAAAAACTGCACAATCACTGTGTCAAAATTCATATATGTACTACTGATCCTGTCTCAGGGCAGGGAGAGAAACTGCTAGATGATGCTGCTTCTAGACCTATATTCTGCGATTTCCTTCAAATAGGGTTCAACAAACCAGAGTGCCCTCAGGCAATGAAAACAGCAAGGCCTTGCTGAAATGCAGGACCGTTCTGTGTCTCTGAGCAAGGCTTATACGTCTAGGGAATCTTCAGTTAGCAGGTTAAGCCTTGTCTGGTTGTCTTGAGTCTCAAGAATACATATAATGAGCCAGGATCATGTCTTTGTGGTTGAGGAAATAGACTTCCTATGAGAATCTCCTTTAAACTTGGGGGCAGCAGAAGAAATATAAAAACTTGATTGCTGTTTCTCAGATCAGTATATTTTTAGGACTCTGCTGAAATTTGTTGGGGCGATTTGAAGTTACTTTAAGGAAGGAACTAAGAAGATGAGCTGGAATCAGCTAATCTTGTGCATGTGAACGTTGTGAAAGGTGTTGCCTATATTCTTCATCACTAACCAGTTTGGTACCTGGGTTCTGCTCACATAGAGTCTTCCTCCTCCACCAATGAGTCTCTTTCAGGCAGGAATATTGTCAGTTGAACTGCATCATGTTTAAACTTATTTTCTGAGCCCTGAGCTCACAACTTGAGTACTTTTGTTTGTGAAATCCATAAGACAACATTGTATCCCCTCTTTCTGTGTTTGGCTCCAGCAGACAGAGCTGTGGAACCTGAAAACAACCACAGAAAAAGAAATGTACATGCTGATTGCTGCAGATAATGGCCTGATGCAAAATATATAACCTCTGTATGGTAGGTTTCTTACTTTTTAAAGTTTTAGATCTGAATCTATTGAAGAACATTGAATTTATACCATAAAACTGTCAAAAACATTTTCTGGTGACCAGTGATGATCTGCCTGATTTAGAGCATTTTTTGAAATAAGCATTCCTGACTTTGCAGAGAAAGATTCTCTGTCTTCTTCCTGTGATATATCCTGTATGCTAGACTAATCCATGAAAATTTCAAACTGATTTTAATTAACCTAGAAGGAATAAAGGATTAAAATTAAATGAACAGCAGCTGATACAGAGTGTGCAAGTATGCAAGATTATGCCCTTGACCAGCCATAAGGTCTCAGAATTCTTCTTGCCTCTTCTACCTTGTAAGTTCCTTGGAAGCAGCCATGAGGTAGAATCTTAGAATCATTTAGTTTGGAAAAGATTCTTATGATCATTGAGTCCAACCATAAATCTAACACTGCTAAGTCCATTGTGTCCCTTAGTGCCATGTCTACGTGTCTTTTAAATACCTCCAGGAATGGTGACTCAACCACATCCCTGGGCAGCCTATTCCTGGGCTTGTTAACACTTTCAGAAGGTGAAAGATCATAACTGGCAAAATATTTCCTCCTCAGAATTCACAGATGTCTGTATGAACAGTGGTGGAGCTCAGTGCAAGAAGGCCATTTACTGGTCCTTCCACATACCATTGTCTCCTGAGGAGAAAGGTACCCAGGAATTAGCAGTGGCTGTGAAAGTGAGGGACTGCAGCTTCCTGCTATGTGCTGGAACAGGCATTGGGGAAGTGCTGCCAATGTTTCAACTCCACATGCAGCAAGTTGTATTCACTTAGTGAAGCCCCAGACATTTCCCACCAGCTTACCTGCTATCCAGTAAGGAGCCACTCCAGTTAGGAATTATCACTTGTGTTTAGAAGTGCCAGCTTTTTGAAGTGTAAGAGATTTAGTTGTTTGCTACAGAGAGTTGTAGGATGTGTATTGCAGAGAGCGAAGCAAATGACCCAAATCTGGTATTGGGATTTGGTATGAACATGTTCCTGACAGGATAGGATTTTTTAAATATGTGTTTAATCATTCATGTTGAATTACTTGATATTCAGTGAAGTTTAGGTTTGGATCCCCAAAGATACACAGTTGCCCAAATTCCTCAGGTTAGGAATTATGCACCTGAAAACAGACAGGGGTAAAGTACTACTGACAAGCACTGGTAAGTAATTTTCTGAGCCACTCTGGTGGCTGATAGACATGCTGGTGGGCTGGAAAATGCCATGGGAGAGCTGGAATATGAGCGAATGTGTTTGTTGTATGTACTTGAATTAGGTGTTCTTGGCGTAGCTCTAAGCAGAGCATGTTTCTACGTGCTCTCACTTATTTTAAAAGTATCACTGGACTCAGCTTTTTTCTTTTATTTTTTTTTCCCCTCAAGTTTTATTTTCCTGTGGGATCAGAAATACATGACATGGTCAAAGCATGACAACTCCACAGCATCTGCTCTGAATGCAGCAGTCTGCAGGGAGATACAGCTTAAGTTGTGCCAACCTGAGGCAGTTCTGTTTATGTTAACAATGACATTCTGTACCAGGATTTTAGTAGAAAATTGCACCATTTTCTTTCTTAAAGGCACTTTAAGTGGGATGTAAAAACAATGCAACAGTGCCTCTGTGTTGTAGGGAAAAAGGGTATTTTTTAAGACTTATCAAAATATTCAAAAGGAAAGACTGAATAATTTTTTCTGCAAGTAGGACTGATTGTGAGAAATTTTTGCTGAGTGTGGTTCAGAGTTCTAATTTTGCTTATTTGTGCTTATATAAATCTGAAATATCTGCACTGAAGTCATTGAAGCTGCGTGGAATTAAGCGAAGGCAGAATTTACATCAAATGGCCCCCACAGCTGTTTGTGCTGCCGTAAGCAGTTACAATTCATAACAGTACATGAGCTAATATGTGTATGGGACATTCTTTCTGGATGGTGTGAGATACAGAGACTGTCAGTCTAATTCTCAGGAATGGAATTTTCTACAGCAACACTGAAAAACTCATTTCCTCCTAGTGGAATTCAGAAAACTTAAAGATATAGGAAATTCACTTGTAGCTAAAAAAAAATTAAAATTTCTTTGTTGATATCTGGCTGATATTCTTGCAATCATTTTACAGTCCTCAATTAAGGCATAAAGCCGACAACCTTTCAAATCATTTCTGTCAGCCAAAACAGGCCCGATGTTAAGAGGCCCTGTTACTGCAAAACTAGCCTTTTATCTTTTTGGTCCAAGGAGCAGAAACAATGTTTTATTTGGATTGTCCTATCTCTAGGGAAATAATAACTTGCGCATATACCCTTTGAACTAGTTAGGGATTTGATGCAACGTTTTGGTAAACTAACAGTACTCCACACAAAGCATTAGATTTACTCTATCTGACATGAGATGTGATGTGTTCGATTGCAGAGTTTTCCTTAGGCAATGGCTAACCACAAAGCTATAGGAAATCAAAGCAAGAATTGAAACATTTTATGGAAAGCCATCAGTCTCTTTTTCTCCCTTGCATCCTTTTCCCCTTTCTCTGATTAATACATTTTATTCATTTATTATTGTGAGTCTTCAGTCACGTTCAGCTGCAAAGAGCATCACCATATTGCCAAATACACATTTCTAGGAAAAAAGCTATTGCTCTTAGTCTAAGCCTGCTGTTCACCTTTCTTTCTCCTTCGATAAAGTAAAGTAATGTGTGCCCAATGTTGGTCCTTCAAGGGTGTTAAGCTTATAAAGATTGTTGTAATTGTTTGTACTTATGAGATCGAAAATACATACTTAGCATATAGGACATGTATAGCACTTAGCATGTGAAAATGCTGTATAAATCATACATTGCATTAAAAACAATAATACTGGCATTTAACCTCCTCCATAGGAGGAGGTATATCCAGGTACAAAGATATCTACTGGCTAAGTTGGAAAATAGTTAAGCTCGACTGACTATTTACAAGAAAAGTAATTAAGTATAAATGCTTTCAGGGGCATAGAAACAAACAGAAAGAAATCCACGTTTGGTCAGATTAATTTTCCACAAACAATATCCTTTGCAAGAACAGCAGAAAGATAAAGCCCAGCTTGAAGCTTTGATAAGGAGTTATTAAATGACTTCTATTTCTGCGAAGCTGTTCCAATAAGATAACATAAGAAGCAAACATTATAGGCATAGCAGTCAATATACAGAAGGTTGGTTTCAACCTAGCAGCAGTGGTTTGTGTGACACAGGCTCAGGCTGCCAGTGTGAAGCCATGTCCTTTGGTACAACATAGGACACTGAATGCAAATCAATCTCTACAACAGAAGTAAAGAGAGAGGCTATAGTGCTTAAGCTATTTCCAAATAGATGAATTCAGGCCAACTGTTCAATTTCTTTATGCCTGTCACCAGTCTTGGCCAACGTGACTAAAGCCAAGTCTGACACTAAAAGCTAGAGTAGATAATGGCCTTTGGCTGCTTGGCTGTTATGTTTGTGCTCAGAGTCGTAGTAATATGTCATTATTAGGAGAGACTACAAACACAAAATGCCAGGCACTGTGAAGTGCATCCTGCCAGCATCCAAAGTACTATTCTGTAGGACCTTTGCTTCATGTCCTACAGATGCTATACTCAAGGTCAGGTTTCCATGTTTTTAATTGTAATAATATTTTTTTCATTTACAAAATTTATTAGCATTTAAAAACAATCTGTCATTGCTTCTCTACTTTGTTGCCTTTCCACTTTTCCATTAAGATGGAAATGGTGCACTGTCTCTTTTAGGATTGCCTTTATCAGAGGGACATTTAAGAAGATGGACTAGTGCTTTTGGGACTGTGTGTAAAATGAATACATCTTCTGGGAAGTAGTCCAGGTGCCCATCAGGAACGATCAGGTGTAGCAGCAGAACTGAAGGCTTGGAAGAGATGTTTCTCTGATGCAAGGAAAATTGGTTTGTAATCACACTTTGGAAACTTGAAGTCCTGGAAAGTTCATCATTATTGAGTCATTGCTTGTTCTATGACTGTCTAAGGGAGAGGAAACATTACTCAGGTGGGAAGTATGCCTTTCAGTTGAAGGTGACAAGTCTAGATTTTGTGCCAGAAAAAGAATGGCTTTTTGAAATAAAGGTTTTCCTGGTGGGCAACAGAACCCAGTCCTGTCTTCCTTGGCTGAATGAGAACGTACCCATGAGCACAAAGAGGAGGGAGCACTGGTGTGGGGTGGCTTTCCAGGGTATTTTTCCTTTGTACTGAAGGAGCACAGAAGCTCTACTTTAGAAGTGCCGATTTCTTGAAAATACTGCAAGCAGGGACCTCTTCCTCAAACTAATATGCTTAAATTAATGCCATTACAAATGTGGATAACAGCTGCAAAGGCTTTGGCCTCACAGCCTTCCTTGGCTCATAGACCCTGGCACTGGATAGGAGTAAGGATGGATTTCACTACCACCTGAACAGGCACAGGATGCTGAGTGTGGTACCTTGACAGACCTCCAAGAGGTCTAGACTTTTTATTCCCATTGTACATGATCTTACTTTGCACATATATTTTGCACATATCTGGGGAAATGTAGCAATGAGTATAAGGGTCAGAATGTCAGGGTATTTGTTGGTAATACTTAGACTTTGTAGCTGCAAGAACACATTCAGTACTCTAAAACTGGGTAAGGCTTGAAAAGATAGCTCAAACTATCTCCAAAAGGATTTCAATATGCTGATGTTTGTGCACTACCTCAAATATCTGTCAAAGTCCCTTTAAATATGGTGGCAAGATGCTAACTTGACCTGTCACATTTTCTTTTATTTGACGGTATGATTTAAAGGGAAAAGAGTCAAATAGTAAAAAAATAAGAAGAGTTTTAACAACTTTCAAAACCCATCAATACTTCAATATTTATTTGTCTTAAAATAAGTGTATTTAAAAAACAGAGAAAACTTCCCAGAAACGGAGTTCCTCTGGGTCAATCAGTTTGGTTTAGGTACAGTACAGACAGATAAGAAGGCAAGGCATGTGGTCCCACGAGCACAGAGTTACCAGAGACTGAGAAGTCCTTGTTTTTCTGAGTATTTGGAAAATTTCACCTTGTATTCCACAAGACCTGTGAATGCCATCCAGTGAGTATCTGAGTATCGAAATTCACTGACTGAGAAACATACTCGGGTGTGGGCACTTGCAGAGCTGTGTTAGCAAGTGCCTGTCAGCTGCACTGTGGGACCTGGCCATGCGTGACCTCTGCCTGCCCCAGCAGTGAGGTGAGGGGTGTGGGGTTAAACTGCTCTCTCCAGTGCAGTGGGGATGCAGGTAGCTCCACAGTGCAGAGGGCCCAGTGGGCTGTCACGTGCTACTTCCCAGTGTCAGGATCACTTTCAGTGCTCTCCCAGCCTCCTGATGTGCCTTTCTCTCTGGAGAAGGGCAGCCTGGATTGTATGTCTTCCTCATGTCTCAGTCAGGCTCCTGCTGTACCTTTGCCTGGTGTGTTTCTCAGCAGACCCCGCTTTTGCTTTCCATGCTTCAGCAATCATGTAAATGTGTCCTGCAGCAGGATCCAAGAGGCAGTACAGACCTACAGGCCTAAGGGATCCAAGAATCATTTCCCAAGCAGCAATACAGTTTTGAGATGGAGAGATTTTGTGTGGCAAGGTAAAAAGAGTGATGGTGTCTGGGTTTCTGGGTGGTGGAGGTCTAGCAAGCAACAGAAGTCGATAGTACCTGAAGAACAGGCACTGTGGGATGGTTGCTGGAAGATTGTTCTTATCAGGACCAGTCATATAGCACCTGTGCTGGCACTCTACTGTCAAAGTATGTCCAAGGAGTACTTAAGTTTCTACTGTCTTATTTTAGTAACTCAGTCTAGACTTTGTTACCAGGAATCACGTTTGGGCCTGTTAATAAAGGTAATTTGAGGTGCCACAAGTTTACAGTATGCATCTTGCTTGAGAACTGTAGGAAGGATAGAAGGAGTGGCCTTTGATTTGTCCCTACCTTATTGCCTGAAAAGAACATGCTGGTAGTGCTGAGTCACCTCCTTTGCATCCTGCGAGCTCGGTGTTTGTGAGGAATCTCTTCCCTTGAAACAGCAGGGGAGGCAGCGAGGCAGCATGCCATGTAACCTGGCTAGAACTGGGCTGAAAGCAGGCTCAGAGTTAGAACATGTGTCTGAAGACCAAGTGGAAGAGCTGCTGTCTGTGGTGTTTAGTCAATGTGATAGGTAAAGCACAATCCTTCCTTTCTTTCATAGTAAGCTTTGCTGGCTTGGGTTGCTCTGCTGCTCCTGAAGGTTCACCTGCAGCTGGAGGGGCTCTTCATCACAGCACCCCATGTCTGTCTGCTGAGCCTCACAAGCACAGGCATGCAAGCATGCTTAATGGCTTGTTTATTTAGTGATGTCCAGCCCAGGAGTAACACAAGTACTCCTTACCTCACAACTTCATTTCTTCTGCTATGTGTCAGTCACAGTAATGGCAATGGCAACAGATACCACCACGGGAAATATTGCTACTGATAGACACATCACATGGTCTGTGACTGACTGCTCTATTGGATCTAGGAAATGGAACTTTTATTACCTTGTTTCTCCAGCTGAAATTTTTGTTCTGTATTTGTTACAGTATATAGCACAGACATAGCCAGTACTTCAAAGACTATCACATAAACAAGTTCTTGCAAATAGGCAGGGTAAGTAAACAAGAGAGATACTTTTGATCTATGTTTATATAGCAAGTTGTCACTGCATTTCAGCAATTTCACCCATGTTAAGTGCAGTGGGACTAGAAGGGGAAGAATAAGATAGCTCATGCTTATGAAGAGCTTCAGTTAACTGTGAGAAGCTGCAAAGCTCTGGTTGGAAAATCTAACAGAGAAGACAGAAGAGCCTGATGTGATGGCCAATCTGGAAATGAGAATAAAGGTGCAGTATCGCAGCAACTGTAGCTGAACCACTGGGGGCTGCCATGGTCCTGTCCTTGGAGAACTGATCCAAACAAAAATGAATTCCTGCTTTTAGGATTGGCTTTCAGCTGGCTTACCTCACTGAACAAATGGAGAAGCAGCAGTGTTAGGACAAGAGAGGTAAATGGTAGCAATGCAGAGGAAAGCAAAACTGCAGCAGCCCAGGTTCAGATGAAACCACATAGCAATGGGATCACACACCAGCCTTCTGACACTGAGTCAGAAATAATAGGTGCAAGGGAAGGAGTCTCAGAAGTAATGAGTTGCTTTTTCCTTACCACCATGAGCTCTGCAAACACCTAATAAAATCTCGCTCTCAGGGACTAGATTTGAACAGAGCATTTCAGTGGTAGAAATAAATGGTGGGATATACTCCCTTGTATGGAACAATGTGCAAAACTTGAAACTTGGTAGTAGCAACAGCACTAGAATTGCAACTTCTCTCTGTCCTACACACCTTTAGAGGTGCTATTTTGGGTGTAGCTTCTCACAGGGGAAAATCTTTTCCCTCTGAAGCCAGAATGTATAGTAGCCAGAAATGTCCAATTACGGTTGCTTCTGCTCTGAGACATAATGGAATTTATCATCTCTGTTGCAAAGCTGTCCTATTTCAATGAAACCATTTTTATCTACTCTGGGTCTTCTCCAAAAATGAGTGGCAAAAGAATTTTGTTTTAACTAGAAACTAGGAAGAGGGAAAGCCAGATGTGCCCTTGACAGCTAATCATTCTGGCTGTGGAAGGAATTGTTTTCTAAATAACATAAGTCCTTGCAGTCTGTTCCTACTAGTGCTGGAGCTCTTTGGGGAATTATTCTAAACTCTAGTCCTCAGCAAAGTAAGCTTTCCTGCAGCCAAGTATTAGAGTTAACCTCTAAGCTTTATTTTTATCTACAGTTTTCTTGGCAAATTCTGAAGCTTATGTTTGGCATTTTATTTCCCTCTACAGTCTTCTATCTTTGGTTTGTCTTACACTTTGCAGAGCTTAGGGTTTATACAGGATTTTGTGTGGGTGATATAAATTCTAATAGGTTTCTATATTATGTAATTTAGAAGCTTAAACAAAGAAAGCTATACTGGAGGATTTGTGCAGAGCTTTGCTGGGCTGATGTTAATGTTGAATAAACAACTATTTTCAGTACTGTTTTGTTTTTCAAATTAAATTGTAATGGAGAAGAAGGTGGAGACCAAATGCTTACTGAAATGCAAGACAACAGTAACAATTATCTTAGATGATCTGAGAATAGAGGCCAAGCTTGGAGCCCTAACACTGTCATTATTATGTATATTTTCTTTGAGAAATCAAATCCTAGAAACTTTGTTTTTATAGACAATTTTGGTGTGCTAAATTTCTGGAATGTGTTTCTCTGCAGCTATCATAGTAAGTTTATATTATAGAGAGAAAAAAGTGTGTATAATGATTGCAAGACTGTATGTTCTTATTTTACCTTGCAATTAGGGATCATAAAGTACGTTACAATTATACTAAGTCAGAACTGATTGTGTAAACACGGTTTCTGTATCTGCTGGTGTAAATTAATGTTTTAGTCACAGCTGAAGTAGGTCTGATTATAAATGAAATTGCCAGAATCACTCCAAACCACACCACACAGCTGAAGACAAAAAGAGTTGTCTCTGTATGCTTTCACTTTGACAGAACAATATAAATGAAAGCTTAAGAGAAATACTAATGCGGAAATCAGGTGGAAAGCCAAACCATTGACAGAGCCTGGCAAAGTTCAGTAGGATCATGGCAGTTTTAAACTGGGAAGTCTCATGTTGGTTTGTTGAACAGACTTCTAATACTGGTTTAGATCCAGAAACTGGGAAGGAACCAAGTAAGAGCAATTTCTTGGCTCTAAATGGCAGCTCCCATAAAAGGCAAAGGAGACTCATAAAATGTCAGAACTATCTGGGAGTGCATCTATATGGACTATTTCTCACCAGAGTGATTAGCTCCAGCAGAGTTCCATGCTAAGCTGCCAACTTGGTTCTCAGTTCAGAATGGCCTCATGGCTGGTCAGCTTTTTCTTCTCTGCCTCTCCCTGCACAGTTTTAAGATGACATACTGCTCTTGCATAGGCTATACATGAACTGATGACACATGCAGTCAAACCAGGGTAGCCAAAATTATTTACACAAGCTGCAAATCTTTAGTAAGGAGGACTTTTTCTCAGAATGTATCTTGTTCAGGAAATGATGAAAGAGTAGAGATTGTATTTGGCTTTTTCTACCCCTTCTGCATTGAGGCCAAGGTGTTTCTCTGTTAGGCATAGTTAGTATGGGTCTTTATAATCAAATAATGTTGGAGTATTAGAACTACAAATATGAAAGAAAAATAAATAATTTCTAAGTTGAAATAAAATAGATAAACAGGTTGCAGAAGAGTTAAGTGCTGTAAATGGGATCTTAAAAGTAGGTATATGTTAATCATAAGTGCAACCATGGAATTAGATCACTGGTAGAAATCATCAAAGTCAATATCCTAAAAATCAGGTTAGTCTAGGATGTCTTAGGTAATCCTGCTATTGTTCTATAATATTTTGTACTTGCAGGAGCAATTTTTTCTTTGGTGCCATAGGAACTTCCATTGTCCCACAGGTGGTAGTAACATTTGCTTCAAAAAATCCTCCTATATCCATTGATAAAATGCTTAAACCAGAATGGTGAACACTGTAGGGTTTTTTGGTGTTTCTTTTTTTTTTTTTTTTTAAAGGAGAAAGAATCTGCAAATTGGTATCAAAATTACAGGTGAATAGCAATTCTGTGCAACTCTTCACAAAGTACTAGGGCATCTGCTGATGTGACTCAGAGCCTCTGCTTTTAGTTAATATTACTACCATGGAAATAACACTCGTATCCCTTTGGAGAATCACAGAATCATATAATTGGGCAGAGTTCTGAGCTGCCTGATCTAGTAGATTTCCCTGCCTATTACAGCAAGTTGGACTAGATGACCTTTAAAGGTCCCTTCCAAACCAAACTGTTCTTTGATTCTATGATACCATGCCTGAGGGAGCAACACAGGGCTCCTTGCTTTGTTTTGTGCTTTAGACTGGGAATACTTTAGCAGATGAAACAGTCACCAAAGTCAGCAAAAGTTTTGTAACAGAGCTGACTTGAAATGAGAGAGAGTCACGAGTTAGGTTCATGATTTATGCATATTTTCCTATTTTTTTTTCCTCCAGATTTGACTATTTGAAATTTAAATTGTTACATGTTCACTAAGGACCTAGTTTTTCTTAAATTTTGGAGGAACCACTGTAACCCATTTGGTACATGTGGCAATTTAGACACTAGTACAGGCATCTGATCACAAATGTAAACCATTTCAGACCAGGTAGCCGAGTTTAAAAGATCTAAGTAGTTTTTTGGTGTCTTGTAAATATCTTTACCAAATAATCCACTTCCATATTCCATTTCCACGTTTTCTCTTTTCTTATTATCTATTTAAACTTGATTTATCTAGATATTGGTGCTTCTTTAATATATTTCATAAATGATTTAATATCCAATGTTACTAAAGTCCTTTAGATGAATTCTTGAGCAAATGTTGTGTATTAAATTTTCTGCTATGGTAGGTGAGCTGCATGATCACAAAAAGAAGAGTTTTGCCTTTCAAGAAATCTGATTTTTCTATTGTCAGACAGAAATTTGAGACTCTCCAACTATATTGCACTTTTGAAACAGTAAATAAGTAGTATTGGGAAGAGTGTAAAGTACACTTTAGCAGCACAAAGACAGAAGTGTCTATCCCATGTACTTGTAAACCTGTACAGAACAACTTCTTTTTGCTATATGAAATACACAAGAAATGAAACTCATAGTATGAAGGAATTTTGAAGGCACCTGAGTGGGAGCTGAATGTGTCAGTATAGCCAAATGGTTTTTTTTAAGACAGGCAGAATAAAATTTTAATGTTGCAAATTCAAAGGAAGAAAATCCAAGAAGCTCTTTCTCTTTTCTTATTAATAGACTCCATTTTATTCCCCACTAATATCAATCAGTCAATCAGTCAATCAATCAAAAAGCCGATTTTAAGATAAAATAATTGCATTTTATTAAAACTGGGAATTCGAATGGCCTGGCTATAGGCATTTTAATCCTTTGCTAGAAAAATGCAAATGCATTAGCAAACTTTTCCTGAACTTCTATGATTTTCTTTTTTTCCCAGATTGGCCTGTAACTTCACAGGCAAATCGCTTGGCAGTAGCTGTGGAATTAAGGTGAAGTCCATATTTCAGATGTGAAACTCTTCAATGCAACTTCTCCATAATTGGAAATTCTTTGCCTAGATGTCTGTCAGGGACACAGCTATTTGTATCTTGCCAAAAACAACTTGGTGGTTCGCAATCACAAGGGAAAACTTAGCTTCCCAGCTGGCTGATGGGATGTAATCTGACTCCTACTCACCAGAGTGCTGCAGAAACATGTGTTCCATTTGTTGACAGAACAATTGTCCTGGATAGCATTCACTTACAATTTGGGCCTTCATAAATATTCTAAGAACTTATGTCGTATAGCACAGAAAGTGCAGGTAGCAGTTTCCATTTTCACTGTGATGGCCTTGGCAGTGCCAGCTCACTCAGTAAGTCCTCTAGACTGGAGTGCAGGCAATTTAGGAATTGACACAGACCATGCTGTACCTTGCTTTCCTTAGCTGGCCATTCTCATTTCTGGCTGCTTTCTTCTTGCTCTAACCCTCACAGCTTCCTTGCCCAAAATTGCCTAATGGGTGGGATTTGTGCCACAGCAATCTCCAGACTGGAAATAGAGTAAGTCATTAGAACTGAAAGCACATGTATGGAAGAGTCCTGAACGACAAGAACAAGAGTGCACTTCGCTACTGGCTTAGGAACATTTTCAGCTGTGATCTGTTTCTTTCTCGGCTCTTTTGCAGACATCCTACCTCTTGATACAACTGTGAATGCTTCTTCACATGAAAAAGATACAAGAATACATCACATTACAAGGACCTGGAAAGTATTACTTTGTTTCATGTTTTCTACTGGTAATTCAAGAGGAATTGTTTTTGCTAAGAAGAATATTCAGAGGGACAGTAATCTCTGGATTTGTGCTATATTCACTTTCTCTCCTGAACAATGCAGCTATTTGCCATTGATTCTTTTTCCTTTCAGCTGAGAAACTTAAATGTAGAAGTCTCAGATAGGAGATTTGAACTTTCTAAAAGTTGCATTTACACAAGGGACTTTGACAACAGTCCCCACTTGAGGAGGTTGTAATCTCAGGAATTCCTAATGTGATTTGCATTAGGGAATACATACAGCTCGTTAGCAGCACTGTCCTCTTAAAGTTAATTACAGCATATCAAAATGTGGGACATGTATTTGACTTGTAAATAAATGTTCCTTGTATCCATCCTCCTCTATCAGTGCCAGAAACCCGGAGATAGAGAGGACGATGATCTGTGCAGTGTTTCTCTCTAAGTGAGGGGGGAAGCAAAATAGGCCACCCACGTTCACCCCCAAAGTATCACAAAGCTGTGCCTCATGGGACATGTAACCTCATTTGCAATCAGTTGTGTCCTTCATCAACAAACACATTTTTCCCTATACTTTCCATGCTCTGTTAGAAACAACATTCAAATATGTTCTGTCTCAGGAGGCCAAGAGTGAGAGAGTTGCCTTCCTATCTTAGTGATATCTCCTTGCTTAATTTCTCTTTGAAAGTAAAGGTTTCCTAATTCTTGTGGAGAAAATAGGTTATACTTAAGAGATGGAATAAATTTGATAGTATTTAGTAAAACACTTCAGTTGCAATCTGTAACTAGATAATACATTTTGATTTATTATAATGGTTTATGTATATATTATAGGGCTATGACTTTGTTATGTTTTTTGCTGTTTTGTGTCTCTAAGTACCTTGCTTTTCAAAAGCTGAAACTTCTTAAATAGGAGAGAAAAGTATCTGAACTTAGACCTGCTTTTTGGCTGTATTCTTGACCAGAAAAAAAAGACCACAACAGGGAATTGAAAATTTTCTATGTAGTAAAGACAGTTCATTTAAAACGCAGTGATTGCATAAATGCAGTGCCTATTTTGATTGTTTGTGTTTGTTTGTTCGTGTTTGTGTGGAGGTTTTTTGCTTTTTTTTTTTAATATCTCAACTGATTACTGAAAGAAAGGAAAATTATGTTAATGCAGATGATGTTACAACTGTCTATAAAGGTATAGTCACCAGATCCTGGGTGAAGACCTTGTGGTATGACATTGTGAAACAGAAATGCCAACTCTGAAGGCATTTTATATGTAGATAATTGGCACGTAGTTAATTGGGCGTTTTGGAACTGAGTCCAGAGGGTGTCCAAACTCATTTAGAACTTGGCTTTTCATCACAACAGGTATGATTAAACTCCCTGGGGTGATGGAAGAGAAATTGTGTGGGAAGAATATGATCATCTGGAGAGCCTTATGGGAAAAGAGATTTGGTGTCCCATATTGCACAATATACCTCAGCTACTTGTAACCCATGATATATGAATCTCTTCAGTGTTTATTTGCTGTATTTATTTTTTTTTTTTGTGCATGTGAAAAACTTTTGCAGAAGTTGACTAACCTTTAATATTCTTCCTTGGCTGAGGAACAGGTTAAAGGTGAAACTCATGACGTTGGGCTAAGTAGGGCTATAATAAAGAGTACTGATTGTTTTGGTGATGTGAAGGCTTGCATGGGTGAGGTTAAACTATTACACTCAGAGCCTGTATAGAAAACAAGGAACAAGTGCAGCTGTGAAATATGTGAAACCACAGGACTGGAAAGAGCTTCTTGGAATCTTTTCCTGGAAGAGTCTTCTCCTACTGCAGGCATTTACATGCTAAAGCCCTAATTACTACCTCACGGTCTATCTTAAACTAAATAGTTTCTTGCTTTCTCAAGGTTCCTAGCCCAGTCTGAAAAGGGTTCCCTAGACCTTCATTCTTCTGGTGTCTAGAAACTTTTTTCAGCCTAAATTGAGCCAATGTACAATTGAGACAAGTGTTCCTTTCTCTGTCCTGGGGAAAAAGTAAATCTCATGGCTATCATAGAGCTAAACCACATGAAGGTGGAATGTCAGGAAGGCCTCTTACTGTAGTAAGCTGGCCATGGTCGTGCAAAGTTGGCACCCTGATCCAGTGAGTATTAAACACCGGGTTAAGTCTGAGGATAGATTTCACTGCTTTTTGCTGAAATTTCTTACATTTTAGATACTGCACACAAATTAGATGGGGGAAGAAATATAAAAGTGTTAAAAATCAGCTATGTATAATGTGACGTGTAGAAATGTAATTGAAAATTTCTTTGAAGTCTGCTACTGCTGATGGCTAAATTTGTTATTTTTGTTACAAGGTAGGTACCATGTACGACTAAAGATGGTACTAAGGAAGGATAAACAGCAATAGATGGACACATCATAAAGATTTTTGATAGCTTGTTAGAGACCTTTCATACTATCTGACCTGCCTTCTAAAATGGCCATGTTCTATACACTGAAGTTAGGGAATATTTTCCTTCTGTCACAGGTCTGCACTGATTTCAGTATTGTGACATACCACAAATTACTGGGCAGCAGATTTTTCTTTTCCTTTTTTTTTTATTTAAAGACAAGGTGAAACAAATTTTACTAGAACAAACCCTGTTTTCGATCTGTGTAAGAGCCCAAACATATATCTCTTTTAAAACGTATACTCTTTCTTCTTACATGGCAGAAAAAAAGAAACAAAAGGACAACTGATCTTTTAAAAGACATGAGAATTGAGGAGAGAAAATGAAGTGGAAGTGATTTTGTTCATTAAGTAACCTGTCTGGACTTGCTATACACCTTTCAGATCTACTTTACTCATCTGAACCTGTACTCACTTAAGCTAGTGACTGTAATGATGGTGACATCACTGTTTTGCTTATACTGAAATCTCTTTCGAGGGCAATCACAGAAGAGATAGTTATAGGAGATTGATTACTCCTCAACTTTGGAATTTGGTAATTTTGGTACACCTCAAACATGCTGCACTTGCCCTCTAGTCTGGCTTTTTCCTTAGCTTTAGATTATGAATTCATCAGGCCTGTGATTATTTCTTCACAAGCATTTAAAAACCACATAGTACAATAAATCTTCTGAAAAGAAACAAGAAGAACTTTGATCCTGGACCATATTAATATACAATAAATATTTAGTCACAATTTTGTATTTAATCTTACACCCACAAACTGTGCAGGGATGAGCACTCAACATTTGTATATCTTAGTTAAGGATCTGCTAGAATGCAGGTTGCTATTAGTTTTGATTTGAGCCTGTTGCTCATGTGCCTGATGAGACAGTCTTCATTTACACAGTTGCTTCAGGTTTGGTCTTTTTGTTTTGTTTTTTGTTTGTTTACTTTAATTTTTTATCTTTTTTTTTTCTTTTCAAGACCATTCATACTGCATCCAGCATAGGAAATACGCCAGCATTTACTTAATGAATAACTTCTCAGTATTTCAGTGTTTTATTTCAGTTGTGCAGACTTAGGATATATTTATTTATTATTTACTGCTCTGGGCTGATACTATTGTTTCGTGCTTTTTACTATTATTCAGCTTTATTAGTGTTTTATAAGCACTGACTTTAATGACAACTTTCACAAATATGGGAAGGGAGATTGATTCTCTTGCAGATGGCTAGCCAAACAATGTCAAGAGTTTCAAGTGATCTTCAGCACCCAGTTTTAGACACCTCAACTGGTAAATTTTTTACATGTTAAGTATTGCATGACACTCATCCTCAAAATGCAACATTTTCTGGCTTTATTTGCAAATGTCTTTGGCTTTGTTTCAGTCTGAACCTGGCAAAATGTCATTTTTTAAATTGTGATGTAGAAAGTCCATTGGCAGGAGTCCTCAGACTTTGTTTTTTCTGCTAGAAGTCTTCCTTCCCTCCCTATGCCCTTTTCTTTCTCTTTAAGAGCGTTGGACCTGGACACCTCTTTCTCCTTTTGCAGCTCTGGTTTGTGTGTTTCTTTCCTTACCCCTTCTTCCCCTCACTCTCCTTTTAATCTCTGATACTTACCTTTCTGATTCTCAAGAAATCAGCATCTTTCTCCCCAAGCTTATTCCACTTGTTTGCTTGGAGCCAGCCTTCTCAGCCTACCCAGGTGTTTCTCTTGCCTGTTTCCTTCTGCACCTGTGGCTGTTTGCACTTGTGTTGGTGTCTTCTTGCCCTTACTCTTTTTGTATGACTTCTGTTCCTCCTTTTTAAATGCTCTTTGTCCTAGTGCAGCTATAGGAACTGGTTGCTCGCATACTGCTTTCCTCTCCTCCTCACACAATGGTTTGGTTTCTTGAATTTCTGTTTGTTTCTCCCAGCATCAAATGCTTTAATGAGAAAGAAGGGCCAGACCCCTTATCTTCTTTCCCCTTCAGCTCCTCCTTTCCTTTTTGCATTGGTGGCTTCTCAGTCTGAGACTCTGTCTGATTTCTGCTTTGTCTGCAAAGAAGAGGTAACAAGGACTATGACATACAGACTTCTAGCATTTTCTTCCTTCACCATTCTTAGGGGCACTACTGCTGCTAATATAATCTCCTCTTGTGATTACTTGCACCAGATACTCCGCACCATTAAAGGTGCCAATGTTTTCCTTAATAATATTGTATCAGCTTGTAAGAACAGTCCATATTAGGAGATAAAAGCCTTGAGAAGGATTCCGCTTTGCCAGAGGTAATGGCTGTTGCAGTTATCCCATCAAACATCATCTTTCTTCCTGTTCGTGAGGTCTGTGGTAGCTTCCTGTCAGAGGTCGTACTACCCAGAGCAGCTGATGACTGGAGTGGATCGGATGCTGGTGTCAGGCTGAATGGAAGGTGCCTTTATCAGCCTTTAACTTCCTTCCTTTGAGCCCTGTAAGTGCCTGATAGTTGGCAAGAAATTAAACAGCAGGAGAATAAAGTGTAAAGCTTACACTGATGGTGCTGCCCTAAAGAGACAGGCAGTTTCCTAATCAGAGATCTGGCTTATCCAACAATTTCTGCCTCTTCCATCTGTGTCCAAGAATGTTTGTGGAGGGGGTGAGGGGAGGAAAGGGAGCAAGAGGAGTGGAGGAAAAGCACCATCAGGCCACTCTTGGTGGACCAGGTATATTATCTTATTAAAGATACTGATGATTCACTTCTTCAGTGCCACACAAGCCCTATCCATCTCCTTTCATATGTCATCTGATGCGTCAGTGACAGTTCCACTTACACTCATATGGACAAAGCTGGCCTGGTTCTGTTTCAATGACTTCTGGAAGGTTTGCTATGTTTTTGAATGCTGTGAAGTTCTGGTCAACTTCCTGTGAACAGTGGCATCACTTTCTCTTCATACGGGCAGTGTGGTATGGGGAAGCTAGGCTAGCCTTTTCTGCTATAGTTATACATAAGATGACCAGATGGAATGCAGTGAGCAAACAAGTTTTTCAGCTCAGCAAATGACTGTGTGTTCACTTGGAGATATTGTTCTCAATGTAGTTGCAAAGGAAGTACGGTGAACGAATGCTGGGCTCTACAGCCCTGCTAAACCTTGATTTGTCCATTGGCTATTCTCTGATGCCAGGGAAAAAAGTGCTAGAGCAACTCATCAGAGATCCCTCTTCAGAACCCCTCTTCAGAGATCGAGAGGATAATGGAAAAGCAACATCCTTTTATGCTAAAACCTAACTGGCATTCATGTCAGTAGGCTCCTTTTTGATGGACTAAACATTCTTCTCACTCTGACTGAACTTTTAGAAACTCTCCATCTGCTGTCCCATGAGAAACCTCACTAGATACTGTAGTTCACTGCACATTACGGGAAGTCCTGCTTTAGATATTACCATCCTCTGGATTGAGTCCCCAGAGAATGGAGAAGTTTTGTGCTCATGAAGACGGGTTGTGTTTATCCCAATATCAAGGAAGGATCTCTGCAATCTGCCTCCCAAAGACATGTATCTGGCACCAATTATTTGGCATCTGAAGTTACAATCCCTCCCTATTATACCCGTGCTGTCTAATATGAGACCATTTTCGATGGTTTATCTGGGTTGAAATTCTGTCAGTACTGTTCCTGGAAGAGGAAAGGATGGAATAGGTAGGTCACAGTTATACTGCATGTGTATCAAGGCCCTTTATATTCAGGTAATTATTTTTGTGGTGGTTGTGTACAGTGTTTCTGCCTGTTATCTGTTCAAACTCAGCTGAGACCTGATCCATGCCACAATCTTTGATTGAGGAGTGTTAAGAATGCAACCTGTGCAATCAGTTCCAAGCAGCTTGCCTTACTTCATCTCCTCAGTACAACTAGCAGGTGTAGCTTACACTAATGATGAGTTTCTCAAAGTACAGGTTATAGAGACCTAATGTAGGCCTATGCCAAGTCTTTCATTTGAAAGCTTCCTCCAGGTTGAATGGGTCAGGAGCTCCGGCCTTATGGCCAGGATTGGATCTGTGCCCAGTGCCATCCAACAGTGTGTGCACCTGCTGTTCCTTCCAGACATTTGCTCGTGTTCAGAGAAATGGTGAACTAATTTTCTTTGCAGACTGGTCTGGCTCTGCCAGTGCCCTTCCCGAAAAGTACTGAGTGGGCTACTGGTCACCAAGCTGCTGTTCCTGCCTACGGTCAGGCAAAGGTTCGGAGCCTTTCACTCTCCTCTGGCCAGCCTCCAGAGCAAGCGGGTCTCTGAGGCTGTGCTGAGCCTCCTGCTGGTAGGCAGAGCGAGAGGCCTGGTTTGCTTCTGCAGCCAGGTTTACATTTTTGTCTGTGGGCTCTGTAGAGCCTCCTTTTATAGTGCTCTTAGTCCAGCGGAGTGTTTGTTGATGCATGCATTCCTTTCATTTGCTGCTTCCAAAGCTGCCGATAAAATCAGCAGCTCTCCTATCTCCATTTGACAGGGCTCGTTTGAGACCCAGATTCAGTTCTGATGGTCTTGCCTTGATGTGTCCTGGATGTATTGCATCTACATCAGTCTGCCTGCCTTCCCCTTTACACTGCATCTCCTGTGATCCTGGTCTATGCTGGAACCTCTCTGCCTCTTACCAAGTGACTCCAGCCTTTGCTGTTTCTCATAAGTCAGGCTGGGACTGGTCCTGCAGTGAAGTCACTGCTATTTTCTTCCTGACATTTCCCAGCCATTCAGAGTTGAGACACCGTATGTAACGAATAAGCACTAAGCCCAAAGCACCCTGAAACTGGTCCAGGGAATTGGCTGTATTACACATGGTATGGAGCTGTGCAGGCTCTCTGCGCCCCTGGTACCTGTCAACTCCTTGAGTCTGTGGTATTAGAGCTTCACTGGCAGCTCAGTCCAAAGCCCTGGGAAAATAAAGGCTGCCTTCTCCTCCGGCCAGGCAGGGCGTCAGGGTGGAAAAAGGGGCCACAACACGCAATTCGGCCCCAAACTGTAGTGCGTGTTGTTAGAAGGAGGAGCCCCAGGGCGATGTGAGCGTGTCCTCAAGGAGAGGAAGCAAGAAGGGGTGGTTCACCTGCTGTGCGTGGATGTTCAGTCCCGTCAGCACAAGGTGTTTCACAACCGAATATACCCAAGGAGGGTGTCATCCTCACAGAGGCAGACAGGGCAAAGTTATCTCTAGCAGACAAGTGTAAACAGATGTTTCTTTCTGAAAACTTTCACCGGAGCAAAGTTTTACAGGGGCAGCCGAAAACACAACCTTGACACTGCTCTCCCCCGCCACCCCTCGGGCCTTTTGAATAAAAGATTGTTGGAATATTTACACAAGGTCAAATAACATTATTTTTGGAAATGACTGAATTATTTCGGTTACTTAAAAAAAAAAAAAAAATCAGCCTGAGGCAGGCACCTGGCATGGAAAATTTCATCTTGCGTGGTAAAAGCTTGGCAGAAGTTACCAGCAAGTGCGAAGAGTGTCCAAAAAAAAAAAAAACAAAACAAAAAAAAAATCAAAAAAAACCCCTTACAGAGAGAATCATGGCAACTCATCGTCTGTTTTGCCCACTGTCTAAACCAAATCCAGGGTCTAAAGCATAACAGCAAAAAG
>JAWWMP010000081.1:38916865-38980546 GCA_035047865.1 Dendrocincla tyrannina | reverse complement strand
CCCGCCTCCCGCAGGCAGCGCAGCCCCCGCGCCCGGCTCCGGCTCCGGCTCGGCGTGCTCCCGGTGCTCCCGCTGCTGCTGCCGGTCCGTGCCGGGCGGGGCCGCGATGGAAGAGGAGCGGGCGGGCGAGCAGATGAGACCGTTGCTCACCACGGTAACGCGGGGGCGGTGCGGGCGGTGCGGGGCGCACAAAGGGGCCGCCGGGGGGGACACGGCGGGGACCCCGTCTCCTGGCTCTCCTGGATTCCCGTCCCCCGGTGCCCGGGCCGCGGGGGTCCCGGCGCTGCCGCCGGCCGCGTGGCCGTGCCCGCCGCCCCCGGCTCTTTGTTCGGCCGGGCGCTCGGAGCGCTGCGCGGCCCCCCCTCCGTGCCCAGCGCCTTCCTTTGTGAGAGCCCCGCGGGGATGTGGCGGGGGGCGGTGGGAGGCGCGGCCGCCCCTGGCCTCGCCTTTCTGCCTGCCCCGCTGGCTGACGAGTTCCTGGGCGAGGGAGGAGTGAGCGCACGGCGCAGCGGGGCGCTGCCCCCGCGGGTGCGGGTCTCTGGCCCCGCGGGGTGCCAGTGCTCGTGGGGGGACACGGGGAAAACTGCGGGGACTGGGCTGGTTTCCGTCCCGGGCCGGCGGCTCGGTAGGGCAGGCATGTGTTGCCTTACTTCCTGTGCTACTGAAAGATACATGTGGTTCCACGGTTGTAATTTCCCCTCCCCTCAGATGACTCAAGGTCTGGATTTTGTTAATGAGCCTTTGAGCTCTTACTCTGATGTTCTCCTTCAGGGCCTTTTCCAAAAAGGTGTCACACAAGAACTTGTCTTCAGTGACTGAAGAGGAGGATGTGTAGTTTGTAACACAAAAGTGCTGTGACAGAGAAATAGCACTGAAAACACACGCGTTTTCATCATCTTTACGTTACTCTTCAAGGAGAGACTTGAGTCACATTTGATAAAATTGGCAGCCTAATGAAGTACTCGCTTCCTGTGACATCAATATGTTCAGTATGTTTTTCCTTTTTAGAACAGGAACATTGATAACTTAGTGGTTCAAAGGTCCATGAATTTTGCAAATGTTACAAATCTTTATAAGTTGACTTCAGAAGTCAGTGTTTGTGCTCACCTCTGAAGGTTTTGTGGATGTGTTCCAGACTGCTTCTCCACCTTGTCACTACCCCAAAAAGGCATATTCCAAATTCATGTTAGGTTGCTCAAGATCAATTCTGGGTAAGAGCAGACTGCTTGATAGGTTTAATTCATGTGAAAACTACCTTGTCCATCTGTATGAGGAGGTGTCTCTTCTGAGCTGGCAGAAGACTACTCCCATCTTGTAAAGAGATGCTAGGCTTTGTGGAGCAAGTTGCAAGAACTGTAGACTTGAACTGTGGGGTTAAAAGTGGAAAATGGTAATGGTTACACTCAGGTGAATCCAGACAAGAAGAGGATTCAGATGTGAATATCAGTGTGCCCTGAGCACATTTGTCAGACCTGGAAGGAGTCATCAGGTTCTGTTTTAATAGAAATTAATTAGGGGTTTGAGGGATGGACACAAAAGCTGCTATACTATTGCATTGTAATTTTTGATGTAGATGTTTTGAACACAGGTGCTCAGTGGAGTGGTCCAGGTTGGTTTCCTTGCAAGAGCAACAACTGGTCTTGGTGTTGAAGTGTATTTGGGAGGTAACTCCAGCTGAGACAAAACTGAAATGGTTAGAAAAGTGAGAGGGCAGAAGGATTGTTGGGAACTAGAAAAATGGAATTTCTGTGGAAAACACATGAAGTAAATGGCTTACAGAAAAGATAGGACATGCTGATCTTTGGGCAATTACACAGTATAGCAGCATTGGATTTGTTGTGGGTTTTGTATGAGAGAGGTGTAATTTTAGATAGATACAAGTGCTACTTAATCCAAAATACGAGTAGTTTTTGACAATACAGCATGACTTAATTTTTCTAATCCTGTGTTTCTTGGCAATATAGGCCACTTTCCTACTAGCAAAGCTTGCTGAAACTGCTTACACATGCATAGCTTTTTCAGAAATAAACGTCTCAGTAAGATGAAAGGAGTTTCTAGAAAGTGTGAAACAAATCTGAGAACTTCAGTGCTGTGCCTTAAAAATACAGAAGCATGATCAACAAAGAACTCCCTGAAATTTCCTTTTCTTCCTTCCTCCATTGTTGTCTCTCTGTTCATATAATATTAGGTATGTAATGAGTTAAGTTCTGGTGCCTCTTGTGTGGAGGAGCACTTCTGTTAGTCACATGCTCCCCTCCCCCTCCATTTATTTAATCAAAAGTATGAAATATCCTTTAATCTTGCTTGTTTTGTATTTTAGGTCCAGACTTAAAGAAGAGAATCATCAAGTGTTTAGGACTTTGGTATTTTGAGGAACCTGCTTGGTGGCAATGTGTACATTAAAGTTGGAAGTTGGAGGTGAAGCAAATACCTGATAGTTATTACAACCAGAGAACAACTGATGATCAGAACATATAGGATGACTAGAGAACACAATAGCAAAAGGGCAGGGAACTGCGTAAATCCATGGCTCTCTCGTATCTTACATACTTTAAGCTGTTCTCCCCTCCCAGTACGTTATTATTGGAAAACCTTCACTAAAGGACAATAAAATCTGAATTAGTTCAAAGATGAGAATGGATTCAGTGGTCTATGACTTGTCAACCTAGTAGAGATGATGGGACAATAGTTCAGTAAGGCTCTATAAAACTCCTTTGGAGAGGGAGAGTAGATGACCATAGAAGAGGAGGCACACAGTCAAATCAGAGTTAGGTGCTTAGTTCGGAACAAACAAAAGAAGGTGATTCTTCTTTTGAAATGACTGAAATGAAAATGAAACACTGTAGGGTTTCACAGGTATACTTGTTATAGAATGTATACACAGAAAGTTTTTGTACACTTAAGGGAAGGTTGGGCGAGCACTGGAAGACAGATGCTTTGAGGTTTGTAAATAGATGAGCAACAACCTCAGGAAGTCTGGAGGTTGTGAGAGTGTAAGGAGGAGTTGTATGCTTGTCTTGTTTTTCCTCTTCCCTCAACAGCTACTTATGGTAATTCCTGTTGAGTTTGTTTAAATAGGAGTGGAACATGGTAGTTTGTTTTCTGTGCAGTGGTGAGTTTGACAGTTACAGTAGTGGCATTAAACTGCTTGATACTGTGTACCAGTGATCTCAGTTCTAGTGTCTAGCTTCTGTCATTTTGCTGTTTATTACCATGTAGTTTGGTGGCCTTCCTTGCAACAGCTGTAAGTAGCATTTAAAGGAAAGTATATTGCAGTTCTGTCCCTAGGTGTTTTGCAGGTAATATTTTTCAAAATACTTTGTTATCTTAAAAAAAGAAAAAAAGTAGATGGAAACTTTTTTTCCTTTGGTATTTGATACTATTTCATGTATATCAAAAAGTTCACAAGGCTGTAGACCATGCAGTATAGCTAAGTAAGGGGCTTGTGTCTTCTTTTTCTTTCAATGAAATGCATCTATTTTTATCACTAATTCTACTGTAGATGACGATAGAACTGAAAGGGCCTCTGTTGGAGAAGGGCAGATTTCCAGACTTCTCGTTCTGGCTTTTGTAATCAAAGCAGTAAAGTACTGTGGTCTGCCATATCTCACTGAAGAGGGCATTAGTGTCCCTGTGCTTTTTCTGAAGTGGCTCTGTGGTTGGCTTCTGCTTTTTGTTTTTTAACAGCAGTGCATGCACATTATCAGGTGGGTTACAGGCACTCTTCTCTGCTGCCTTCTTATTTGACATGGGGCTTTTGTGATATTAAGTCAGATGAGAGGTCTCTGAAGAGTGTTATGCTGGTGCATATGAATTTTTTTCATATTAACATAGTAAGTGCTAACTGGTGTTGGCCCTTTATGGCTGAATAAGGGCAGCTGAGGGTATGTTTGTACTGCATAATTGAGGACTCTGCAGGAAACTCTCCTCCCCCACAAGTTTGTGGCATCTGGCTGAACACATGCTCTGCACAAGTTAAAGCAATACAGTTACAGTTGTGTGGCAGTGCCCTAGCTCAATAGCCCTGATCAGAGAGAATGGTACTAGCTTGGCAGCCTTGCAGACTTGAATGTCTGACTTTGGAGAGACAAGCTGCTTTTCTGTGTTTTGCTGCTTGGGTATGGTGTGTAGCTCGTACAACTTGCTCTATGTAGTGGACTTCTGGATTAGAGTATTGTAAGCTGCTGTTAAGTGCATGTCTGGCAGCCTTTTTGAGTTCTTGAGAAGTTACCATGGCTGTTGAAAACGTGGTGTGCTATCTGAGAACTTTCGTTAAGCTTCATTGTAGTAGTTCTACTGGCAGTCCAAAATAAGTTATAGGGTGTACTAAATTGAGTTGTTGCTTTATATCCATGTGATTGATCTGTGTCTGCAGGTGATTTTTGACATGTCACCATGATTATTTGCCTTTGAATATTGATATCCCTTACACAGGGATATCTGTTACACATGACTTTTAGTGGCCCTGACGTAGTAGTAGTACTTACTAAATAGAACTATTCTATAACTAGTGATTGATAAAAGACAGAGTATAACTTTGAATATACTTGAACTTAGCTAGAGAGGGTCTCCAATAATCCTGTCGTGCTTTTGGTATAGCACATTCTGGAATGGTAAAGTTTAGGGACATTTCAAATTTTTTGCTAAAATGAAGGTAGCTGTCCAGCTAATATTTTGAAATAGTGGTATTAGTAGTGAAGCTCAAATGGGGTTTTTGTAAATAAGCAGATGAACAGGAGCACCATGTACCACTTAACCCCCCAGATGAATGTCTGAATGCAGAAACGAGACTTTAGATTCTTCTGCAGGTGATCTTAACAATGTTCTTAAATATGTATTTCTAAATTTACATTTGCACAATTACCAGTAGGTGAACATACCACAACATTATTTTTAACAAAGCACAGCATTTGTGTTTAGACGTCAGTCCTGACGTTTTAGAAGCTCCTTTTTGTATTATTGAGACTAAACACTAATTATGCAAACATCCCAAGTGTACCTTGCCAGCATATCTCAAGGGCTATTAGAAGGGATTATTTGTCTAAGAGTCTTGTGTTAGTTTGTGCTTGTTACCTCAGAGTTTCTTATTTCACTGGGAATGAAATTTGCTGCACTAGAGCATTGTAACAGAGAAAATGTGTCTTTTAACCAGTAGATGGAGCCATTTTAGTTACATATCAGTGTGCCTATTTGCCTAAGTTTAGAAAACTTTGTTTCTCAGTCTTTTCAGTCATTTTGCCTTTAGAGTATGGCTTATAGTGATTTTTATCTTTTCTTTACCAACAGAGAAGACTAAGCGTTTTATTCTTCCAGTAGCAGTGCCAGGATTGTACAGCAGTAAAGCTGTTCCATTTTTGTAAATGTGGAGGAAAAAAACAGTGAATGCTTGCTCTTTATGGGAATTACAGTAATCTCTGTAAAGTGTCCAGTGTCACATGAGTAGAGCTCTGTAGCCTTTGTACACCTTGTGTTGCCTGAAGTGACTTTTTGGGATATTGATCTGTAGTGGTGCATATCTGACAGTCTCGAGGCTCTTGCAACTTCTGCCCAGGAAAGGCTGTTAGCTCAAACGAAGGTTTTGTTTTTCCTGCTCCAGTCCCTTAAACTAAATTGACTCAAAGCTATGTAATGAAATGGTTGTCCTATTTGGGTATACTGGCACCAGTTGCCTTATTTCAGCAACGCTAGAGTGCTTCATAACCTTGGAATACCCCTTGCTGATTAATACTGGCAAGTCCCGTTTTAGCAGAAGAATTCAGTGCTGTACTCATTGTATCATCCTGTATGCTCCTTCAGCATCCACTTTTCTAAAAGGTAGATGCATGTTTTTCTTGGAGTTTGACTCTTTGCTCCTGCTTTTGTCCTTAGCAGTGTACTTACTAGAGCTTTCCTTTCCCCCAGTCTTTTGTCTTCCTCCCTGAAGATTATATCTGATTAACACAGTGTCAGCTTGAAGAATAGGACCTTATTCAAATCTTCATTTGAACTCTCTCAGTATATGGTATTCTGTGAAGTATAGGTGTGTCATCTTCTTTCCCAGAATCCTACTGTGAGAGATTTTGAGGTTTCTTGTGACTCAGGTTTATTTTTTTTTTGTTGTTTTTCTGGTAGGGTGTGGGTGTATTTTTCTTTTTTTTTTTTTTCTTAAACTTATTCAAACTAATTGGAAGTTTTAAATTTTCTAAAATTGATATGAATACTGATATTTTTCATAAAATGTAGTTGTGCTGGAGGACTTCTAGACTTACCCTCTTGACAGGATGACTAAGATAGTATCCTGAAATACCAGAATATTTTTAAACTCAAAAACAGACTTGAAGGTTTTTTTAAACTTAAGGAGATGTTTCCTGATTGGGCACCTGTTGTCAGACTGTTGCTCCCGTTTAACAGAATGTCTGCAGTCTGCCTCCAAACAAACTGGAGCTTCCTGTGAATGAGGCATGTGGGCGGAAGCTGCTGAAAGGAAGTGGGAATTACAGAGAAGCATCCCCTGTATGTTGGAGTTCTGCTGTTTGACCTCCTCTGCCCTCTGCTACTGTTCCTTCAACAGTGCAGCTGTACCCCTGATGGTCTGTTAGCTGAGGTCTGCTTTCAGGTGGGGTGAACTGAGGACTCATATGAAAACTTGACTGTTTTTTTTTCAGTTATTATGTTTTTACTATGGGGATGTGTGTGTAATAAGTGTGTGTATGTGGAAAGAATGTCTTGAAAAACTATGCTTCCCTACAGTGTAAAGTGAAGATTTATTTTTTCCCTTGCTCATTGTTGCACTAGGCTGATGCCTCTGCATTTTCCATGACTAATATCCAGTAAATATATGCTGGCTGTGTCTTGACTGGGATCTATTTTGGGATGAAGAAAAAGGCAGCTAAGTTATTGTGAGTACCTAGGTTGTGGCAAGGGTAATGATACTAGTGATTACGTGCTAGAAAAAAGTTAAGAATTTACTTCAACAAAAAATGCCACTTCTGAACATCATGACTCTTTCATTAGCGGTTTATAATCAGAAGACTAGAAAATCAGTAATCAGGCTGCCTTGTTGTGTATATCTTTGTTATCAAAGAACAGAAAGAGGTTAAAGCCTACCTATGTTCATAGAGGGGTACTAGAATCTCATTTGTTGTCCATTTTTTGACTGTGATTGCTTCTCAGTGCAGAAATTGTTTTGCCATGTCAAGAGATTCAGGCTGCTGTGTTCTGGATCTCAAAAATCATGCTAAAGTGGAAGCATGTGTGATTGTTTTCTTTTAGACAGGGTTATGAGTAAGCTAATACAGCTACTAAATCCTGTTTATCGCTAACTGGTAGACTTCAAGTTGGCATTTAGAAACTGTGATTCTTCAGATTTTCTCTTATTTTAAGTAAAGGATGTCTGATGTATATAACACCTTGTTGTATAAAGATCTCTTTTCTCTTTCTGCTGTATAACTTCACTTCTGGAGTCAAAAATCAAAATGTGTATTCTCCTCTTTACACTGCCCTTCACATCCATTGTTAGTTTCAAGCTCAGTAGAGCTGTGGTTTATCTAACTCCACCCCTGCATGGTTAGATAATGTCTGTATATTCCTCCCACACACGGTTCCACCTTTCATGTACTCTGTTTTGCATTTGAGCTCAGCCACAGGTTCCCTTTTCTTTCACACTGGTCCATTGTCAGGCCTGCTTGAATTCCTGCATGCAGGAATGGTTCCTCTTGTGCTTTGAGGTTGATTGTGAAGATCAGCCAGTACTCACAGGCTTTCCTTTTGCCCTCCGTGGTGGTCTTCCAGGAGATCCCACTAAGCAGACCTCTGAACAAGCTGAAATCTGCTCTCCTGAAGTGTCATGTTGTACCTGTGTGTACTGGGTCTTGCACTGTATGCTGTACTATTTGTCTTTCTCGTTTCTCTCAAGACCTTTAACTCCACAATTTTCATGGTTGCTGTGGCCAAGGCTGTTCTTGGCTTCGACATATCTGTCTGTTTCTTCCCTGTTTGTGAGCAGCAGGTTCAGCAGAGCATATTCACTGGTTGGTTCATTGATGACTTGCACCAATAAATAATTTTCAACAAACTCAAGAAAATTCCTGGAGTGCTTGTATTGGGCTGTAGTCTGGCAGTAGATACTAGTGGTTTTAGGCCCTGGTGTGTGCCAGGCTCTGGAATTGTGAAGCTTCCTTCAGCTTACAAATGAAGTCTTTTTCTACTGCCCCTTCTGGATCAGGAGGTCTGTAGCAGGCATCCAGTACAAAGTCACCTGTGTTGGACTGTTCTCTGATCCTTTCCTATGAGGTCTTGAATGCCTTGTTACTCATCCCAAAGAGAGCAGTGTGTGTGGAGTGAAACCCCTGCTCCTTACCTTTCCAGGCTGGCATTTTTTAAAGGGCCTCCATCCATCCACTGCAGCACTCCAACCATGTGAGCTGTCCCACCATCACTCTTAATTCTGGTGAGGTTTGAGCTCTGCAGTGGTGCATGAACTAAGTCGTCCTGCTGTTTCCTCCCATGCTGTGTACAAGTACTGGAGATGGGCCAGAAGACAGGCTGCTTCCACAAGGGAAGCATGAAAACCTTCTGTCTTGCGTTCCCCATGTTCATCCTCTCCTGCAAGTCCTTCACCTGGCTGCTCAGCACCTCAGGGCTAGCACACCGTCATCAGCTGAGGAGGACACTGTGATCAGCAGCCCCAGGGAGGAGCAGTGGGTGCTCCCTGCAGGCCACCACCTGCACGGTGACATCCTCCCTGCGCTCCCTGCAGGCCACCAGCTGCACGGTGACATCCTCCCTGCACGGTTCCTGAAGTTGGGATCTCTGATGCCCAAGGGACAGCTGCTTTGGCAGTTGTTGGAGGCTTCACCTCCAACATGTAACACGTAACATGTTGAACATGTTTCAGGGCCCTTTGTAGTTCTGTGAAGGGCTGTGACATCTGTTAGCTGTGTCTGTTGGCTGAGCCCTGGCAGACAGATGTGCTGTGCCCAGGGTTGTGTTGTGAAACAATTAAACTTTGCCATCTAGTTCTGTTCACAAAACAGATTTAAAATATGTGTTTATGTGAATGTTTTGTTCTACTATCAGTTTTTTTCTGATAGGCGTATCACGTCAATCTGGTTTTAACAACTCCAGTATTGTAGGCTTACCTGTAATGACTCTATTTCTTCAAAACAGCTGTTCTTTAACAATAATTATGAAAGTCTTTAGTTGGGTGATGTTGTTGTGTTGGCTGATGTTGCACAACTGCTTGGCTTCTCAGGTTGAAGGGACCAAACACAACAGATTTTCATGTTCATGTTTTGCCAGGTCATGTGCCTGTAGTAATATACATCTCTTTCCCTTACCTTGAAATACATGACAACATTGAATAAATACCTCATTATGTAGATGAGAGGCAGTTCTGCCATTTTGGAGATGCTTCAGTTGAAAAGCCTAAATTCTCTTCTCTTCTCTTTCTCCCTGTGGTATCTACAAACATAATTTGTTGTAGGTGGAAACACTGCAGCTTCAGTCTGTGTTCCAGGAATTGCTTTCTTCAACTGTGTCTCCTTTGTAGAGGGATTTTAACTGAATAATGCTACTCATGCTTAGCAGGGCTAGACAAAATTAGAGGATCATCTTTTCTGGTTGCTCCCCAGAAAGAACACTTAAAAGAAGGTATGCTGTGGGTTCTGTGACTTAACTTGTGAAGTCAAAGGACTGATTGCAAGCTCTTTAATTAGATTTCTAAACAATAAGGTAGGATTATTTAGACTACTGCCAGATTTATTGCTTCTTTGTTTCTATTTTAAAAAAAAGGCTATTGGAAAGATTGTATTGAAACTTGCTGCTTGTTTTAGGCTACTGATTTTGGGATTTTTTTTTTCCTTTGGCTTGTATAACATTACTGTGAGGATATACTGTTATGTAAGAACATGCATTTCTTTAACATGTCAGACATATTTCCAGACAGACTTTGTGTACGAAAAAGGAAATGAGGAACTTCTTAGTGACTGGCCACAGTTGATGTTACTGTTAATGGTAAATTCGTCGTTTTGTTTGTCAAATAACTACACCCTACCAGCCATGAATTTTAAAACTGTTTATATAAAAACAAACAGATAGCATCTGATGATTGTTATGACTCATTTAAGGAAGTGATAAAACCCAAGAGTAGCAGAGATCCTTTCCTTTCTGAGCTTGATTTTTTTTTTATTAGCATTGCTGTGCTTATGTGCCATTGATAGATATCAAAAAGGAAATTAAGAAGCCAGATACTCTTGTAATTAAAATTTGGTTGAATTACAGATAGTTAGATAATGATCAGCTGGAGAGACATGTTTCAGCTTATACATTAAGTTTACCAGTTATTGGACAGTTTTAATTTTAGATTGTAAATATAAGTAATTTGATTAAAGCTGTTTTAGCTGATTTTTGTGGAAATTCTTGCATTTTAAAAACTGCTGATACATGTCAATCAAACAGGAAGAACAACCATTTTTTTTTTTCTTGTTGACATCAGTGTTGCCATCCATCACCTGTTTTAACTGCTGTTGCTATACAAAATACTTGCCATTTCTTTACTTTTTTTTTTTAGGAACATAACCAGAGGATTTTTCCGGCATATTGTGTAATGTATTTTGCTACATCAATTTTGATTGCTTTTACTGAAATATGTAACTGTACATGATTCTGTGTTGTAAGGATAAATATTCTTGGGCCTTCTTTTATACACAGATGCTCTAGGTAGAGCTTCAGCTGAGGAAGATCAATTTATTGAGCAGTTAAGAGTATTTTTCCTTAAAGTCAACGGAATGAACATTTATTTCAAAATTAAGTAAAATTGCAGACTTGCCTCTAGAACAGGGCACCCTAAAAAAAAAATTGACAATCTGATCACCAAGAAAGAGATTAGATTAAAAAGGGGTATGATGCTGGCTTGATTTTTTTTTTTTATTTTTTAATGGAACACCTGTTCACCAAATGATTTTGTTTGACTTGATAAAAAATGTTATTTGTCAAATAGAGCATTTTGTTTGATATGATTAAATGCACACAAATTGCACTCCATTTACAGACGCAAATGCCAATTGTTTATGACTTTTGTGTAATGCAACTGTGCTTGGTAGGTAGCCTGTTGGCTTGTAGTTCAGGAAAAAGGTGGCCATATTCTATTGAGTGAAGCCAAGTAGTGTTAGTCTGAGGCTTTAATTCTTGAGCATGAGTAAGTTGCCTTTGTTATGAAGACATAAATGAAGGGCAGAATATAAATAGGGAACCGAGGAAATTTGATATGCTCAAGGTCAAAGAATATACCTACTACTTGTATTGTGTGCTTTGCATCGGCAGAATCTTCTGAAAAGCCAGGCAAACAAGAAAGTTCAGTGTGCTTTTCTTGCTGGCAGTGGGACTGACTTACTGTAACCCGTTTTGTGTATGGGATTTTAGCTAAACCCAATACAGCAAATAACTTGGAATACGCTGCTTTTTTTAATAAGATCATGGATTTCTCTCTGTGGTTTGTTTTATGACTGGATATTCACTGTGTTTGCATTTATGGTAGCTCAGGGTGGGTGATGATTATAAACTTCCAGATCCTGAAGGCAATGTAAAGGTGAGCATTTGCATGTTAAAACAGGAGTGCTCAAACCAGGTCTGCTTTCCCAGATCATATTCCATATGCTGCAGAAGGGGTGTGCACTTGCTAGTCCACATATGTCAACTCTATAGCTGTGTTTCTTTGGGGGAAGGGTGCAGGAGTAGGTCTCACTTTGAAAACTGTGTTGGGGGTTATTGCATTCACAAATAATTAATTTCAGTTTTTTGACAAAAGACATATTTTGTCTTTGTCTATTCTTGGAAGAAATGTGGAGTGCTTGATGATCACTGTTTAGATAATGAATTTTCAAACAGCTGAGGCTGTAGTCTTGTCTGTTGCCCTAAGATGTTGCTGCAGAATACTCCGAGTTGAAATTACCACTGATGGATATTTTGAGTAAAGTCACAAGTGTCCACTTTCAGGTGCTGGGGGAGGTCGTAGCCAGAAGGTGAACTTGGTGGCAATGAAGGCACCAGGGAAATGTGTATCTTTATTCAGAAATAGCTTCTAGAGAATGGTGGCAGTATCTCCAGTTAAACAGAGGTTTAAGTTTGTTTAGGGTCTGCAGAGGTGGCAGGAGCTGGTGAGAGACTCGGAGGCAGCACAGGTGTCAGCTGCTGTGAAAGCTGTCGAGAGCCCAAGGGGATTGTGGCTGGGGAGCTGAGTAGTTGCAGAAGGGACAGAAAGTGTGGCTGTGTTTGTGTATGCATGCTTGTTTCTGGAAATAAAAGTGTACAGCATGCTTGAATTTCTACTGAAGAGGAAAGGATACAAAACTCCATGGTGGTGTGTTGGGTTATGTGTTGTGGCTTGCATTAGTGCTATTTCTTGTCAATCTCAGAGGATCAATTGTAAGTATGGCTGTAAATAGTTTTGTGTATTATGGCCACTTCATGATATAAAGATCCTGTTTCTTGCTTTAGTTGTCTCATGATGTGAAACAGGCTCTTGGACGAAGACAGAAAGGAAATTCCCTTCCCTTCCCCTATCTTGAGGGTTGCTTAGAAAACCACCCAAATGCCATGAATGGATACAATACGCTGTGCAATTTAATGAGAACTGAACAATGGCTCTTTATTGGTGAACAGATTGTGTGTATTTATCTGTAAGATGTACTAAATTTAAATGGAAGAAGTTATGTATTGTTACAGAAAAGAATGGAAGTGACCTAAATTTGCAGAAGTTGCCTCCTGTAGAGCTTTTATCTCAAAATACTTTTGTCTTGTACAAGTCAAGTATTTCACTAACAGATCCTCAGTAAACATATTTTAAGTCTAGTAGTATTCCTGAAGTGAAGTATAAGACAGAAAAGAGGGGAACAACCTGGGAGTTGCTTTCAACCTCTTCTCGCTTACATAGGAATCATTAAAATAAGATAATGATCAAGAAAGTGGCTTATTGTAAGGAGTGATATGGGGTGGAGGAGAGCTGGGTGGTGTCCTTCTGTAGGCTCTGTGGTCAAGGTAGTTCTCAAGCATTCCATGGAAAATTTATGTAACAGCAAGCAACAGAGAGGAGTTTTAGTCATCTTGACAAGGCTGTAGTTCTCCCTTTCCCCTTTTATTTTGCTTTACTCTTTGGTATCCAGTGCTTTTCTTTGTTAGAAGGAGGTTTGCCTGACATCTATCCCTAACCTTATCTGTTTATGATTGGTCAAAGGTTGGACTCTATAATCTCGGAGGCCTTTTCCAATTTAAATGGTTCTGTGTTGACAGATGGCCTCTAAGGTACTGGATTGTCACCAAATGCCCTGTTTTGTGTGAGCAATAAGTCTATGTTTCTATAATGTGGAAGGATTCCCATGGGATGTCTCCTACAAAAAGTGTTCTGTGACTCTGGAAAATCGGTGTGTTTTCTCCACGTACCTGCAAGACTGACAGTTACTTACACTGCAGCATTGAGAGAAGTTTCTCTTGGTAGACAAGTACTCCTCTGTTCAAGTGAGAAAGGCAATTGCAGCTCAGCAGTATTTCTGTGTTTCATATATTGTTTCATGTATAACTAAAGACTGACACCACCTCTCCTCACGTTACTGCGCTACTATCAACTTTGGCATGAGTTGCTAAGCTCTAAGTAAAGTGCATTTCTTATTGCTTTTGATGACTGTAATTTTAGAGTACGGTTTCCCTTTAATAACTGGACAGAGACCCACAGCAGCTTTCCAGTGTATTAATTCTAGGCAGATAGTAATAAAAGCTGAAATGTGAATTGTGTCCTGGATGCGACTATTCTTTTGAAGTTTGGTTCTCCCAGCCTTGTGCTGTTCATATTACTGGAGAAAGTGCTTCTAAACCCCTGAGGTTCTAAGAAAGCAGCTGAGGGCTAAGCGAGGTTTCTGGTTTTAAATACTTACTGGTGACTGTTTTTCTGCGTTTCTCTGTTAATGTAGTAGAGAGCGCCTGTAATTCAAGGCTTGCTCATGATGTGTTTGTAAAGAAATGGTCCCTGCTTGTCAAGGCAGTGTAGTGTGGGTAAGTTACATTCATGGCTTCTTAGTATTGCCCTTTTGTGAAAGGCTCCTTCGGTGGCTTCCTGATTTACAATGGTTAGAATGTTGTGACCTTATGGCTATTTGTTCATAAAATCTTGGTGAAGAGGATAGTGTTTGAAAAATTGTATTTTGGTTGATGCTTCAGAATTAATAGAAAATGTTAAGAATGTTCGACTTCAGCAGTGTAAGCACTGATACATCTCCATTATTATAATAGAAATCATAGAATCATTTAGGTTGGAAAAGACCTTTAAGATCTTCAAGTCTAACTGTAAATGTTTGTGCATTTATTAATATGAATTGACAGTTGTTTTGATAACATTAGCAAAGAAGACTTTAATCAAGTTAGTTTGCAACACCTGAAAAATATATGAATGGTTATTTGAAAGAATGTGGGGGGTTTGGGGAAAGCTTAGTTACAGAATGTGATACAGCTTTAAAGTGTCAATAAGTACACAGAGCTATTAGAGTAACAAAATTACTATTCAAAGAAAAAATGGGTGAATTTCAGGAAACGCGTAGTGAACTGTCTCTTACATCACCCTCTCCATCCTCTTTCTTATAAAGTGTTAGGCTGTGAATGTTGCTAATGACATCTTTCAAAACTGCATGCCTATCTTTGTCTCCTAATGCTTCTTAGTTCTTCTAGAGTGTTTAGAAATGTGGGGTTATCTTGCATATTCAAATTAAGACTCAGGGAAGAAGTGAAGCCTGCTGACACAGTGGTTCCAAAAGTTTGAATTGTGGTATAGTTCCTCTGTTCTGCAGTGTCTTTGGGATGATACTGTTTAGGAGAGAACATGTTTATAAATGTGTGTAAATTGCTCATAACATTATATTACCTGTTACCAAAATCCAGTTATATTATGGAATGAGTCAAACAAAGAAACAGGCCTCAAATACACAGAATAAACTTTTCTTCGGACCGATATGTTTTTCTTCATTTCCTAAACAGTAAATGTCAATATGCATTGCAGCCTTTTAAACTGCTTTTTGTTTAATGTACTACTCTTGGTATTTAAGTATGCAGCTTGACAGTTTTCTTCAATGGAAAAGACTGGAAGCGCTCTAAGAATAGAGAGTGATGGATGCTGTCTGTACTACTGTACAATAGCTTTGTTTCTGAGGCTGTCAGAATATCTATTCCCCCCCCCCCCAGTTGCATAGTCTGTATGACAACACTTCAAATGTTCAAGCATTACGATCTCAGTTGTCTGAAAAACGTTCTCTTCCCTTGTATACCTAAATCACTGGTCTATGAGTGAAAATTTGGGGTTAATGGCAGAATCAGCATGTGCAAGAGACTTTTGAAGTGGACTGCTTTCAGGTTCCCCCTAGTGTCCTATTATGGATGTTGAAATTCTAAACTAAGCTGTAGTTCAGTTTTCCTTTAATGGGAGAACTTTCTTTTGGCACAGTTGTTCTGTCCCAATGAGAAAAGGGCATCTTGAACTTTCTTTGAGTTCCTGTCAATGTAAAGGGACCTCAGACAGCATAAATAGCTTTTAGTAGACAGTTGACCTGCTTATAAATATTTTAAAATAGCCATTTGTCTCATTATGCTTGAATGATTTTGCTTTATATTCCTTTTTTTTTATAGTACTGCTTCAGCTAGTGTTGATTTTGATAATTAACAATGAAAACTGACTCAGTTTTTGAGGAAGTCTGTAAAAGGTTGTTAAAATCAGATATGAAGTTATTGCTTATACTGAAATGACTTAAATCTCTGACAGAAGCTCTGAAGTTGGTGTTAAGATACGCAAAAGCTATGATGTCGTGCTGCCCCAAATATCAAAGTGTGTTCAAATGGTAATAAAAAGGTACCGCTTTCTGCCAAAGCTGAATGCCCTACTGTCATGCAGATATGATCTCATTTGATCAAGGTTAGAGCGCAGTAGAAACCAGTTGGGCTCTGTTTGTTTTGTATGGAGAAGATTTTTGCAACATGCTGTTAGTGCCACTTTTCCAGCCTCTGTAGAGTCAGTCCTGTGAAGAAATGTGAGAATAAAACCTCATAGTTTGGTGGATAGGTTGATTTCTTTGTGTGTGCCCAGACTTACGAGAAGTAACAATGGAAAAAGGGATAGATATGCTTATAATATACACATGATTTAGGCAAATGTAAAACTTTATCATTAGAAGCATGGGTACTTGCCTAGAGGACACGTATATTCAAATTTTTCCTATTTAAATATTTCTTTACATGTTGCTTTGCTTTTGGCAGGAGGTGAGAAAGTTTCAATATTGCTACTCTTAACTGTTGTTTCTCATATATCTTGTGTTTATTTTTTCAAGCTCTATTCTATATCAATTTGCGGTGGAACACAGTCTTTCAGAATCATAGAATGATGAAAGCTTGGTTTGATGGCTAAAAGCCTTCAAGAGTTGTTCTTCATCCCCAGAAAAACCCAGTTGAATATCTAAAGTTGTGTTAATGCATATGCAATTAAGAAACCTGATTGCAGAAGTTTATTTGGTATCATATCTCCAGGACTGTAAGCTGCATTGTTCCTATTTTATATGTCACAGTAAAAGCAAGTACTAGATTCTGTGTCAATGGCTTCTTTACAGATTTGATAGTATCAGAAAGAAATATATATTCTGGAGATCTAGTTTATAAATAGTTAGAAACATAATGCATGGGGTTTTTTTTGCTTTTTTTCCTTATTTCATATTTGTAGAAAATTCATTTGGTTGCCAGATACAAATGTCATTGTCTAGATCAACTCTTGCTTTTTTTTTCAGCGTTTAAAAATTTCCTGCTAGCTGTAAAATCCGGAATGGCAAATATTAAGATACAGTTCTTACAGCCACTTGGTTCATAGTGCTAGAAGGTCTTCTGCTTAGGTCTCCAAACTGGATGATGCATTTTATATATTTGTCTTAGTGTTTGATTTACTGTGTATTTGACTTGGTATTTTATTTTTCTATCTGTTAATAGGATCAGTTGTGTTTGTAAGGATATTTTAAAGATGTTGACTCTCTTTGCAAGTTCAGGCGGAGAGTGGAGGGGACTTGGTGTCTCGAGCCATGACTTTTATTTATTTGATGCCAGCTTTAGAATTCGTGGGGCTGTTGTTTCATGTCGAGGAGCTTGGCTGGTATAAGTTTGCTCTGCAAGTTCAAATTTGCTTTACAAGAAATTCATGGCCGTAGAATTTTTATGGGTAGACTTCATGCAAGGTTATGTAATTGTCTCTCTTCCAGAATTCAATGTGAAAGCCAAAAGACTAAGTTCTTTGTTGTTCATGCTCCAATTTCACTTAAAATTAGTCTTTCCTTTAACCTGTATTTGTGCTACTGGGTGACAGTGTACAGATTAAGGTGTATGGAAATGTGGTCTCTGGCTTTATTAGGAAGACAGGTAACTTCTGTTTCTTATTTTAAAGCAATTAAAAAAGTATTTGCGGAGAGCACTCATTTTAGTAGTTCTTGGCTAGTTAGAACTCCCATGCAAATGGTGTTAATGTTCTCTAAAGGAAAGGATTCTAAGTGTTAAACAAATCAAGAGCATCTAATTTGGTGCCATGTGTTGGATGTGGTCAGCTTTTCTTACTAAGTAGCCCCTCAAGTTTTATATTTACAATTGGAGTCCTACAGCATTATTTTTTTCTCTTTACAAGAAAAACACCTCGGTCTTTCTTAAAAGTACTGCATTTGTAGACTGTTCTCTACCTGGTTATTCGCAAAACGAAAAAATAATAAAATAATGCAATATATAGTACAAAATAATAAAATTTTACAAACAGTGTTATCCTTGAGACAAAGGATGAAGTAGCTACAAAACAGGTAGGTTTTCTTTTTTTGGCTAATTTTTACATCTCTTGTCTCAGTTTCCTTTTGCATGTTGTGAACTGAACTTTCCTGTAAAATTAGTACCATGTAGGATGGCATGCATGAATCAGTTGTGTCAGAATCAACACCTGGCTTTTAAAATGACTTCTCCCACAACCTCCCAGTGAGACATAGTGAAAACAGTACACTTCTTAGTATCTCAGAAAATCAACTACTTGCTTTCTGTAAACAAACTAAAGGAGCTCAGCTCGTTTACATGATGTATAGCTTTACATGATGATAGACAAGGCAAATAAGAAACAGAAGTGGATCCCTTTTTAAATGTGCCTTCAGTGTCCCTTCTGAAGGACCTTAGATTGTCTCCTAGGAGTTTCAAGTTCTGAGAGGTTTTTTTTTGTCTAGCAATGTCTTCCTTTATAAAGGTTATCTCAGATTTTTTCAGACATTTAAAATACTCTGTTGTACTTTAACATTGCAAGAGGAAAATGGAAGAGATTTTGGCAAGAAAGTACATATCTTAAGATATGGCTTCATGGTAAGGGTGAGCTGGACTAACTAGATCCTGATCTCTCCAGGAGAGGTGTCATTCCCACTTTGTCCTGTCTTCCTTTCCCATAAACTGATTTCAACTTGTGAAGCTGACAAAAAACCCCAACAAAAATGTCAAACACTCAACAAACCAAAACAAAATGGACAGTGTTCGTTTTCTGAAATGAATATTAACTAAAATACATGTTTGCTCTGTAATCAGAATTATCAAATCAGGAAATGGTTTGGGTTGGAAGGCACCATCATCTGGTTCCAACCCCCGTGGTGTGGACAGGGAGGCCTTCAACTAGCCCAGGTTGCTCAGAGCCCCGTCCGACCTGGCCTTGAACACCTCGGGAATGGGGCATCTGCAGCTTCCCTGGGCAACTTGTTCCAGTGCCTCACCACCCTCACAGTAAAGAATTTTTCCTAATACCTATTCTAAACCTACTCGCTTTCAGTTGAAAGCCATTCCCCTTGTCCTGTCACTACATGCTCTTGTAAATAGTCTCTCTCCATCTTTCTTGTAGGCTCCCTTCAGGTACTGGAAGGCCACACTTAGGTCACCCTGAAGCCTTCTCCTCTTCAGGCTGAACGGACATAGTTCTCTCAGCCTTTTCTTGTAGCAGAGGTGCTCCATCCCTCTAATCATCTTAGTGTCCCTCTGCTGGACCTGCTCCAACAGGTCCATGTCCTTCCTGTGCTGGGGTCCCCAGAGCTGGATGCAGCATTCCGGATGGGATCTCAAAAGAGCAGAGTAGAGGGAGAGAATCAGTTTCCTAAAAGTACTAACTGCATTGGCCGGGAATCGAACCCGGGCCTCCCGCGTGGCAGGCGAGAATTCTACCACTGAACCACCAATGCTGGTGATTTTGTTTTTATTATTATTTTTCCTCATTTTACACATTGCCTTTATTAAAAAAATTAATAAACTGAAAATTTTTATGCCACAAACACACAGGCACCAGCACAATTTCTTTGATCTTGTCTGTTCGTCTACTGAAGAGCTTTGCTTTCACAATTACAGGTTGCTTGGGCAGCTTCCTCTTGCCCCAGACTTTGTAGTACTATGAGTGTGTAACATCAATGTCTGGGGCCAGTCTGGCCGTGTTTTTTATGTAATAGAGCTTTTTTCTGGCTCTGGTGTAGTTGAAGGCATTGCTATCCATAGCAGGGTGTTGGAAGTAGATGATCTTCAAGGTCCTCTTTCAACCCAAAGCATTCTATGATTCAAAATATTTGTACAAGTGATTGTAAACCATTTAAACATATGGTAAGTGATGACGAATATGTTGTAAAGAGAGCAGGTTTGAATTTAGAAAATCATCCTCATCCTTCTGTGTGTGTGTGTGCCCACACCACATGCCACCCCCCCTCCCAAAAAAGAAAACTAAAGCATAAAAGCCCAAGCCTTTAAAAACCCCAACAAATCCAATCACCCAACACCCCCTAGCCCAGCTCAATACTCACGTATGACCTCATGCTCGTACATGTTGGAGAGAAAACTTGGTGGGGTTCCCTTTGAACATGATCAGTTTCTCCCATCTCTCTACTGAGGGATGTTTTGAATCTGGGAACAAGTGCTCAAAAACTTTGGACTCATCTTTTGTTTTTCTGCTTTATCAGTGTATGCAGGTCAGGGCTGCAAGGTGATCAATGAAGTAGCACATAGTACAGCATGGCATAGTAATCTTGATGTTAATGAGGGTTCAGCTTATAAATGTCAGTGGTGTCCTCTCTGGAGAGGAAGTACTCAGCTGTCCAAATGATGTGTAATTGTGTAATGTCAGGAGGCCTTGAACTACTGATCTGCCTTGTGCTTGCTCTCAGCATCCCAGTGGCTTCTGTCAGCTCTCCCTCCATGTGCTGCAAAGCCCAAGAGTCCACTACTGGGGCAATACACCAGAGAATATTTGCATGGAATAGATCTGTCTTTTTTATTTCCTCATTCTTTTTTTGGAAACACCCAGTTCCATGAGTACGTGCCGGTACAAACTGAGGCAGGCTGAAGCATGCTGAGCAGATATACGCCTTGGGAACTCGCTGTTATGGAGAAGTTTCATTCTGAAAAATACTTGTAAGCAGTCAGACATTTGGGTTTTATACCTAGTTTTAATTCATTGCATGATGAGCCACTGCCTGCAAAGGTTTCTGTGTTCCTTTGCTAAGGCAAAAACATTTCCTTGGAGGAATGCGTTATATTTAGTTTCTGTGTAATAAACTCCTAGGAGGCTGTTCTTCTTAATATTGGTTAGTAGATTCCCATTTAATAAGAAGCTTAACAAAACCGTCCAAAGTGGTATTTGACATATTAACATTAGACTGTGTCATACAACTTGCCCCTGTATCATCTTAATCCCTTAGTACCTTGTCTCTCTCCTGACTCCCCCATGACCTGGGCCACCCTTGCCCCCTCTAAAATAAAGCCTCATTTAGAAGTATTGTCTTGCTGTCTCATAAGTATTTCTTGGTTTTTATATTTTTTCTAAAGAGAGGTGCTTTGAGTTTGTTAGATGCTAGCCTTTCAGATGCATGAAGAAAGGTGGCAGAGAACTGGGTTGTTTTTTTTGGGCTGCAGTGTTGGAAAAGATGGTCATAGTATCATAGAATATCTCAAGTTGAAAGGGGCCCATTGGGATCATCAAGTCCAACTCCCTGCTCTGATTTGTTCATATAAGGAAGGGTTGAGTTTCGACTATGGATGCAGCTTGTAACACTCCACTCCTACCCCCCGAAAACAGGATTTTAAAGTATCAGTAGAAACCTGGTAAGAGATCTACCAGTTTACAGGGCTAGATGTATGGGTGTGTCAGCATGGCCGCTCTGCAAGCAAAGAAACACTCAGTTTCCTTGTGCTCATTTCTGGCTGTGTCTGATAGCAACTGGGCTGGAGCTCATGTGGTCACTCTTGCTGAGAGCTCAGTCCTGCTTACCGCAGCTACTTTAAATGTCCTGCCATTTCGGAAAGGCACATTAAGCACAGCTCTGCCTGCTAGACACTCTGCAGACCCTGCAGTAAGGCACTTCACTGCCACTTTGTGATGGACTGGGATCATAGTTATGTATTGCCTGTGAAAAGATGAAAAGTTTTTCAAAGACCTAAGAGCTCAGAAGAAATCTTTCTTTTCTGTCTGGGTAAGAGATAAATACCCTTTTGGACCTGTCTTTGAAAAATGTGCTTTTATAGACCTAGATAAGATCAAATAAGTATAGCTTGAAGGGGTATAAAAGTGAAAATTAAGAAGGATAAATTGATGGAGAAAAGTGTTTCATGATAGCTACTTGTGTTTGTTTTTATTTAAAAAAAGACCCCTCATACACTTCATAGAGATTCTTTTGCAGCATAAAGCATATGGTGAAAATATTGCTGCAGCACAAATAGTTCTGCTGAGTTCTCACAGTGTTGTCACTGAACATGTTCAAGGATGTGATAATTTTGAATATATTTGCCTATAGTTTGTTTTAGAATAGTTCTGTAGTGAAACATGTTGAGACAGTTGCAGTTTGAAGTTGCTCTGTTGTTCTCTATGCAAAGCCTTTTCCTTGTATTTATTCTTAGGGAAGAGCAGATGTTTATCCACAAAGTGTTTTGGTATAGGACTTAAAAGTCAAAAACTTCCATCTGTTTGAAAAAAAGCATGTTTATATTTTGGGGTGCTGGATTTTTCAGCTTGGCTCTTCATGAACGTGTTCTTTGCTTTCTATTTTTTAGAAAATGAATAAAGCTTCTGAGTGGTGGGGGTTTTGTTTTGCTTTGGTGTTTTTTGGGTGTTTTTTTTCCCCCTCCAAGATTGAGTAACTGTTAACTAGGAATTGATTGACTACAGACTGTAAAGAGATTTCAGTAAGCTGCTTCAGAGAGGTGGGGGTTTTGTAAGTAAGCAAGCATTCTTTCCCCAACTTGTAAAAATAAAAAAATAATCAAAGCTGTGATTCCCACCCCCTTTATTCTATCCCAAAGGAATAGACAGCATTTTTCCTCTTCACACACTGACCCCCAACCTAAACAAACCATCTTTTTGTGCTTGTAGCAATTGAATTACTTCTAGTATTGATTTATGCTAAGAAGCAGTGCATTGAAATATGGGCGAGTCACCAGGACACAATTCAGCATAGCTTTTTCAGTGTTCATCTGAGCAGCTGAAGAACTGTATGTATCTGCTCTGTATTAGGAAAAGAATAGGTTTGATTTAGGATTCACAGTTGAGAAGAGAACACTAAGAGTTAGGGCATCTGATATTTTTGTTTAATTTTGTGCTTCCTCTGTGAATCATTTAGTGCATGGTCATTTATGTATGGCAGCAGAGAGGCCTTCAGGAGCTTGGAAGTGAAAAGATAAATACATGTGTTAGAGTGAACATATATTTACAGAGTGGAAACAAACTTACTTTTCATCTCTCTTGTCAGCGCTATTTGAGAATGCTTTTATTGGTCTATGGTTAGACAGTTTTCTGGGCTGAGAAAGGCAGTGAGAGGAACTGAATGTGGCTGCCTGATTTCTGTGCAGCTGGGTGATACCATCACCATCTTCAAGCTGCACAATGTATTTATTTGGCTGGTGGTATTTGCACCAAGTTTGTGAACAGTGTGTTACTTGTTTTGTTTTGTCCAAGTTGTTTGTTGGTTGGGGTGGCACCAGTCCGGCTTTGTTACTAGAGTTCTCATCTTACAAGAAGTAGGAATGAAAGAATGAAAGAACAAGGAAGGCAGGGGCACATCATGAAGGTTAACTTATGGATCACACCTTAAAGAGCCAGTTTTGCCATGCATTTTATGATAGGACAAGGAGATTAAGGTATGTCAGTGATGAAGAGGGAAAGAGTGTAACGGAGCTGTGAATTTGATCTGCTGGAGTGAAGGTTGCATTTTTCTAAGATTGGCTTAAGCAAGGAAAAAGCATTGCTACTTGCATCATACCTAGAACTGAGAGCCATCTTAGGAGGGAGACATGAGATTTACTGCAGCTAACAGCAGGGCTTTATTACCTCTTCATCAGGAGAAAAAAAAATAAATGAGGGGTTTTCCTTTTAGGAAGCCCTGGTGTATTTGGTCAAACAAGAATATATGGCTTGTGTAAAAAACCACCTGCTTCAGAATGAGTATTTGGGGAAAGGTTGATAATTCAGCAATAAACACACTTAGCATATGTTTGACTTCTGGGTTGTTCTGTTCTGGGACCCAAGGTACCAATGTGTTTTCATTTTGCAGTGCTAACGAAGTCTTAGATCAGAGCAAAAATATTACCTTGGAGCTGTTCTTAGCAGCTGTCGATGCAGAAAATGTTAAGTCTGGGGCTGTGTTTCAGTTCCTTTTTTGGTATTGAGTGAGCTGGAATCGAAGGCACGCCGCCTTGCCCGTTGTGCCGCGGTGCGACCCTGCGGTAGCTGCAATCAGTGGCCTGGGAGATGAGAGGCTGGAGCGGGAGCGATTGGCTGGGGAGCAATTTCCCGGAGTACATCTGTGTCAAGCAGAGCGAGCTAAAGCAGTCATGTATGCGCAGGCTCTGATCTCCTGGGAGGTTCATTACGGGGTCTCGTACAAGGGCATTCTCCGCTCCTGCACATCAGCATGGAAGAAGCTCGTCAAGGGAAGAAAATGCAACCTGTATGTAAATAGCAGCTGTATAACTTAATAATGGCTCGAACGTGCCGTGATGTGAGTGATATTTAACAGCTGTGTCTCGGAAGGGTGTGCTACCTTAGACTCACCAGTAGTGGAAGAAATTTTTGAGAGATCTGCTGATAGAAATAATACTTTGAGGAGAGATTTCTGTATTAGGGAAGATATTTGCTATGTTGTTAGAATTGCTTAATCATAGTAACCAGCTTAATTCAGAAAGAAAATGTGCTTTTACAATTGTGAGAGCATACCACCAGGTTTTGAGAGGGGTTGAGTGTTTTGTGTTGGGTTATTTTTTCTTTTTTTTCTTTTTTTTTTTTCCTTTTTTTGTTTCTCTTTTGGATTATTTTGAGTCAGCCTTTCTTAATCTGAAGGTTATTAACTGTGGCGAAGAGTGATGCTGTGCAAGTATAGCAGGGATGTTTCTGGTAGTGAATCTTGAAATAGCCTATTGATTGTTCTTTTTTGACAAAAGAAAGGTGTACTTAATGAGCTGTGTAACTGAGGTAAAATGATCATGGAGGTAGCTTTTTCTTCAGACCTCAGTGGCATAGAAAAAAGCTGCATTTGTGAGGATGTGTACAATGAAGCAGTGAACTCTAGTATTAGTGTTACAAGCTATTGCTTACCACTTGTATGGGTTGTTCTTACCACTGCCATGTAACTGCAATGCAGTGTGTAACAGGGATTGCCACTTTCAGAGTTTCCTGGAAACTAAAATCTGTGGGATGGAATTTTCCTAAGCTGTAAAGATACCTGAATTATTTTATATAAAGTTTATAAAATGACAATTAAATTTTCTATTTCCTTGTGTGAGCATAAGAAGTAAGAGTTTGATTTAGCACATTAAAATGCATCAGATTGTAGGGGCTTTTTCTTTGTAAGGGTCTCTGTAGTACAGTGATTGATTTTTGATTTTCATTAAGGTGCTGCTTTCCAGAACTCTATCAACCATGCCTATGCCTTGAAGACTAGGCAGAGACAGGAGGTGGCTAGTTAGAAAGATTCTAGAATTTCTGCTTTTTTGAACTGTAGTTTCAGAAATTTAAGTGAATGGAGGTATGGATTTTTTTTGAATGAAATTTAGTCCTGTGAGGCAGTGATATAAAACAACTTTGTAAAATAGCTACTATAATATTAGATATGCAATTTGATATCTTGTGTTGGATTGGTGACATTATTTGCTAAGTTTATGCATGGTGGTAAATTTTCTGGCTTGCAGAACACTCAGGTTGAATTCAAATTGTCTTCTAATTTTAATCGAATATTCACTTGCATTTTAGTCTTGCTTTTCTAGGAAACAAGCCACTCCTTTTTGTTGTGTTTGTTCTAACCCAATTTTTTTGATGAATTGCTGTGGTGTGCCATATCTGACATATTCACAGCTGTGACCAGTCTCTTGTTGGTGTTATGCTTTTTTTTCCTTTATGACTTTTTCTCCTAATTTAATTTTCTGTTCAGATTAACAAAAACACTTTGTTTACTGTCCAAAGACATGTTTGATTTGTCTGGGATGAGACATGGCTTCTGTTGCAGGTTGTGGTGCTCAGTGTGACCCTGGCTGAAGTAACACCTGCTAGAAGCACTGAGATAAAGCCACTTATAAACATTAGATTTCAGTGGTGGGAGAAGCAAAACATTAGCATGTGTAGAACTGTTTCTTCCTGAAAGGATTTTTTTTTCCTTTTTTTTTTTCGGTAGCGCATATACTTATCTTTACTGCCATCCACATAGAGTTGTGGAAAGTAAAATGCAACTTGTGGAGAGTGTGACTGAAGTCTGTTGAAGTCTGTTGGACATACTTGGCCAAACAAGGTTTATAACTGCTGTTGTATGTCTTCTAGAAGCAGATTGGTCAGATTTATTTAGTAGGGTAAGCTGAGCAGTTAATTAGAGGATTAGTAGGCTAGAAAAACTTGTCCAAGTATTCCTAACCTCTTTCGTTATGGCTATGGTCTTACTGAAACCTAAATGTTAACTCTTCAGGCAAGGCCCTGAGTATTGCTTTGATAGGAAGGATGTTCATTTACATGTGAGGATTGTTGTATAAAATAGTAATTGTATAACCACAGATAAAATTAACAAGAAAAGGGTGTGTGTATGTGTAGTGACACTAAAGCCATTGTGCTGTACTAGAGTCTTTCCTGTAGTGCTTGAGCAATACAGTGTGCTAATAGTGAAAAAAATCTGGAAAGCAGCTGCTTCTGTGCAAATGAGACCATAGAAAATACAACTAAGGGGGAACCCATCAATATGGTATGCTTCCTATTTTAAACCTGGCAAGTGTTCTGTTTGTGAATTATTATTAATTGTCCTCTCATCTGTATGTATTTAGAGGGCAAGGCCAGCTAAAAATTGTACGATGACAAAATGAGACAGGGCTCATTTATATTTGGTGCATTTTCTCTTGGCTGCTAGGTTGATGTGCTTGATTTAGAACTGGTAGTGTTTCATCACTCTGGCAGCTTGTGAAGATACAGTATTGCTGTGTAGAGACTGCCCAAAGAACTTAATTCAAATGTCTGTGGGTTTGCTCGTGCGGTCAAACTGAAGACTATTTAATGGACTGGGAAATACCTTCAATTACCATTATTTAGAATGAACTTTATTTTTTCATATCCTGGGTGTCCTTCAAGCAGGGAGCAACCAGAGGTGCCTGCCCAGCATGGGCTCATCTTACCTCTGGTTTAAAAGCAGAATCAGTCTGAAAGAGAAGTACAACAATATATTTAGAACTAACCAAGTGCTGCCATTAGTTGTTCCTGCAGGTAAACCCTGGCAAAAAGCCCTTTCTAATTTACTCTTAACTAAGGCTACCCTCTGCTGTGTGTGGGTAGCAGTGGCAGAGCTATAGGGTACACTTGATGATTGCCTGAGGTAGAATGATTGTCATTGAACTCTGCATACAGTAATCAAAGGTGGCCTTATCAAATACAATGTTTTTCTGGTTTCTTTTGTTATCACTTTCAGGGGTTGCTGTCACTAGTAGACTTATCTCCTAATTTCGTGGGACTGGAACAGTGGTCTTTTCTGTTTTCTTCCCCCTGAACTATTACTGCTTATTGACTTGCAGTTATGGGAGGTTGAATGGATAGAGAGGAGGCTGTATGTGCATTCTGTAAATTGGAGATGTATTTTATTTCCTGACTACATGGAGTATTATGTGTGCTTAGAACAGACATGGAGGCTTCTGAAACAGACCACTTTGGAAATGTGGCTGGGAAAACAAATCATGAATTAGCCTGCTGGTTCTTAATTATTCTGAACAATATGTGTCAATAGCTGTGTAATAAAACAAATGAGTTAGCGTATGTATCTATGAAGAAGGTCAGGATTAAAATATTTTTTAATATATTCATGCACATACCTGGATACAGTTGCAAAGAGAGGTTTTGTAGTTCCTCCTTGGTTATCTTTGAGGTACATGGTCAAAATGAAGGTTTTGAATTTTTTTTTTCTTTTTTTTGAGCTAAACCTATATTTTTGAAGCACAGCAATATTGGAAATCTTTTGTTACATACTTTTTTTTTGTTTTGTGTGATCATTAGAGCCTTCCTTGATGGCTGTCTTCTGAAAGCAGATCCAACAAAGGAGGGCTGATAATAAAACAAAAACCCTAGTTTGGCTGTGCTTTCTAGGCTTAGGCCAAGCCACCGTTTACAGTGATTCTGTTCACATGGATTGCTGTAGGGCCTCTAGTGTTGTTTCCTCTTGCAGACAGCACACTGGGCTGGATGGGTGGTTTGATCCAGCTTAACTGCTCTCCTGTGCACTCATGAAAGAAGGAAGGGCGGTGTACCAAGAGTAAAATCCAGTGTGTAGGTTCTCACACAATGTTGATCTTAGTTGGTAAATCTAGAGTAGCACACTGTAAAGGTTTGGTGGCTGAGTCTGTAAGCAGTGCGTGCGTCTGTTTTGAGAAGAACGGTGTGTTGGAGTCACATTTCAGCCTAAGATAAAATCCTGCCTGCCAGATCTGGTGTTTCTACAGAAGAGCTATATCCATATGTTCCTGTGGAAAGCAGGGGGGAATTATTTGCTTTCTCTTCAAGCCAGAGGGGTTGGGTTATAGTTACAGTAATAAAGCAGTATGTAGGTTCACTGTGATGGTGTAGGCAGTTGTGTTAGAGTATTATTAAAATAAGAACTATTAAACTATTGGCCAAGGACAGATGTGTAAGGGAATAAAGTAGATATGAATACACCTCTTCCTCGCCTGCCCCAATTTGGGGTTAGTTGGGGTTTTTTTCTTGTTGGTTAGTTTTAGTGGGGTTTTTTGTTGTTTTTTCTATCTTTTTTTCTTCTTCATTTGCATTGCATTCAGTAAATGATGCAGTGAAGCTTCCTTGTAGCCTGAAAGTGGTAATGTAATCTTTTTTTGGGGAGTGGGGGAGGAGAGATGGTGGTGGTTGTGGGTTTTTTTAGTTTGTTTTTGCTCTCTCCCATACCCTACTTATTTCCATGAGTGCTAGTGCTGTCTCTTCTGGTGCTGTAAGTCACTCCCTAATTCTGCTGGGGAAAAACTCTGGTCTGAGGAAGTGTAAATGGAGCACATGAACATTGACTTAGTTAAGTAATGTTCTTAAATGTTGAGCTCAAATTATTCTCAACAGTTGATTATTCTCAATGATCACTGTATTGCTTGTAGATTTCAAAGGTTTACAGTTTGCTGTATCAGCCATTTATGATCACTGTCTAACACCAGAACGCATTGATTGAACTGTATTTCAAGTACCTTAAAATGTGCTGCTAGCAAGTTGTCTTGGAAGTGGTTTTTCAGTAATGCACTTTGGCAGTGTGCCTGTCTGAAGTCTGTTGTGTATGTGGCTGCATAAGGTTAAGTGAGTTGCATGGTGAGAAGAGCTTGTACAGATGACAGTGGAAACTTGCCTTTGGATTTAATACTCTGTGCGTCATATTTGTGCTAGTCCACTGGTCAGCAGCTAACCCTTCCTGCTGGAGGTTGTCAGTTCTTCCAAGCTCTCGGAGCTTTCCTTCATGATTCATGCAATTTAGGATTGAATTTTTGAAAAATGTGTAGCATTAATATTGTAGATACAAAAAGTATACTGTGCTAAATGATGACAAATGTTTGATGAGGTAAATCAGCGAAGTGTTAGTTTCTAACACTTGAAGTGTTTCTAATTTCTGACATTTGAAGTGAAATGAATTTCTGGGTGCTCGTTTGTCTGCGAAGGGGAATTACTCTTTCCTTCCGGACTGAGAAAAAACATTTGGAAATCAGAGGGGGCAAGAGGAATCCTGTTGGGAGTCTGCTAGAACACAGAGTACTTGAAAGCCTTGTCTGATCTGCAGCAGTTGAAAAGGGATTCCATTTTCATGCTGGGGAGAGTTGGAAGGCTGAGAAGACAGGTTCTAGTGTATGTAGGCACCTCTGGCTGAATATAAAGGCTTTACTGGAGAGTTGTTTCTACCATATATTTGTGGGTATCCAGAAGTCTGATGTGGAGAAAAACTATACTTAAACTACATTGTATAATGATAGTGTCTTAATACAATGTACTAGGCCTTTTATTTTTTTCCCCTTGGAAAAAGTACTTGGTATTTTTTGTTTTTAAAAATTGCCATCTCCTTGGGGAAAAAAAAAAAAGGCAAACCAAAGGTGGAGGCTTAATCTCACTCTGGAGCACTTTGGTTCATAGTTCTATGGGGTTTTTCCCCTTCTCAATTGTTCTTCTGTCTCATGACTGAAAATGAAAGTTACAAACATTCTAAGTTAGTCTTGAATTTTACTTTGCCTTGTCCTCAGCAGCTGTGTTTGGGCACCTGTGGGATTATTTTATGTAAAGTTTCACATGAAGTGGATGGTGAGCTGTGGAGGAATGCTTGCTTTAAGCTCAAGTCCTTCTCTGTGCCTAAAAAAGGGAAGTTGATAAGTTCTCAGCAATCCCACTGCTCTTTGTTTATGTGTGGAAAAAATTCAGAAAGTAAAAGAGAGAACTAAAATGACAACTGTAATAGTTTTCCCTCCCTTTTGTGCTTTCAACTGACGTGACAGATCATCTATAATTACTGCAAACCTATGCCCTACAGACTTTATTTTTAACCAGGGAAAGGTTGCAGTTTGGGTTTACTTTTATAGCGTATTTGAATACTTTTGTTTTCTTACCTGACCTGAGGCAAAAGTACCTCACACTGGGTTTTGCTCTTGGCATCACAAACAGATATGTAAAAATGATGCTTTGTGTTTTGCTGAACAAAGGCTGTGAAGGTTATGCTTTCCTCATCTATGATATTTGTAGATGTTAATGGTTTATTCTTGGAAGAGTCTTTGCATATGCTGAGTACTTGGAGATAGTGATAGAATGGTTTGCAAGGGCACACATACCTTCCTGTAATCTAATCTTAAAAGACATGTTACTTTTCACATGATGTGGTTTTTGAAGGCTGCTTGTATATGTTTGGGTTTGGCAAGGAACCTCTTTTACTAAAGCAAAGAGTGATAAATAACATGATGTAGGGCATACAGCAAATATAGTTCTAAAATGTTATTGGGAGATAAAAGTCTTTTCTCGCTCATGTCTTTTCTGCAGTGTGTATGTAGTTTTCTAGTGGTATGCAGGAGTTTGTGTAATCTGGAGAAAACCTTTGTGTTCCTTTATTGCTCAGAAACGGTGTGTTGGGCAAGAGCCCTAAAAGGACTGTTGATGATAGACATGTTTAGGTACAGGATTTTTCAGCAGTCTGGCTGTAACCATGAAGCAAATTGTGGAACAGGTTTTGATAGCAGTTTTCCTACAATTAGTGGGTTTTTTTCTCACACATATAATAAAACATTTAGATGGAAGAATTACAAATCCTCTATCTTATTTCCCTCTTATTTGGAGTTTAATGGTAATGTGCAGGATTACTGTGTAATCTGTTTCTGTGAACTGGAGTGTATTAGAGTGGATTTGACTTTGTTGTGCAGGAGACAGGAACACACTGTTCCCCCTCATGCCCCCCTTCCATCTTCTTACCATGACACTTTAAAAATTTCTGCCAATTCTTCTTTAATAAGTCTTTTTAACATTCTCACACATTTACCCAACAGATATGACTTTGGTTTAATCACCTGATTTTTATTTTTTTATTTTTTTTTGATTGTTGTAGCTGTGTGAAGCCTTCCAGGAGTTTTGGTTTTTCTAACCTGCCTGCAAAACTACTTTTGCAATGTGGCAGTAGTGACAGAGCTAGGTTACAGTGTCATGCCTTTCTTGAAACCCCTGGTTTTAGGGACACAATTCAGAATCAACCTTTATTTAATTATCAGAGGTTTGTTCTGCCATGTGTCACTCTTTTCTCTTGTAATCTTGCTTATTTACGTAGTGCTAGCTGCTTTTGGTTTTTATGTGGTCTAGCTGTCTTTTTTAAACCTCATCTGATGTTTTTTCCCAGTATGTGGTGTTTGTCATGTTCATATTCTTTAATCTATACTTTTCCCAGTAGTCAAACAGATTTAGATTTTTTTGGTGTGCTTGTATGTGTCCACAATACACCGTAAGAAATACCTTTTTTATTAAAAATGAGAAGTTACATGTTCAAAAAAAGTTTATTGGGGGGTGGTGTGTGTTACTACATCATGTTTTAGCTTGAACCTGTTACACAGGTATGTTGTTTTCTATCCTTGTCACTTTCCTGTGAGATGACAAACTTGTTCTATATATAAAGCAATTGCATAATTCTAAGACCAGAGTTTAGTTGAATGTCAACACTGTTAGGGTTCCCAGTCCCTGTAGGGCTCTGGATTTAGACTCCTGTTTTTTAACTTGAGAAAAGCCAATTTAGTGAACTGATCCAGTGAAAAACTAATTTAAGTTGTTATAAAAAAAGGCTAAAAAATAAAAAATCCATCACCTAAGTGCTTTTTATCTGATTTCATGATTGTTAGGCCTGACTTAAGGAAAAAAGCATGTGCCCAAGGGAGCAGAAAGAGCAGGTAATCTTTGTTAGCCTGCCCTTATACTTGGATGTAAAGCATTAGCCTTAGGCAGTGGTTCTTTTGGAGAACCAGTTTTGCCAGCAGGCTGTAATTTGTGTGCTGTTAAAAGTGGACTGTATTCTAAGGAATGCAAACATATGGAGAAAGGCAACTTTAATGTTTTGATGTCAAGTCCAAGATGACATTGAGATTTCTTCTCTCAGTTACTTCCTTTCTGTCAAGACTGAGCAAAAGGCAGTGCTTTGAGGTCTTCTTTAGTGATGTGCTAAATGTGATTAGAGGACATGTTCAGAAGTATGCCTAATTCTTGAGCTTATATTTATTTCAAATACTGTGCTTTTGTGTTATGAGTGGTGTGATTTCAGTAGTAATGGAACAGTGTTCTTGAAACTGCTGCTTTTTAACTCTGTGCCCCTCCAAAAGTGAATGAGATAGGGGTGTGGTTGACAATCTAGCAGTTGAAACCTGAGTGAAGCAGGTTTGATCTTTCCAAAGCTGCTGGTCTCGGAGAGACCCTCAAATTGTGTAACTTAACCCTTTTGCTACCCCTTTGTTCACAAAAGCTTCTTACTTGTGCTGGAAAATCTCACACAGGAATTGTCCCATAGGCAGATGAGTTCAGGATCACTGAATATTAACTTCTGTAACTTCCTGTAAATTTGCCAGCTGTTTTATCGAAGTGGATTGATTGCTGTTGAATAAAAATTTAAAAGAATACTGCACTCCTGAAATGTGTGTCCTGGCCATTTATACAGTGAAATGAAGAGCATTGCAAAAGGAAATAGCATGGTATTTGACCTGTCTTTTAATTTACTTTCTTCTTCCTTCAGCACAGAGTAATTTTTCTTGAAGAATTGGATGGGTAGATTTTCAGTGACATTTTCGTTCTCAGTTTCCAAGTGGTGAAAATGTACTGTTTTAGAAAACTTTGATATACTATTTCAGAACATATTTAGAAATTTAGGAAAAAAATTTGTTCTACTTGGTTTTAACTTAAACTTGTGTCTCGTTTCTTCAGGGTCACGATGAAGAAGCTGTTGTGGATATGGGCAAAATCAGCACTACTATCAATACAAATTTTGAGAAAGAAGAACTAGAGAGTAAGTTTGTGGTGATTTTCTGTTTGCTTAATATGCATATTTTTTCCCTAAGGATAAAAAAGTATTTTCCATGCTAAAAGGAATTGGAATTTTATGCCTATGGTGAAATTCTAGGAATAAAACTAGTGAAAGGCAGAGGTGACCTGCTATGTTCTTTTTTAAACTCTGTGCATGCTACTAAATACTCACTGTTGTTCAAATCTGTCACAGAAAAAAAATTTAAAAATTTTTTTTAGTAAGCTTTCCAAGGAAAACTTGCTTATGAGATTTAGCTTTGAAAAATGATCGCTGTTGGTAAGTAATTTTCCAGCATGAGTGATGTCAAGTCCTGCAGAATCAAAACTCAGGAAATGGGTCATGAGGGAGATGTTTGTTTGCTTTCTGAAAGTTAAGTATCCTTGTGATTGTGGTCATGCACTTTAAATACTGAGAGTCTGAACACATGGGTAACAATGCTTCTGATTCCATAGTACACTACGTGCCACAATCTGCAGTCAGTTGCAGCATTATGGAATCCTGTTAGTCTTCATTATTTGACTCAGCATCTTGCATTTTGCTTTACTGTGTACTGTGAAAATAGCTTTGGTTTAGTCTCATATAGCAAAATGTAAAATGAGATACTTCATCTAAGGCACAATTTCTTTGTTACTTGAAAAGGAATTAGATTGGTACGAGAATTCACGGATGCTATTTAATGAATACAGAGGAAAAAGCTAGGGAGATCCAGTCTCTCATATAGAGTGCTTTGAAAATTAATTAGAAGACTAGATAGTAATAGAAGACTATCAGTAAATTCACTAAGTAGTACTGACTTACGGCTGCAGAACACTGGAAAGCCATTATAGCAGCAGTTTCTAGCTGAGAAAAGTTGATTTAGGTTATTGTCACATTTTTCTTATACTGTGGTGTAACAAGAGGTGGTTTAAAATGATTAAAGTTTTGTGTTGCTGTTACAATCATGCTCTTGCTCTGTCCCTTCATTCCGTTACTGTTTTCTGTCTTGTGCTAACACTTTGGTTTGTACCATAAGCCTGGTTAAGTATTTAAGCCAGTGGAAAATATAACAGCTCTGACTAAGGAAGATGGTCAAGATCTCAGCTGTGGAGCACTCCAAACCGATTTGCCACACAGATGGATGTGTGCCAGTGGTGAGCAGAGGAAGGAGGTGTGAGTGTGAGACTGAGAGGTGCAACAGTGGAGGCTGTGACAATGCCACTTTGGGTGGGGTTGAGCTGTGGGGAAACCACTGCCTTGGCTGTTTCTGCAGTTAAATCCTCAGTGCAGATTTAACCTGTCTCCTCTTTAATTTCCCTCACTTGCTTTTCTCTGGGAGATCTGCAGAAAAAGCCCATACATGTTTTGCAGGGAGGCAGGGGTTAAAGCGGAAGCAGGAATTCAAATGGAGTAGTGTGCTGGGCAGCAGCCTGAGCAGCTGTAATGCCTCAACCACAAAGAATGACATGGGAATGTGCAGCCAAATCATTTCCCCAGTCCCTTTCATAGCTAGTACAACACTGCAGTTACATGAGATACTGGGTGGGAAGGTGGGGGGTTCAGGCTGCTTGGGGGAATTTAAGCACTTGGATTGCTGATTGTAAATAATACCCTTATCTTACTCACAGCCAAAGAATAAATTGAGGTAAAACAAAGACTTCTGTTTGGTAAAACGAAGACTTCTGTTTGATGAGCAGTTGAGTCAACATTGACAGCTGTTGAAAGGAGGAGATGAGATCTCACAGTCCTCACCTTGATCTTAGCCATGCAGCCTTATCTTTTCTTTGGCTACCTCTCACTTTTTTTGGAGTGCCCTGGTGTAAGTGTCTCAACACAGAGGTCAAACAAAGAACTAGGAAGAAGTATCTGACAAGAAAAATGCATTCCAATAGGATTATCACATGTCTGAATCTTGATATAGGCACACATTTTTGCATATAAGTAGGAATTATTCTTGGCATTCACATATTTTGTAGTATCTTATATATTTGCAAGAATTTATTTTTAATAGTGGAATGGGGAAAGGGAGGGACAGCTTCTATTTTGACTTTATTAGTGGAAATTGTACCAGAGTAGGAACAAGTATTTCTTTTCCTATATGAAAGAGAAAGGAAGTATGGTTGTTTAGGATTCATACAGTTATATTGTCAGAGATTCTTCAAATTCAGGGTGTTTTAAAGGATAAATTTATGTGAACTTACAGTTCTGTTTACTGGGGCATTATTTATGAGCTATTACGATGAAAATAGGTATGTGGGATTTTTAGGATTTGTTTTTAATTCTGTAATTAAAACGTTAGAAGGGGAGAAATGGAATTGTTGGCTGCAAGCAGTAAAACAACTCTAAGTAGTAGTATTTTTTGTTTCTGACTCATGAACATTTTCTTGTAGACTCAGAAAGACCTGTACTGGAGCATTAGGCTGTGAAAGTGTTTTAAGACCTTGAAACTATTTCGATCCAGTCTTTCAACATGTGCTTCTGGTGACTTGAAAAGGAGTTCTAGGAATTTGGAACCTTTCCAGAAGAGTGTGTTGACATATTTTCAAGGAGGGGCAGCAAGCAGTAAATGCAGTTCAGCTATGATGTGAAGCACCGAACCTTTTAAGAGCCAGCATGGACAGGTGATATTTAACTGCTTTAAAGTGTGTTGATAGGTTTGCTGCTGTAGAAGGCATAATTTTGCTACTAATCCTAAAGCAAAGGTTTCTTGTCATTGTCAGTATGGATACTTGGGTTTTCTGGAAATCTTGTGATGAAATATTAATGGAAAGAGGGCCAAATGCTAAAGGGAAAAATAGATGTTGGATTTAGGGCGTCTCAAGCTCAGCATTCTATTTACAGTGGCTGGTAAAGTGTGGTACCTATCTGGAGTTACAGTGTTTAGGTTAGAGAGGTTAGGCATAGGCTACTTGCTTCCTAACACTCTCACTGTAGAAGAGAAATGGTTAGAGATGGTAAATTGCAATTGTGGGCAGACTGTGTGTGTACTAAGTAAAGGTACTGTGCTTCACTGAAGCTGTAAGGCCTTAATTTGAACTAACAAATGTCAGTTTACAGAAGAGCTAGAAAGGGGAATAACACCTTAAAATAACTGTTTTAAGAGTACCTAATGTTCTTAACATGATGCCAGGCTCTTTGAGTTGCAACGAATGAGAGCAATAACAAAGTAAGGCCAGAGTTGGAAGTAAGGCAAGAATATCATTGGCAGAGGTATTTCATGTGATCTTGTTAAAGGTGTTTTCTGTTAAGAACTATGTTCAAGGAAGGCTTTCTTAAGCCTGTGTTATGATGTTTGACTTGATACTACCAGGACCTATCCTTTAAAATGTGTAGATAATTTTCAGTCTTGATTTGAGGATACATTTACCAGATACAGTTTAAAGGAAAAGGGATATATTCTGCTCCTCTTGGCAGGCCAGTTACAGGCATAGCAGAGATAAGTTTACACATAACAAAAGTTTTGTTGCAGAAACAGTCTGAGATTAAGAATGTGTGTTTTGGTAGACTAGTTTTCTGTGGCATAAATCCAAGCAGCAGCTTTCAAGAGTTAAGATGATCTAATAGCTGCACTACTCTCACACTATCCTGTGGCAGGTGTAAGTAGTGTTTACATTTCAAGTGACCCTTTCACCTCTTACACCTTGATGGTTTAAAGCCGTAACTTTTGTTTAAGGAAAGAGCTGTGGTTTTCACTTAATCTTAGTCAACAATGACAGATTAAATAATCCTGTATTTTTTCCCCTCTGTAAGTAAATCTTGTGTATTTAAGTTGAAAACATGCTCTATGAGTGTTTTGCAATTTAAAGTGTTAGGAGTCATTTAAAATTGTTTCCGTGTTATGAAAGGGTCTTGGGGAACTAAGAATTATAGGGCAGCTTGTAGTAGAATCTATTTCTAGGATTTTTTTGCAGGTGCCAGGTTTACTATTATTTTATTCTGTAATATTACTACTATGTATGTATTCTAGGTGCATCTAAATTGCAACTGTTCAAAAGCCTGTGAGTAGTTCCTGTAAAATCTTTTAAGAAAACAAGTTGTATAGGAGCAGGTAACACAAGTAATGTAACAGGACATTGTATCTGCTGGCACTTAAGATTGTGTTTAGTTATGTTTTTATGTTCTGTAATTGCTGTCAAAATTTAAATAGTCAATACAGAACAGGTTTCTTACAGTGCTCAAACTGAAAATGAAGGCTTGAACCTTTAGGAAACCCCTTCTGGTCTAGAAGACCCCCCCATGTTTAACAGGGAAAAAAAAAAGCTGCTGCTTAAGAAGTTGTATCTTCATGTGGTCCACAAGTAGAAAAATGTGAAACTATTTCTGAAAACAAAAACAATTTAAGATAGTCATAAGTGATTCTTGCAGACCACCTATTATCCATTCTTTTTGGTGATATCCCTGAAATGAGAAGATTCCCTCTGTAGTATTTTTCATATCTTAAAATATCAGGAAATAGATGGATTTGGCAAACCAATCAATTTAAGCAGTTGTACAAGAGAGGGATGTGATAAAGCTTATAGCGAGACTGTATTAGTGACCTGTTTGATGGACATGGAGAATCATCTTTGCAAAAATTTGTTTTTTTTTTCCCCCCCCCCCAAATCTTTCACATGCACAGTGTTACAAATGTGGAAGCCTCCTGTCCTTACCGGGTGCAGGTGGTGGTGGTGGTGACCTGATGATCTTTAATGTCTTTTCCAACCCAAACCAGTCTGATTTTATGATGTGACTGGTGGACAAAGGGCCAGTCTTGCATCTTAATGGGACTTTAGCTTGCATTGTGTGTTTCTAGGTTTTCTCTCCTCCAACAGAAACAACTCTCTAAAATTTTCTGGAGCATGTATCCTTTTTCCTGAGCTCTGCATCAGAGAGAGGCTGGACCGAGGCCCTTCAGCTCAGATAAAGGGTGGAGCCCAGCTGTGTCTGACTGTGCAGTGCAGGGACAGCCAGTCCCCCCTGCCACAGGTACCACGTGCTGGCTGCTCTCCCAGGCGAGGGAGATGGGTGCTGGCAGTGGTCCACAGAGACCTGGGCTGGACAAACTGGGCCAGAATCCCTGTGTGGCTTTGTCAGCCTGCACTAAGCTTTTCCTATTACTGTTCTACCTGCATGTCTAATGTAATTCCTGATAATGGCTTCTTGGATATTTGATTGTGTCAAAGAGGAATATTCAGTGTATTTTTCTCTATGACTGCCCCTACCGACCCATATTTGGTTTTAAGTCAGAAAGAAAAATAAATTACTTCTGTGTGTAATGAGAAATCTGGCATTTACTGCTTCTGTCAGTCAGCATAATATGATGTCTTTTATCTTGTAGTGAGAAAACGTTCTTGTTGAGCTGCATTTCCCTATGCTATGCTTATTATGGTTTTGGATTATGCTTCTCAATTTTATCTATCCAAGTATAAAGAGTGCATTCTCAAAAATACTTAATTACTGGGAGCAACAGGAGATTTCAGAGTACAGCCTAGGAGACGTAGTGGATTCTGAAATATATTGTGCTGTGGGTACCAGCTATGGCATGTAGCTATCCCATGAAAGAATTTTCTTTACTGCCTTATGCAAATTCAGTTAGAAAATTATGTCTCAAATATTTGATTTTGAGAGCAAGAGATAGCTTTTGACGAATAGTTCTTTTAACAAAGCATAGAAGAATAATTCTTGGTAATAAAAGGACTTCTTAGCAATCAATTTATGTATAGAAGACCAAGATGATATTCAAGTATTTTATATTCACTTCTGGTACATTGATTCCTTAGAAAATAATTCTACTGTTTCTTGGGAATGTGTGTGAGAAGTTCATAAAATAAGTGAAAAATGCTGTTTGTTTTGAAATATTTAGTTTGTGTCTTATGCAAAGAACTTCACTATCATCAGTGTTAAGTACTCTCTGTGATGTAAGGGAAATTAATGTCAAGGCATGAGATGCTGTGTTCCAAGTCTTTCCTACTAGGGCAATGCATTTGGAGATGTGAGTTAAAAGGCAACAAAACAGCTGGGTTTTTTCCTCCCATTTTATGATCTAAAGGAACAGATTAGGATCTCTCCTGCACATTCCCCAGAGTTTCTATACTGGAATGCTCATTGCTGAGGCAAGATAGATAATGACACTATTTGATTAAATAAAGGCTTCTGTTTAAAATTAATGTTCCATCTTAAGATTACTATTTTAGGATTTTCAGAAAAATAGTAATTCTTGTCACGAAGTTTTTGTCTTCAGCAGACTTGGGAGCTTATTGAGAAGATAAAGTCAAGACTCTTGTTGAAGGTGCATTGTAAAAGGGTGAGAGGAACCACATGTAAGATGCAGTATTGGAAGTTGTGATTGGATATTGGGAATTTTTTTCATGAAGGATGTTGCTATAGGTTGGTATAGGTTCCCCAGAGAGGCTGGAGATTGTATATCCTTAGAGATATTGAAAGCTTGGCTGGTTCTCATCCTAACCAACCTGACCAGATAGATGGCTTCCGCTTTGAAGTTGGCTGTACTTTGAGCAAGACTGGACCACGTAGTTCCATCTCCAGATGGTCCTTACATCCATCATTAATAGATGATCTCTTTTAGTTCAAATTTCTAAGGAACAGGATTTGAGAATTCACATAGATATAAACTTGATTTTCATTGCTTTCTCTTGTTAATATGTGGAAGAATGCCCTTCTTTGTATGAAGCACTAAAGGCATCTAGCCAAAGAAAAGAGAAAGTTCTGTGTGGAATTGTACTTCAAGCATGGCCACATCAGAGCATTTTTGGATACGTGTGTTTGATCTCTGTCAGACTTCAGAGATCTCTTATTACCATTTTCATAGGGGCATTGGGAAGGAATCTGGGAACTTACAGCATTTTGTCCTCTGTGAATTTTATAGGATTTTTCACACACTGACTTTTGGAGTGATACCAACCATGTGATGGAGATGTTGCAAGTTTCTATAATTTAAATTTGTTTCATACTGATAAGGACCTTAAGAAGTAAATACTCTTGGTGGATTTGAACAGCTAAGCTTGGATAAAGTCATGTTGGATTAAAATGAGCAATTATCTCTTGAGCTTTGTATTACTAAATTTAGTTTTGGGCAGTCTTCTAATTCTATTGATTATTGGTTTATAGTAATTCTTTAAGAAGCTTTGCTTGAAAGTGGTACTGTGGTCCAGACATTTACGTGAATAAAGCTTTGAAGGTCACATAACTGTACCTTTCAAGCTTTTAAAAACAATATTCGAGTAAAAGGTGGTGTTCCTTTTAGAAATAACCCCTTTTAGAAATATAAATTTCAGCCTTTTTAAAGCTAACCTTTTTTCCATTGCTATTATATGAATTTTATATTAATTGTCTTTTTATGTTTTTTGTTTGTTTGTTGGTTGTTTATCTGATTTTTTTGTTGTTGTTGTTTCTTTTTGGTTTTTTTGTTTGATTGGTTTTGGTTTTTTGGGGGAGGGTTTGCCTGGTTTTTTGAGATTTTTTTTTTTTTTGCTAGTTTGAAGGATACTATAAATTGTTTCAGCCAATTCACTGGGAATGAAGGGGAAAAAAAATCCTTGTGTTTTTGTTTTGCTTTGCTTCTCCTGGTAATTGGCATTTGTAAGTAAATCCTTACTGTCCATCTGCAAACATTATTACTCCTATCTGAATTATGAAACTTAAGGGAACACAGACCTTCTCAATGCAGCTATCTTATTTTTAGAGGGCTTCTCAGTGCTTTGCTGAGTTAGAATTAAAGTTAAGCTTGTCCAACTTTCATTACCTAGTTTTGCCCTGCCTTTGGAGTTGTAAATAGCTGCAACATGTTTTTGGGTAATCATACCAGTATACTCAACAGCAGTAGTTTTGGATTTCCTAAGTATTAGATGAAATATCTCTATTTTTGACTGTTTATGACACAAAAAGAAAAGGTCCCTTTTCTTAAGGAACAAATTTGGTGCACTGTTTGCAATAACCAAATTTTTCTTGGTTAGTCTGTTGTGCTGCCACCCGCAATGTTTGCTTTGAAAAAGAAAAAAAAAAGAATTCAGAGGCTCTTTTTCAGCATCATTTTTTTTCTCGAAGTTATTCTGATAGAATTACTTTGGATTGTGATGCATTGTACTTAATCATCGCTGAAAATCATCTTGCTTGTCAACATTTCATATTCGTCCCAAGATATCATTGCAGGTGTGGCAGTACTTTGCATATACAGGAGTGATTTGGGGAAGGTATTCCTGTTTTATATTTGCCTATGAGACTGTCTCTGAGGAAATAGCCACTCACACAGTAGTCACTTCTGGGCAGCATCGGCTGAAGGGCAGGATAACCCATCGCTGGCCTGGTCCCCTGTGTGTGAGACTGCCCTTATTTGTTAGGGTAGCAAGATGGTGCTTTCTTTGAAGTTTCCTTTCAGAGTTGAAAAGCCGTATCAATGTTGTAGGTTGTGGGCTGAGTGCCCAGAGTGAATGCTAAGTTGGCAGTGCCTACTTGGCGTGCCTTGGGGCAGCTCTGAGGCACCTGGACACGATTCTGTGATAGTCAGAGCTGAGAGGTCCGTGCACTGTGGGTGGAAGTCAATTTTCTATGGGCACAAGTTGTTTAGAAAAACCTTTGGTTTGTTGCTTATTTCAGCTTGGTTTTCCATAGCTTTACCTCTCCCTTTGCAACATACCTGCTCTTCACCAAACTTTTCTACTGAAAAAAAAAATTGTGAGACTGCAATTTTGTAAAAGGGGGTAGATTTCTCATTCCTTGTTCCATCTCTGTGCAGCAACATGGTCTTTGACTATGGAGATGATCACACTAGTACAAGTGCCAGTTTTTGCAATAGCAGGGTGTATTGTTTAAGGTGGAGGCCCTTGAAAAAACTGTGTGGGATTTCTGTTTGTTTGATGTTGAGTACAGAAAAGAATGTAGGATCTTTGAGTCTAATTTATGGGAACAGCAAGAGATCAAAATGTGGAAGTCCTAATTTTTCAGAAAGTAAAATCCTGAACAGTTTCAGATTCCTTCAAGTTTGCTTTTTTTATGCAATGTTCAAAACACATGCTTAAAACGTTCTTATTAACAATATTAAAACAAGCAATTATATAAAATGTTCTGTTTGTAGTAGAATGCTAGAGTTTCTCTTAGGAAAAAATAGTTCATATGGAAAAAGCCAACACTTTGACAAGGAATAGAGCTGTTTAATGTAAGATAAAACAAAAATCCCAACAGACGTGATAACAGCATTTGCAGTGGCTCACTCGGTTGCACCAGGAAGCTTTGAGTGGGGTGTGGTGAGTAATGTTTTTGAGCCTGCTACTTTTGCTTTCCCTGAGCATAAGATTACTGTATCATGATGGTATCCATAACATGACCATTGTTAACAGTGCCTCCTGGTCACATTATATACCAAGTGCAGTGATTAATGTCACACTGGCATTGATTTCTCTGGGGATTGCATTGTGCATAGCAGTCATGGAGGGTGGAGGTCAGGCTGCCCAGTAGGGGCTGGGTATTCTTGTTGAAAGAAGCTCACAAAAGACAAGTCTCTCTCTATAAATAGGACTGGTGATTGCTTCAAGAAATTAATCTCTTTTCCACTCTTACATGGAAACAAATAGCTTTTAATATGCTTAATTTCAGACTTGGTCATAGTGCCAGTCAGACGACTCTAATTAAACTAGTGTTGGAAGTCTGTCAAGAATCAGGCTTTGTTATGTGTAAAAGAATCTTGACTAAATTAATTAAACACTGAACTTACTCATGTGTTAATACTGATTTTTGCTTGTATTTTTAGTCACATAGCACTGTAAAAATACACAAACTTCTATAAAGATTTTTTGGGCTTAGGGATTCTTTTTTTGGAAAACAAGTTGACATTTTGCCACTTTTTGTTTCTTTTAGGCTCTGTAATAACCAGGATTTTGCTATATCTCTAGTCTAGTGTATGTGTTCTATGCACATAAGTGTATGTGCATGTGTAGTTACAGCTCCCAGGGTTTGCTTGTATAATGTGAATTTGCTGAATTTGCATCTGTCTAAGAGCTGAAAAACCACTTCCTTTTCCTTTGGCTAATGTCAGTCTTCTGAAATAAGTCTTACACAGTATGAAGCAGAGTATTTAGTGTTATCCTATGGGCTTGTAGTTAATATGCCTTTTCCTGAGATTGTTTGTTTAAATAGGAATTGAAAAGGCTATTGTATATGCTATCTCCATTACAGGAGATGTGGCAGTAATATGTTCATAACAGTCCTTTGATTGATTTCTTTGTCAAGTTGTTGATGCTAGTATTGTCTTAATGTGAAAGGTCAAAGGAAAACCAAGATGTTGAAAGTACGTGTTGTAAAGAGCACTATGTATTAGTTTGAGGATGTCCTCCTAAATTTATTTAAAAAATTTAGGATAGGAAAAAGCCCCCCAACCTCTCTGTAAATTATTTGAAGTGTTGAGATACCTTTCAAAATATAAGTTCCTTTTATATTCCTGATACTAAATTAATGGTAAACTGAACAGCAGTTTCATCTAGATGTATCACATGTTACTTGAGGAAATATTGGCAGCTCTTTCAAGAAGAAAAAACTCCTTGCAGACTCTAAATGATGGGCAATTCCTTAATGAAGTCAATTAACTGAACTAGGAAATTACATTTCACAATTTTAACAAGTGTCCTGATATGAATCCCTGCAAAAAAAAAAAAAGGAGCATCATGTATTTTCTCTGCTTTGGCTTCATCGTTGTCAAGTAGCTTCTTTCGGTGTTACAGGTCGAGCTTGTATTTCTGTATTGCTTGTTTCACAACTGAATGCTTAAACTGATTAAGAATATGGCCCAATTTATGAGGGAAATGGGTCTAGCACCAGTTACTTGGCTACCTGGAAGAACAGAAAGGAAGTGGTCCTATTAGTTCAGTAAATATAGTTTTGTCAAGTGCTTTTGGATTTCTTTTTTTCAAACTCCTTGTCTTCAGATGCTAAATTTGGGCAGGAGGTTGTTTTTTCTCTAATTGTTTCCTTTTAAACTTTCTTGAAAAGGCCACAGAGCTGTGTATATTGGAGTTCACGTCCCGCTTGGAAAGCCAGGCCGTCGACGGCACAGACATCGTGGGCACAGGCATCACAGAAGAAAAAAAGAAAAAGAAAATGACAGAGAGGATGGCCGAGAATCTCCATCATATGGTGAGAAATTTGTTATGTGAGTTCTTGGCCTCTTTTGAAAATAGTAGTAGTTAACTCTCTGTTTAAATGTTGTTGGTTTTGTGCTATTTCTTTTATTCTCACTGTAATTAATGTCCTTCTATGTACAATCAGGCAAGGGTTTTGTGGTTGTGTTTTATCTAAGTCATAAGCTTTTGGACTTGGCCCAGCTGTCCACATGAATGTTCAGCAGCCTGCACTGAGTAGGTTAGATTAAAGCTTTGTAATGCTCTCCTGTAGCATGAAAATCTGTGTTATTTAAATTAGACACCTTTTTTCAGATTGTGTAGTCGTGTATGTTTCTTCTGATTTTTAAAAATAAGAATGTAGCTGTAAAGCAGCATTTATCCTGGTAATTTGATCAGTGATTTATTTTAAGTATTTACTTCAGCCTTTTTGCTGTCTGTTAGTAAAGGAATTGTACCGCCTCCTAAGCTTTTCGTTTGGATCATAAACTGCCCTCCAACCTGCCTCTTAACCTCAGGAGATAGTGATTTTTTTTTTCATATCCTTCTCATAAATGAAATTATTTGGCACTGCTCTTAGCAGTTTTCTTTGAGACTCTACATCCACTTTTATTCCTGGAGTGCAGTGAATGGGCAAGTTATGGTGCAGTGTCCAAATTCAAGTGTTGATGCTGTACTGTTTACTATAACTAGAACCATGTTCCACATGGGGCCAGTACCTGAAACAAAAGATTCATCGCATGAGAATGCTTTGACAGGTCTCCTTTTACTATTCTCCAGTGGTTTTTGGTTTCATCCATCTTCAAGGCTTCCCTTCCTGAATATAAATTATTATAATTTACATGATGTTTGTAGAGTCTTGCTGTACAGTTTTTGAAGCAACAAGTGATATTAAATTGATAGAAATTCAGTTCTCTGTCCTGGTTACTCTGTTGGGTTTGGGACCGTAACAATCTGCTATAGATTTTAATTGATGATGAATGTTATTTGCATTCAAGAGGTCATTTCAGAATTGTGTTACTGAATGACGATGTATGCCAGAACAACAGTGAAAAAGCAAAATTCAATTCTGAATGAAGTTTGTTAGTAATTCAGATCTTGCAAATCTAAAAGGCGATCTTCCTTCTGCAGTAGAAGCATACGGTTGTGTGTTCACATTTGAGAGCTATGAGAGTGAAAGAAGTAAGAATTTTAAAATTGAGATTTACCTGGATTTTCAGTATCTGACATTCCTTGAGATAACACTACAATTACTACAATATTGAACCTTTGTGATATAAAAATTTGCTTGAGTTGAAGCAATATATGTGTACAGGTGTTAAAAGTATCTAAACCCGTGTGTCTTTATTGGTGTTTTTTTTTTTTAAAGTTTTCCTCATAGCAATGAAATCCAGTACTTATTCAATCAATAAAGATAGTTTAAATTTCTTACTAGTTCTTACTGAGCCTGTTTCACTAGGCATTATACTATGAGAAGTTAAAATATTTCATCAGCATTTAAGCTGCATTGTTTCTGATTCGCTGTGCTGATTTATACATAGCGCTCCAACTACGCACTGAAAAAAATTAATACATCTTTTTCATCCATTGTAAGTAGTAACAGGCCACAGAAGAGTCTAACAATGTGAGTTCCTGGGTACTCACTATTGAGTATCTTCAACTATTACTTGGGCAACTGATCTGTAAGTCAGGCTGTTTTCTTTTTTTTCCGAGCAGCCTGTTTTTTATTCTCTTTTTCTACTTTAATTAGTGTCTGTGTCATAATGATATCATTTATTTTGTTCTCAAAGTGAAAACAAGGTTTCTAGCCTTTTGGTATATTAATTTTTACCCTTTTTTTTTAACCAATTGTGCTGTTGATGGAGTTTTTTTTCATATTGTCAATCTATAGAAGAGCTAAAAATACTTCATTATGTTTCATAGACATAAATTTTCAGAAGTTTGTTTTCAGAAACAATGCAAAATTTTCAGAGAGCCTCCTTTTAAAGAAGTGTCCATGTTACTTTTGTCCCTTTTCCCTCTTAAAGAGGATGTTGTGATGCACATTTCTAGCTGAGAGCAGGAGATGTTACTGTTACGGGATATTTCTTGTGTAATAGAAGTATGAATTCTTTTAATTGTTCAGTTTCTCTTTTTCTTCAAGACACACCATCTCAAAGAGTGCAGTTTATCTTGGGTACTGAAGATGATGATGAACACATTCCTCATGATCTCTTCACTGAAATGGATGAACTTTGCTTCAGGAACGGAGAAGAATATGAATGGAGAGAAACGGCTAGGTACGCTAGGAGTAGATTGTTTCAAGGTATACCTGTGTAAGTCAACACAGGCAGGCAGCCAGAACACCCACAAAACCACGGCTAAAATGCAGAGAGTAAATTTATTTCATTGCTCCTGGAAGATGGTGCAGCATCCCCGGGGCAGAAACGTGCAGGGGAAACCTGGGCGCTGTTAAATGCAGGCTCAGTCCCTGCTGTTTGCACCTACCCATGAAAGGCCCACACGTGTTATTTGCCACTATCCCAGTGCTTTTTTATGGTCTCTGAGCTCTGATCCCTCTCTCAAGAAAGGAAGCTCAAGCATATCCATGGAAAGTGCCTCTGAGTCTCTGTAAACACATGTGTTATTTCTGTGCAGAGATTATACTTCTCAAAACAGAGGCTAAACAGCAGCAGGCGTTGTATATGGGGTTTCCCACACTGGTATTTTCCAGATCTTGGCATTCCCAGCTGTAAGGTCGCTTGAGTGAATCTGCCATCTTCCTTGCCACTCCTCCACTTTTAACCCTTTCCTCCCAACAATACCTTGGAGTGCTTTTATTTCAAAGAATGGCAAGCCAGGTTTGAGTTAGAACAAAAGAAAACTTTTTTCTGTCCAACTCTGAAAGAATAAATATGGTTTCTCCAGAGATCCTCAGTGTTACTGATTGGTGGTGTGTTCACATTCCTAAAACTAATCATACCAAACATTGTGAAAGGTAGGACTGTGTTAAATTATAAATAGGTGGTCATCCATGGAGTGGTATCTCTGGTATATTATTGTTGATACATTGGTATCATGTTTTTCCTCACTCAAAGAAAATCAGGTATTATGTTTTTCTTGGGTAGTATTTGATTAGTTTTGTGCAAATTGCATGCTTGAACATTACAGGATGCCATATTGGTTGCTTCTTTATACGTATGTGTTGTAATAAATTTTTCTGCATTCAGTACTTTCAACTACTTTGTTGCATGCTAGCTTTTGCAAAAGTTTAATTTGCATGAAGCCTGTGAATTGGAATCAAGATCAATCTATAGTTGCACATATTGGTGTTGCCCAATTCTTAAATGTCTGATCTAGGACCCTTAGACTTGAACATGCTATATGATATGTTTCAGACAGCTTTCTGGTCCTAAAATACTGATGAAATCAAGGTACACAAATCAAGTAACAAGGCACAATCCTGTACTCATCACAAGAATGTGTGAATAGGTGTTCAAACCAAAAGAAACAATATGGGTAAAAGCTAAAACATTTGAGTGTGGTTGAAAGGCCTGATAAAAATGTCAATCACTTGGGCTATCTGAGAAAAAGAAAGGTGATGTGAGTTCATGTGATTTCCGTGTTGTGCCGAAGCCACACAGAGGGATGGGATTGCTTGCCAAATTTTCTTTCCAGAAGAAATATAAGTACGTATATGTGAATGTATTTCAGGTGGCTGAAATTTGAGGAGGATGTTGAAGATGGTGGTGATCGATGGAGCAAGCCTTATGTAGCAACTCTGTCTCTGCACAGTCTCTTTGAACTGCGAAGCTGTATTCTAAATGGGACGGTCATGTTGGACATGAGAGCAAACACACTTGATGAGATAGCAGGTGGCAGCAAAACTTTTAACAAATATTTTGTTCCTAAATTCTAATCTATTTGAGGTGGTTTTGGTGGCGTCTTTATGTTCTTGAAATACTGTACTGAAGAAACAGGTATGTGCATGCTTAGTGCAGTTTCCTTGATCTGGTTATAAGGAGCTGGTCCTACAAACTTCACATAGAAAAAGCTACACTGGATGAGTAGGAGCTCCTTTAGTATGTATTTTAGGATGAGGCCCAGAATTTGCCTTTATGTTCTAATTCTCGAATGTGTTCTTTGTCTTTGTTTCTACAGATGAATTGTAAATATCTGCCAGAACATTTTAGGAGTTATTTGTGCTCTTTAGTACCATAATTATTAATCATAATTTGGCTGATGTTAACATGATGCCATTAGTGCAGTTGGTTGTTGCACATCTGGTATTTTTTTCACCTTTATTAGAGGTGAGCAGAAATAAATTTTGTACATGTTGTTTGACCTACTATGTTGAGTGTCCTCACTAATCACATGGTCTTTTTGAATACTATACAGTCAGCTTTGGAGACTTTCATTCATATAGATATATATATAATATACACACACACACGCATATACATATATACATACATTATATATATCTGCTTATCCTGAATGCCTTTTAGTTAGTTTTACATAATTTTCCCTGGTATCTCTTACTACAGGTACCACACACTGGAATGCATTCCCAGGAATCACACTAGAATTAGGGTTGACCAACATATATGTGAAGGACAGGGTGTTTTGGTCCTAGAAACTTTGGAAGTGCCTGAAATGTTTTCTTGTTTTGAAGTCTTCAGAATTCACCCAGGACTTTGGTATTCCCTTCCTGTTCTCCTGATTTACTGAACAAGAGTGTTCAATGCATCATTTGTAAATGTAATGATTTGGCTTCTAATTTTATTTTTAATAATTCAATTCGACAACAATCTTAGTATATTAGAAAAATAGTTGTTGCTTAATTCTGTTTAAACGGTGTTCCTAAAAGCAGGTATTTTAGTTGGAACTAGGATGTCTTAAGTTTCAAGTTCATTTTAGGTGACATTGTGAAGTATGAGGATAACAGCCCTTAGTATACACATGTACTGTCTTGTTTCCATGAGGCAGGAATACCTAGTAGGTATTGCTGTTTCTTACTCAGAAGAGGAGGGAGAAGGTGGAAGGTTTCCTTCTAAGAGCCTCTAACAAATGGCTGCGTGTTACCAGTAGTTCCAGAAGGAAGCTGCACTGTACTGGCAGACACTTTGCTGCATAGAGTTTTGTTAGTAAGGCATCCCGACCCCTAACATTTTTCATTGTGAGAAGTTCTATGTCATTTCAGTTTAGCAGTGCAGTTAAGCTCTCAATACATTAGATAAACCTGGCAATATATATGTACTTAAAAAATGGTCATGTAGGTTTGTTGTTGCCTTATGCAGGTTCAGCTTTTTTATGAATTTGTTTTATTTTTTATCATTTGAAAAAAAGGACAGCTAAGAAATCACAGTAGATACTTTCTCTGATATGCAGTCTTTCTTTCCTGGTGTGAATATACCACTGAGATGCCCTTTTGAAACTCGATCTTGTTTGACTGATGATTAGTTAGTTTTAGATGATGTAAGTAGATACTGTTTTACACTTTCTCCTCTAAAGCGTGTGAATCACATGAAGCTCAGTAGAGAGTCTCAGGACCTTAGGGCATCCCAAAATGACAGAGGAGTTGTGTAATTCATCTCATTCTGTAGTAACTTTCACTTTTATATAGTTGTATATACTTTAAAATTAGGAAACACCAGGTTAAGACTGTTGTGTCCGTTTTCCATTATGTTTCTGTCTTTGTGTACTGACTTCTTCTGTAGGGTCGTTGAATACAATAGATACTTTTTTGAAAAGGAAAGTTGAAGTAAATGGCAATGCATCATAAAACATTAATTAATTACTTGAAATGATGCTGCTAATAAATACTGTCTCTTGGATCTGCATGTTGTGCTTCCCTTATTCTCATGTTTGTTTGTTTAGTGACATTTGAAAGTTTTCTGTGGATTCTTGAAGATGACTTTTATAAAGAAAAAACCTTTTTTTAGAATAGATTTTAGGTTTTTTTCCTAATTTTATGCAACTACAGTGCTGCAGTGTGGTGAGGGAGAGATTTGATAGCTACCTATATAATTTTCTTTTTTGTTCTTGTTATTATGTAGATATGGTTTTGGACAACATGATTGCCTCTGGCCAGCTGGATGAATCCATAAGAGAGAATGTGAGAGAGGCTCTCCTAAAAAGGCACCATCATCAGAATGAGAAAAAATTCAGCAATCGGATTCCTCTGGTTCGGTCTTTCGCAGATATAGGCAAGAAACATTCTGACCCTCACTTGCTTGAACGAAATGGTGAGATAAGTTGTAGCATCCAGTTTGTACTAACCTGGTAAATAATATTCACACTGGGAGATGAAGGAAAGTTCAGCTGGTAATAGCAGATAAGTGTTTCCTTCTTGATGAGCAAAGAACTAACAACAATGTGGATGTTGTTTCTGGATATTTTATAATTTAATCAAACTTTCTACTCCTGCCTGTAAACCATAGCATGCATTATTATTTTGAGGTATAAAAACAGACCTACATTGGTCCTAATGTTTTTTAGTATATGCTTGAATAAAATGTGCAATGTTTGAGGAATTTCAGCATCGTGATATAGCTTTATGTGTGTGTATAAAATGGATGCTACTTGCTTATACAGTCTTTGCACAAGAGATTTAATAGTGATCATGAGTTCAGTGCTGCTGACAATTAATGTGTTTTAATCCAGTGTTATGTTAATATGGCTAGAAAAAGTTCACTATGCAAATGGTGAAGATAGTCTGTTTAGCTAGGACACTTTATTTTTAACTGGTTTTGTAGAAAAGGATCTAATGGGGAAAAATAATCCCAAACCCAAGAAAGATATTAGCAATGTTTTTAGAAGCTGCACCACATCTTGTTTTTGAACCAATTTCTGAAAATTTACTCTAGACATCCAGTTCCAAACTCCAAGTAGCAATATGTACTGCTGAGCACCTTACTTGTATTTCTGTGGCCTCTGTTTCCATCTCTGTTCCTTGTTTCCTTTTGCCTTGCATTCACTAAGACACACAGAATTTCAACTGAAATTGTTAAACCTGGTGAAAACTAGTGATTTCATGAAACACGACTTGAAGTCAGCTTCTTTTCCTGTCTTGAAAGATGCCTCATTGCTTAGAATATGTTTCACTTAGTTAAGTGCCTGTTAGGAGCTACATATGCTGGAGTACTCTCCAGAGAATGCCCAAGCTTACTGATACTTTTTGTTAGACAGCGAGCATAAGATGTGTGCTTAAATGTTTCTCTGATGGTTTCAGAAAATTTTTTTCAAGAATGGAAATGCAACTAATTTTTATAAGTGTATTTTTTTCTGTAACTCCCAACTCTCCTGTTTTGTTCAACAAACATGAAAATTTCACTCATAGGTTTGGTTTTCCCCATCCTCGAACATCTGCATTCCTAGTTGTAATTCTGAGAATTTTGTCTTTGAGGTCTCTTGCTTGTCAGTTACCTTTCATTTATCACTTCCACTTTTCAGTGCATTTTATTCTTAATATTATTTCTACAACAGAGCATGGGATATATGCTGAAATAAGAAACCAGGATAATATGATGAACCTTTTGTCAATATACACCAATTTGCTTTTAAATCCTTTGGTGACCCTGTAATAAACTGATAAACTAAACATGGTACTTCTTAGGCTCCTTAGGGGCAGGGATGTGTTAGGACATCTTGTGATTTATCAGTTATGCTGACAGAAATCTAGTTATTAGTGTAGTGATTAATACAGGCAGAATCACCCGGTTTGCTCTGTTGGGCCTATTTTCTTTACTGTACTGCAGTTTTGTGGGTTTAGTAGTTGATTTTTGTTTCTTTTGTTCTTAATTTCAACCAGGTTTGTATCTGTAGGATCCACTCTTCAATTGTTTGGGGAGGAGTGGAATGTATGTCACCTTTACCTAGGCACACTTTCTGCACCTTCTGTTCTAGGCTTATTCAATGTACTGGTCTCTGTAGTGCCTACCATAAATGTGACAGTAAATATGTCTAGTTTGCTGTTTCCTTACTTGATGGCATGGTACATGAAAACAGCATGTTTTGGATGTCAGGGTGCCGCGTGCTGCTGGGGAGGACAAAGGGGGACACGGTCCACAGCCAAGGGGAAGTGAACGCTGGAACAACTTTATTCGGGGGACATGAGCCTCTTATAGGGTTTGGGGGAGGGGTTTGGGAACTGGGAGGAGTTGAGGTGGGACACAGCAAATATGGGGAAGGAGGGGAGGGAAGGAGAGGAGAGGGGAATACAATTATGGGAAAAAGGGGGAGTGGCTAGCTTTACATCATGATGCTGGGTTAGCTTCACCAGCCAGCCAATGGAAAAATAGGGAATAAACAAACAATAGGGACAGGTTACCGGGTAACCATAGCCAATGGGGGTAAAACACACAAACACAGGAGAAATAACTATCTGTCTAGTACAATAAGTCACTATATGCTATAGAGAACCTTTTAAAACGTAAACTTCTGATGTTTGAGGTAGTTGTCCATTTCTGGTGTTGATTACTTGATAGCTAGCTCTATCCACTCGTGAAACTGTCCATCCTGGTTGTTTTGGCAGTCCCTGAAGCACAGTACCCCGACATCAGGGTTGGTAGGAGAAGTAATCAGTAATCTTTTCAAGGAGGCTTCCATCCCAGGAAAAGTGGTTTTGGTAAACAGGAGAAATGGTATTCCTAAACCTTCTAATGGAAATACTAATGTGAGTAGCAACAGTCTCTCTTCCTGCTTAAGGCAGAACTGAAATCCATTTTAAACTCAATCTGAGGGAACCGTCACAAAACTATGTTCTCTTCATATGAAATTAGTGGGACATTGAAGCTGGATAAGACAAGAAAGGTAACAATGGGGTTTGAAGAGATGTTTGGGTTTAGACATATGGGGCTACTGGTAAGTCATAGCAAGCGGAAATGGAGAAGGGATTATGTCTCATTTTTGTGCTCTCTTTAAAAAAATATATTGAGACTAGAGCTGCCTGGGAAAATTCTTAGTAAAACAAGACTTGTATTGGAAAACAGTTGCAATTAAATATGTTTGATCATGTTTACTTTTTAAAAATCAAAAATGATTTGTATATAGTGGATGGAGTTTACTGAAGTCTTGTAATGTTTTGCTTGATAATGATTTTTCAATGTATTTTTTGGATGGCGTTACGGTAGCTGCTGTGCATTTTGGGATCAGAAATTCTTCTAGAAAAATTTAAGAGTCAATTTCAAGAAATAAAAAAAATTATTTACAAATCTTATTCTGACTTAAGATAATATCTTCTCCCACAGATCTTTGGCATTCTAATTGGAACTCCTCTGTAATTTCTGACTTTTCCAATGTCTGAGACCAGATTTGCTCTTACCTCGTCTTGCATGAGTATGACACTTTGGCCTGTAAAGCTTGCAACTTACTACGTAAATTGTTAATGCATATTTGTATCTGTGTGGGTTTCAGGTTTTGTTTTATTTTTTAAAACCTTTAATCTATCCCTTTGGTAAGCCTCATGGTGTTCCATTTGTTTTATCTCAGGGGAAGGCCTTTCAGCCTCCCGCCACTCTTTGCGAACAGGTCTCTCTGCCTCAAACATTTCCCTGAGAGGAGAAAGCCGTTTGTCAGTTCTTCTCCATTCCCTTCTTCCTTCTTCAAGAGCTGGAACCCCGGCAGCCTCAAGGTGTACAACCCCTGTAACTACCCCTCAAAACACACCACCCTCCAGTCCTACCTGCAGTCTCCCGCCAACCACAAGTGCCCAGCCGAGTCCTCTTCAGGGCAAGGAATTGCTGGTGTCACCTGCCAGTGATGATATTCCTTCAGTGGTAATCCACCCACCTGAGGAGGACTTAGAAGTGCAGGAAAGCCAGGAAAAGAAGACACAGGAAAATATTGGCAAAACACCAGGCAACTATTGAAATTTAAGCTGTCCTTGTGTGATGCTTTCTGCATCTGGATCACTTGCACTGTGATGTTTTTGGCACATAACTTGGGCACAAAGAAATATGATAACTGTTACCTCTGCCTGCATGTTTATTTCTTCTCAGTTGTGACTGTTTTGTTGTTTGGCATTTTTAACTTTTTAGCTTTTAACTAAAGCAAGCAAAAAATTCTTTAATTAACATTCATTTGTGTAATTAAAAAGTAGTATGGTTTTAAAATCTAATATATAAGTAACATGTCAAAAATGGTGGCCTTTTCCTTTCACTCACCTACAATCCTTATCAGTTTTGCTTTGATTTTATCAGTGGTTGAGTTAATATTTTAAAGCAGTGTTTGATATCCTGAGATAGGTACAGTTGAAGACACGGTGAAGTATTAGACACAAATATTAAAAGAATTGGGAAGGATGCCATTATCAGTGGTGTTCATAGTTGTATAATGAAGCCTTCAAGCAGTTTTTTTTTTTTTGCTTTTCTGCTTTTAAAAACCATGGCTGTTAAAACCAGTAGTGGTTTATGATGAAATTTTCAGGTTCAGTTCACCTGCTGCTGTTTCCAGAAAGCTCTCCATTAGTGCATTGCTTTAGCATCAGGCACTCTGTTAGTGTTTTTTTGTGTTTGATATGCAAAATTGGAGGAGGTGCTTAAGAGTTTGTAATTGTAGGTTGGAGTTCTGCAATTTTTTATTTTGTTGTCTTGCAAAGCTGTGTTCCTTATATGTGAGAAGGTATGTAGACGTATAGGTAAGTTGAAAGAAACTGTCAGAACTTTCCATCCTTGAATTGCTTTTAGTAAAGGTTTCATAACTCATGCATTCTGCATACATACTGTTATAGTTGCTTTACTTTTGTGAAATTATCACCTATTTGGAGACTTCACGATTCTTCTGGGTGGATCATGTTTTTAAGAGGAGGATCATCTTTCTTTTTGGCCTTAAGGCTCCTCCTGCCTTTTTTCCCTCCCCGTGTCATTTGGCACTTGCATTGCCAAAATGTAGCGTATAGGTTTGTCTGCTTTAGACCTGTTGGGGGAGAGAGGGGCTGATTTTGTTCAGTTCTTCCACCAGTGAGGCTTTTCTTGGCTTCTTCCTCACCTGTTTAATAAATAAGAGCACACTGTTACATGTAGCAGTGAAAAAATGCTGACAGAGAAAAGGCGGTGGTTATCTGACTTTTCACATTTGGCAGCCAAGTCACTGAAAAGGAAAGAGCAAACGATGTCCTACGCTGTTATCTTGAGTTGAAGTATAGGAGCCTCAGCATTACTTAAATTCAGAAAAGCAAACAAAAGCCTCTTTCTCTGACTTCCATCTGGGAGATTAAGAGCATTCACATAAAGATTATTCTTTCATGGGTCATCTTCCAAAGGTAATTAGAAACCAGAAGTAAAATACCAGCTGTAATTGGTTTTCCAGTTCTCATTTATCTGACAGGAGCAAGACCATGCCAGATCCAAGGTCTTTAGAACCCAAGAAAGAGCAAGCAAACAAATGAAGATCAAGTACTTGATGTTGCTATTATCACAATAAAACTTTCCACCAGAATCTCCAAATCATGTTCAAATTGCTTTTGTTCCTCAAGGGGATGTTTCTGATAAAGGAAAAATCTGGAAGAGGTGATTTCCCAGTTAATCCATAAGTAAAAGTCTTTTCCGAGAATGTTAAACACCAACAATCATGGAAGACATTTTTGTTTTCTGGGGTTTCCCCTCCTCTTTTTTAATTCAAGAAATCATCTGACCACAGAAAGATATGTTTTCCTTAGAGATGCCTTTGACGACATTCTCAGACCATGACTTCAGGACTGCAACTGGACTAGTTTCTGTCTTGGGAGACAGAATCAGAAGGAAACCCTGATGAGCCAGTCATCTTCCTGATAGTAATTAAAAAAAAATAAATCTTCCTTGTCCATTCTACTATAGAGTATGGTCTGTATTACTTCTCTAGTAATTCAGAATATTGCAATCTGAGTGCTTTTTCTACATTTGTATGATGGAGTTGGGTTTGCCTCCTTGAGCATTAAGAACTGTGTTAATTTTCTAACAGGTGGCCTCCTTCTGTTTAGCATTCATCTGTCCTTGGCCTTGTGTTCTTCAGACTTCATTTTTTAGTCTTTACTATAAATAGCTGTAACGTTACTGAACTTAGTGTGTGTTACTGTAAAAGGAGGGAAGAGGGACGTGCTTTTGATCTATCACTTAATTTTCATCAGCCAGTCATCACTTCATACTAAGTCAACCAGAAAAAGGGTTCTCTTAATTTTTTTTTCTTTTTTATTTTGCCACCAGTTGAAGAACTGTTGAATAATGAATTCCTTAGGTAGGGTTAGGAAGAGAACTATGTCACAGCTAAAAAAGAACACTGTTAATTCACCAGCTTTCATTGCACTTTCTTAATGTCTGTGAACAACAGCAAAGTAGCAGAGATCTTTTGGTTCACTGATAAGTGTATTTTAGAGCTGAACAAAATAACATTTAGAACAGCTTCCCTCTTACAATAATTACTTACTGAAAATAGAAATTCAGAAAGGTTTTGCATACTTGCTTTCTAGTAGTAATTTGAACATTTTTTTCACGTTAAGACTGCATTGGAATTCAGTTTTAAGAATTGCTTTTTATTTCCTTAAATATAAATGTAGTGTGACTTCATATTTAAAAGTTTTTTATTATGTAATTTTTTGCCTAAATAGGCATAATTATATTGGAATAGTCACGCTTAGATGTTGAACTTGTGTCTTTCTCATCCTTTTAGATGAAGCAGAGATGTGAGGCAAATGTCTGTATTTCTTGCTTTCTTTTATCAGTAGACAATGTTGCTTATGGTTTTGTGATTGCAGTATTAAGTGTAGTTGGCTGGAAAAAATGCACATGATCTTTACTGAAGGTGTAGTTATAAGTACTTTGACTTGAGTGGTCTTAGGAGGTTACAATCAAATTACTCAACACTCAGTCCACTGTTGCCTTTTGGGGGAGAGAGGTGGTACATCTGCCTAACTAACTACAATGTCAAGAGGAGTACTGCTATGTTTTTAATGATCCCCTTCGTAGCTTGATCTTGATGAATTTCTGTGTCTCATAGCCTGAAAAGTACTGCTAGGTAGTTGTCCTTTTTGCAGTAGCCTCTGAGTTTGCATCTACTGAACTGGAGAAGAGAGGGAAGTAAGTTCTTTTATTAGTGTGAGATTTGAATAAAAGTGTTTCACTGTTAGAGAAGTTATCTTTTTATTCAGAGTTTCTCTGCAAATATCAAATTGATTGATGTGCATGATGAAATACAGTATCATACGGAAATGGTTGCCTAGGTCTCAAAACCTGTAAGCAGTTTTGTCTTGTGAGAACATCAGTCTGTCCAGCTGCAAGGCCAACAGAAAGGAAAACAAATGGTTTAGGATCAGAGAAATATTCCTTTGTTAGTGCTGAAACTTGTGAGCCTTAACTATGACTCGCTGGAGAAATTTTGAAGGGAAACCTAGAAGAATCAGTATCACGTTAGTACTGAAGTAGTAAGTGTTGGTGCTAAAATGTAGAATCCTTCTTCTCTGTCCTTCTCCTTGATTGTCGCTCCACTTTCTGTTCTAGTCTCTGCTTGAGCTTGCTCACTGTCCATTTCCAAAAAGTTGCCAAATGATGCATTATGGCTCATCTTTCATCAGTTATAAACATCTTGAGTTTCCCCTGTTGCTATTGGAGGAGGGGAAAAAGTAAAACAAGTTTATATGCATAAAGGTTATATTACGCTGCTCTTCTGCAACAGCTGTTTAATATTTAGTTCTGGAAGCACATCGACTCTTAAGCAGTTAAATACTTTGATCAGCTGGTTTCACAGGTGGCTGATGCTGTGATTCTTGTGAATAATTTATAAATCTTGGAGCAGAAGAGTAGAATATGGGGATTTTTTTTTGTTGTTATCTAGCTAACTGAACATAGTATTTATAGTGCTAGCTCATTATTTGTGCATGTTAAGGTTTATGAGGGAAATTACACCGCATTAACTTCATTTTGTTTTTACTTCAAGAAAAACTACCCATACCACTTATATCCCTATGAACTGTAAGACTGAAAATTAATGGTAAAGGCTTGGACCTGCATGTTTTCTGTTGATAAGAGGACTCTTTGAGAGACTTTTTTGGAAACAAATATGGGGATGAAATAAAGTGAATTCAGTTGTTATTTGAAATGCTAAAAAATGTCAAAATTGTTGAATTATAAACATGGAGATATGCAAATAGTTATGTGGCAGTAGTTATGATAGAACAATAGCCCAAAGGTAGTCAGTGAGGATTTCGTTTGTCTCTTGACTAGAGTGACACTTGACCTACACTCAAACTTTCTCCGTGTAATATGGTATTTAGACTTCAGTCTTTGTGTAGATGTGGTTTTGAAAGCATGTGAAAACATGTTCTGTTACCACAGCTGAAAGGTTTAGTGTAGAAAAGCAAGAAGGCCAAATGCAATTTAGTGCATGTTAAACTGAACAAATAAAAGCTCTGTAATCCAAAAGGTGGGATTTGGGCTTGGTTATGCATGCCTAGACCAGCTTTTAAATGTTAATTGGGTATAGGGATAACCATGACACAACATGGAATTCAGTGTGTTTGAACACTTGGATTAGGTTGCCTTTTGCACCCTTTGGTTTTGTTTTGGTGCAGGTGTCAGAGGGGAGCTGTAAGTTGAATAATTTCATTGTATGTGCCACTTTAGCTAAAGTGTATATTCCATATAGTAACATCTGGTCAGATGAATAGTGGGAGCTTTGGTCTGTTCATGTAAATCATGGTTTGCAAGCTGTCTATCCTTCCTGTAGTACACTATTTACTTTGTACAGCTTAGTTAATTACCAGGATATAATTCCTTCTATTTGTGACCTGAGGCTTGCTGATGCTTTTTGCCATTGCAGTAGCTGCTACACAGCAGAGTGGTTAGCAGAGGTGTTTGCATTTGGTGTCCGAGGACTTCTTAATGTGGTGAAGGTGCTCTATACCATTTACTGTGTCAGTTATGATTAAAATGTCAACAGTCTTTTCTGCAATTCAAGTAGCTTGTGTTTTCAGGTGACTGTTCTGCAAATGGCCATCATTTGGGCAGTACTTAATTTTTAAAATTATGTCATTATTTTGACAACACAGTGACTTGTTAATGTTGCATTTATTATACTAATGTAGGGCACTCTTACTGAATAACGTGCACATTTGCTTTAAGCAAGCTGCCACATTGAGTTTTGGTAGTGTTGCACACTCAGTTCACTTCATGCACCATTTTGAACTTAGCTCCTTTGTTTTAATTTTAGGGCTGTTAGCATCTCCACAGTCAGCACCTGGAAATTTAGACACTGGGAAAAGTGGAGATGTTAAAGGTACTGGGGCAGGAGGAAGCAGAGAAAACAGCACAGTTGATTTTAGTAAGGTAAGTACCATTAAATACTTTAGTGTTTAGCACAAATTAATTATGTAACAAAAAAAATGCACTGGATGTAACTTCCCCCTTAGTTACAACTGAGGCCTGTACCAGTGTACACAAGACATAGGTACTAAGATGAGTCTCAGAATATGGTCTAGGCTAAATGTGTTACGTGTTTTGAAAATCTTCCCAGTGGGATAGAATGTATTGTTTGATGATCTTCTCAGTATTTTGGTAACGTAAGAGTGCAGCTGCTGTACTTTCTCATGCAGATGAAGTTAGTTTCACATCTACTATTAAGGCTCATGGAAAAGTATTTTGTAGGTTGTGATGTAACTTTTTTTTCCCTAGGACTTTTTGTTAGTGGGTGTATTTCCCCACCCCATGAAGAGGGCTTTTAAAGAGTACTATGAGTTTCCTGTGCAAAGATTATTGTACATCTTAATCATTAGGAACATGTGATACTGCTTTCTGGAGAAAACCTTGTAAAAAATCTAGAGTAAATCTCTTGTATTTCTTTCATGATTTAAATTTGGTGGGCAAGTTCCATTATGGCTTTTACTATAAAACTCTACTTTGTAGTGTCATCTGTACTGCAAAATACTGTGAGAACTGGTTTGCCCAGTTAAATAACGGTGTTTAAGGAAAGCTAATGTATCGTGTAGTTCTGATCTAATCGTGGTAGGTGCCATATATTCCTGCTCCTCTGTCACAGTTTTTGTATTTTTGCTTGGCCTGTCCTTGTATACACCTGCCTTGTCTCCTGTTGGACAGGAGTCAGCCTCCTGGCACTGTAGTTGTGGCACACTTGGTGTGGGACTCAAGAGGCCATCTGTAAGTTCCCTAGCTAGCAATGTAATTGGTGCTTGTGTGTGTGTGAATACAGAGTTCATGTCCTGTACCACTTTCTAATGCACTTCTGTAATTATGTACAGAAATGGATGTGAAGACTTTCAGCTGTCACATTCTTTATGGATGAAAAGATAAACATACAAATTATTTTTCAAAATTTTGACATATTTGAAACACTCAGCTGTGAAATAACTCACTGCATTCTAGAAACCATGTGTAATTACATGAACTCTCCTTAGTTAATTGTGCATAGATTTTGTTAATTTCTGTCCTATCACAAAATGTTTGTCATTTTAATATTAGAAAGGTGATTATGCAGTTTGGAGTCTTCTAGAATATACTAGGTGTTAGTAATTCTAACTTCTAGAATATAGTTTATTATTATTTGGCTGGCTGGCTGACATTTTCTAAACGTGTTTGTCTTTTCTGTACTGTGGGATACTTAATTTGCTTTTTAATTTTTCTTTGTAGCGTAAATGTCTAGTAAATAGTGATAAACATGTTACAGAATTGTTGCTAAAAAATGTAAGGGAATAAACATTTGTTTCATCTTTGTATGAATAGGTTGATATGAACTTCATGAGGAAAATTCCTTCAGGAGCAGAAGCGTCAAATGTGTTAGTGGGAGAAGTAGATTTTTTAGAAAGACCCATTATTGCTTTTGTGAGGCTCTCCCCTGCTGTGCTTCTCTCGGGTCTCACAGAGGTTCCGGTTCCTACACGGTAAATGAATGCCTGGAAAGTCTGGCTTTACTTACGCACTAAGATAATATTTAAGATCTCAAATAGCTGAAAGTTTTTTTTATATATCGTATTAAGCTCAAGAAATGTAGAGTTTTGTTTAATGCCAGTCATTTGCTGCAGAATTGGAATGAGCAAGGTCTACCATAAAATTCTGTGAATGCATAAAATATATGTTGTGATGTGGTCTGAAGCAAGTGCAGGAGTTGAAACTGATAGATGACTTGGAGTAAAAGCAATGAGTCTTCCAAGCTTGTGTTGCCATTTTAAACATGGGCATGAAAATTGTTATAATTCCCTTCTGTGCGACACAGCTTGTCAGAGGGAAGAGCCCACCAAGTCTGAAAGACTGTCTAACCTGAAGCTCTGCTCTTTCTATACAATTGCTTTCTATACAATTTCTATACAATTGTATATGAATAACCTGGGGGTGGAAAAGTTGTGTGGGTTTTTTTTATTTTTTTTTTATTATGTGCTCAAGTTGACATGGCTTTCAGTCTGCAATATGCCATCCAGCCTGGTGCACCCACCCCTGCTCCCCAAAATCATGGGGCTCGCCAGTGTACTGTGGATGTGTTTACTTCAGATGTTCAGAATATCAAAATGCCAGTCCCATGATGAAGGTAGCAAATCATTTCATCAGCCATCATGGAGGACACTTGATTTTCTGTGCGCATTGATGTATAGGACTGTTCTGTGGTGTTTGGCTAACATTTGTACGTTCATGTTTTAAAATGATCCAAGAGTTTGTTTATCTTGGCAATTTTCAGCTTACACACACTTTTTAAGGGCAAAAATTAATGTCTGTGAGAATTTTCAGAGGGTAGTTGACATTAGTGTTCATATTTATTGGGAAATTGCAAAAGTTCTGCATACAGGTTATTGTATCAGTGTAGCTAAAATTATTCTGTCCTGAGTTTTTCAGAATGGTGTAGGCTTGCAGATTTGGAATAACATACTTGGGTCCTGAAGTTGCATTCTCTGTTTCAGTCAGGGTAGAACACTTGCAAAGGAGACATAGAATTGAGCTTTTTGTACTGTGAGATAATGAAGATGCTACTTTTTTTTCCAAGTGCATTGTGCTTAGAAGTTTCATTTTCATGGACTATAGGAAGGTCATGAAACAAATGACTGAGTTTGCTCTTTGGTTTGTATCTGTTTGAATTTACAAAATGCTACTCCTGTTCAAGGTTTTGGAGGAAGTTTTCATGGTTTTTTTTGTTTTTTTAATAAAAAAATAATTGTGGTAACTGTTACTGGGATTGTGCGTGGAAACTGTTAACGTATGCTTTAGGCTTAATTAAGAAGATTTTGTAGTAATTTTGGTTCGGATTTGAATTCCTTCCAGTAATGACTTTGAGCTGAGTTTTTTCAGTGTTGCAGCTTTTAAGATCTGAAATGGTGAAAATTATATTTTTACTTCACCACTGAATTTTCTTTAAGCATTAGTTTAAAAGACACCCTTTCAGTATGTGCAAATAAGTGACCCATATTCTTCTCTATTGCTTTCTCCACAGGTTTTTGTTTTTATTGCTGGGACCAGTAGGAAAAGCTCCACAGTACCATGAAATTGGAAGATCAATAGCAACGCTTATGACAGATGATGTGAGTGATGTATTTTAAATGCTTGCAGTTATAGTCTAGAATAGTATATTTACCAATTGATTTCAATAAATGATTTTGGAGTGACATGTTAAAGGACATGTTAAATGAAGAACTATAAACCTAATTATTTTTTGTGTTGATACACAATACATAATGTGTATACAAATACATAACGGTAAACTAACTTTTCTCCATGTCTGTCTTGAAGAAATCCTAAATGTATTTCTGAAAAAGTTATTCTTGCTTTGATGTATAGATGTCATTTTTGTATTAAATTGTTTAACAGAAATATTAAACAACTGTTTTTGATATGAATCACAGTATGTCAAAAAGAACACAACAAACTGTGTAACTGTTCAGGACAGAAAGTTTTAAGAATGCATGCAATTGAGTCATCACAGATTTTTTTTTTTTATTATTTTTTTTTTATCTAAGTAAGGTCAAATAATTAAAATTAGAGTTTTGCTGGCCCATTTGAAGTTGTATACTTAGAGCCCTATTGGTTTTAAAGGCCACAGGGGAGTCGAAACTTCTTAAGACTGTTGCTGCCTTACTGAGTGGAATGAGCATGTTTGAGTTTTGGCTTCACATTGAGCGCCACCTACTGAAGTGCTGGTAATTTTTAGGGTTATCTAGCAGAAATTCAAGTACTTTTTATTCTAGAACAATATGAAGTTTGGAAATGTAAACCAAAGATGTGTCATTTTGCAGTTGGGTAACCACCCTGTGAATAGAGTTTTTGTTCAGTGTCAGAACTGAATATTGAAAGTTTTAGTTGCAGCTTCTGATTTTTTTAATGTAGGCTGATCTGATTTTTAGGAATACTGTAGATCATTGAAATAGAAAAAAATACGAATTTGTCAGTGGTCGAAAAAGACCTAAATAGACTTCCAAGATCTAATTTAAGATCAGAAGATCAGGTATTTGGAAACAAACAGTCTGGGTTTCAACTGTACCAGGAGCAATTTAGGATGATCTTTTGCAGAGATATTTTTTTAATAGCAAAATAGCATATTTTCTTCTCTCTGTATATAAAATACATCTTGGGATTCAGGGACTGGTTTTTTTATTTGACACTGCCTGTTTGTCA
>JAWWMP010000081.1:38891259-38916765 GCA_035047865.1 Dendrocincla tyrannina | reverse complement strand
ATCTTGGGATTCAGGGACTGGTTTTTTTATTTTACACTGCCTGTTTGTCAATTCAGAGTTTGTGTTGTCATCTGTGAAACAGTGCACTGTGTTTTTTGGGGTTTTTTTGAGCAGTAGAATGATTGTTTTCCTGTGCTCTTTAAGTAGTCTTTTAATTAAACTAGACTTTTACAATGTTCTTCTTCTTAATAAAAACTTGTGTTTTGATTTGAAGCTTATTTGAAGTATTTTCTGTCCTGATTCAGCACAGCATAGTGGTACAGTGCCTGTAGGGCAGAATTATCCAGGGAATAGTACATGAATTTGATGTCCTGAATATTGAAGATTAACTTTTTATTTAATTTAAAAAATGAACTCGGTATTCATTTTGAGTTTGAAGATAAAACTACCATAAAAAAGTAGCTTTTAATGCAAAAGTATGCAAGTAAATCAAAATCCCAACTTTTGAGGACCTATAAAATATTTTCCAGGCTTTTTAAAAAATAATGAATTGCAATCATTATATAATGATAATCAGTTACTGTTGCAGAAAAATAAAATAAAAATGAATGTTGAGTACTTTCTTCTTGTAGGTTTTCCATGATGTTGCCTATAAAGCAAAAGACCGAAATGATTTGTTGTCTGGAATTGATGAATTTTTAGACCAAGTGACAGTCCTGCCTCCAGGAGAGTGGGATCCATCTATACGAATTGAGCCACCAAAAAGTGTTCCTTCCCAGGTAAAAGCAAATAAGTCCAGTCTTTCTTGTAGTGAGGGGGCCAAAACTGAACACAGGATTTGAGCTGCTGAGTACAGAGGCACAGTCACTGCTCTAGTCCTGCTGTCCACACTATTATCGATACCAGGCCAAGATGTCACTGGCCTTTTTGGCCACCTGGGCACACTGCTGGCTGCTATCCAATTGGCAGGAAAGTCCCCACATCCATTTTGCACCAAAAGTGGATTGTCAATTTAAGTTAAAGGAAAAAAAAAAAAGGTAGGGAGGAAGAAGATGTTAATCAGTTTTCTGCTATGCTCTTAAGTAAATTTTATTTACTATATTTCCTTCTGAAATACTGAAGTGAGTTCATGTGAGAAGTAGGAGAATTGTTCAGAAATTGTACCTGCGTTCATATTATAAATTTTGCTACCAGCCTAGCAATGATCAGCAAGAATATTTGTATTCTTATAAAAACTTAGGTTTGCGTGCAGCTTTGATTGAAGTGCTTTAATGTATTTTGTCTAGCATATAGTGTTCACAGAATGTTTGTGAAATGGATACAAATTGATCATAGCGTTCAGTTATAATGATACAGGATTAGAATGAGAGCCAGTAGAAGTGTGTCCTTAGGGAGGCTTCCTGCTCCTTGTCCCCCTTTCAAGGGAATTTAGGTTGCCAGGATCAGAAGCAGGGCAGAGACCAGTGCTCTTGGTTCAGAAGGTTGGTGTTGCGTCCAGTGGTGGTGATTTGGTGGAGTGGGTGCAGTAGAAAGGGGTGGCAGCTGTGCAGTTTATTTATGACTTACCTGAGGCTACCATGTAACCTGTTTCCAAAATGAACAGGGCTCATGGTTTTTTGGAAGGCAGTCTCAGCTGAGAAATTCATGAGGAGCTGGTGAGCAGCTTGCTTAGCAGGGGAATGACTTCTCATTCAGTATTTCAGCTAAATACTGTGTGTCATAAAGTGAGGTCAGTTTCTGCTAGAGGTTTCTGCTCTGGAAATGGTTGAGAAAAAGTATCTAAATATTTCTGGGTCTCATGATTGAGCCTCTAGTGTGCCTTGAAAAGCTAGGCTTTGTTTTATTGTGTTTCAGGAACTTATTTTTTGTTATTATTAATGCTATTGTGCAAGGTACTAGTCAGTTTTTTTTTCTTGTGGAGTGTTGTACAGTTTTAGTTATCTGTACTTAACAAAAGATGAATTTGGCCAGTGGTGGACTGCTGATAAGCTGGGAATTTAAAAAAGGTTTGGAAGGCAGAGTCTCTGCACACTGTTTTTTAACTATATGTTAGTCTCAAAGTATCTTTTTTTCTTTTTATGTTTTTTTCTATTTCTGTCTTTTCTGTAGGAGAAAAGGAAGGCACCTAAATTTCCAAATGGATCTACTCCTATAGGAGAGACTCTCAAAGAAGAAGGCCATCATGCTGGACCTGAACTTCAGAGAACTGGAAGGTGTGTTCACTTTCCTAAATGCTAGCTGCCATAAAGAAATAAAAGTGATAAATCTTCATCTTAATGATTGCCATTTGAACATCAAAAAACATGCTTTAAGTGTCAGAGTACATCCTTTGTCCTTTTCAAGTGTTGGATTCTTGCCTCTAAGTGCCAATCTGCTTAAAGTATTTTCAAGCCTGTGGCAATGTTTCTCAACACATTTGCGAAGGATTTCACATAAGATACTGCCTAATTTAACTAACTGACTTTTAAGAGTTGGGTTTTAAATTTTAATTATCAAGAGCATGCAATTATCATAATTACAGCAGGAATATGCAATTTTATGTATTGGGCTAGGTACTAAAAATTTCCATTAATGCAAATCTGTTTTATTAAACATGTAGAAAATATAAAGTGACAAAAAATACTTTGGTATTGGCTAGCTTTGGGTTTTGGTCAGGTTTCTCTTAGACCTGAAATAAAATTGAAGGAATTTCAGTTTATGTTCTCTGTTAATTCTGAAATACTTGCCAAAGAAGTTTTCAACATGGGAAATACTTGGTTAAGATTAAACTTCTATATCTCAGAGTAAAGATTAAATCAACTGAGAAATTCTGGAATATATGTATAGTTGTTATCCCCGAATAAACTTCCAAATGAAATGCATCTTTCTCATACATTCGTGAGAAAGGCATTGCAACATTTGTGTTGATTTTTACCATTGTGACTTTGTTATAATTACTTTTTGCCATTTTATAGACAGTATGTGGAGCTGAGAAGGTCATTCCTGCCCACAGAATTATCTTTAGAGAGGCTGTTTGTTTTCTTAGGAATGTTTGGGGAGTTTTTAATAATTAAAAATAAAATAAATTTTTCTGTGTTCAAACTAATACCTAGTATTTTGGAGTCTTAAAGTTTTTTTTTTTTAAATTGACAAATATTTTAAAAATCTTGCTAATAACATACCTGGTTGGACTAGCTTATATATGTTTGATTTTGTATTTGCATTTATAGAATATCTGTGTATTCTAGATGCAAACATTGACCTAAATTTACTTATAGACCTAATCATATGCATGTAGGGAATTCAAATCAAAAAGCTACAATCACTTCCTGGAGTAGTTATGTTGAAATGTGTCAATGCAGTGATTTCAATTGAGGTTTAGCATATTTCTTCTATTCCTTGTTTTGAATATCATAAAATGGATCTGACTCAAAACAGCATTTAGGTAAAACAGTTTGCAAAGTTATTTTTTCAGTATCTAGCCCATATCAACAATACCTAGCCAGCTTTTAAAAATGTGGGTAACCTGCTTGATTATATTTGGAATACTGCTGAATTGGAATAGATAAGATTCTCATTTGTGTTTTTAACTGTTATGCTTTAATCTGGATTATGAAATAGCTAATTTGTGCCGGCAATAGGCACTGGCAGTCATGTGTAGCCCATAGTTTTGAACTAGCTAGAATCCTTTAGTGTACAGTTTGACGAGTTTCATCTCACCTATTTAGGCTTTTTGGTGGTTTGATACTTGACATCCAAAGGAAAGCACCTTTTTTCTTGAGTGACTTCAAGGATGCATTAAGCCTGCAGTGCCTGGCCTCGATTCTTTTCCTATACTGTGCCTGTATGTCTCCTGTAATCACTTTTGGAGGGCTCCTGGGAGAAGCTACACAAGGCAGAATAGTGAGTACAAAGAATGGTAGTGGCCAGGCTTTTAGACCTTCAGAGGCAAGTCACTGTGTGCATTTGTCTCATTTATTTATACTTGTATTTGAAGAATTTACCCACAGCACTTGATTAGCCTGCCCCAAAGCAGATCTTCCCCAAAAGGTAATTGCTGTGGAAAATGTGGGGAACCCATGTGAACAGGAGAAGATGCACAGTGGAGGTAAAAAATGTTTATCCTGCCTTATTGGATGAATGGCTTCATGAATTGAGAAAAGGCTTGCATTGCCTTCTTTTTGGCTACTTAAAAGTAACGAATAGCAGTAAAGGTGCACCATCCCACTAGGCCTACTTTAGGCAAAGTCAGAGGCTCAAGGTGGATAGCCAAGAACACGTACTGGCCTTGAGTAGTAGGCCTATGAGGATGATAATGCCTGCAGTGTGTGGCGAGCAGTCCATTGTGTGTTTATGAAACGGACAGGATGTGTATGTGCTTGCACTAGTGGTACGTTGGTCACAATACAATCAAGTGTCTAAGGTTTATGAGCAGAAAATACTCTTCATTGGAAATGACTTGAATATAAACCATGCACATACAAAATTTTGGTAGTGTTGTATAAGACAATACCAGCGCCTTTTTCACCAGAATATCATTACACTTGAGTTTTTGGAGCAGGGAACAATTACTTATTACCAGCAGTGTTAATAACTTAGTGTCAATTGGCTCATGAGTAAACTGGTTTGAAGTGTATTTTCTGTTTTTAAATCTATCACAAAGAAACAAGGCTTTGTCCTTTCGGGGGAGGGAAGCATGTATTGACATGTGTCCTTTATGAGTTTTAAGATTCTGGTAAAGCTTGTAATGTTATAAAATTTTTCTTGATACTTAGATGAAGTTTTTAAGGTTGCATTATATTAAAATGTAGTTAACTGTTTTATCTCTTTCAAGTATTGCTGTTGACTCAAATTTTTGTTAATAGATGTAGCACTTCAGGCTGATAGAAAATACAGAAATGAATTATGTCTTTTCTGCGTGCTGGTATTGCCACTCTAAATATAGGAATGATTATCAAAATGTCAGTGTAAATTTTGAATGTACAACATATATAATTGTGAAAATACACTCCTTTTAAAGCTTGATTCTTAAACACCTTCTTTCTTTTAGCTATCTGGAATTGTTTGCGGGTTTGTTCCTGCCTTCAGATACTTGGTGTGCATCATTGAATAAAACATTTAGTTACTGCACACACATGTTCAAGCACAGTAGCTGACATTGTAAGGTACACAGTTTGTATTTGAAACCTTCCCTCGCATTCTCAGAGGTCATCACGTCCACAGTACTCCTCTCCCTACCACCCTGACTGAGAACCCCAAGGTTAATGCATTGACTAACCAAAAGCACTAATTCAAAGGTAATAGAATAAGAGACTGGGATTATATTTTTTTTTCTGATATAATGAACAAAGGACTCATTTTCTTTTTTAATGACCCCAGTTCAGCAAACCATTTTGACCATTTTCAGATGCTTTCCTGAATTGGAGCTCAAGTTGGCATAGATACTGCTTTCCTAGACTTGCATAATTGCAAAATAGCAAACACTTAAAAATTCCATCAGGAACCCTGTAATTTCATTACAGGAATCTGTAGTCCTTGACTTCTTACAGTGATAGGTGGTGTAGTTAACTTTTCAAAATGAAATTCAGTATAATTTCTGTATTTAAAATTCCTGCCCCTCTCTTTTGAGGTGCATTGTCACTGGGTTTTTTTTAGCAGAAAATGTTATAGTAAAACATTTAATTCAAGAACTGAAGTAGTTATCTGAATTAAGTGAAAGAAATGCATTACCAGGTGGGACATTGGTTTACTGCTCATCTATTTTTGGTGTCATGTATACATAAACCAATAGTGTTCAGTAATTTCCCCTGCTCCTCCACCTGTCAGTTTGTTTTTCTTTTGTAATGCTTGGTTGACTGATGCAGGTTTGATACGGCAGACTGTATCATGTTTTGGTACAGGTATGTTGCAATATATATGTATCAATTTTCTTTACAGAGGCAGATAATTCTTTCCATAAACTACATGTTGAATAACTGTTTTCTTTTTTCTATTAGTGTGTTTTTTTTAATTACTATTATTTTTTAAATATGTATAATTGTTGCTATGCTTTTTCTCCATAGCTAGCAGGACTAGTAACTTGTTCTCATGGTTTTGGATGGTTTTATGTTTCTCAGGAGTTTTAAAAATCTTTTGTCCATGGTATTGTTACTGCAAAACTGTGTTAAGTTATTCTTGTCTCAAACATCAATATTAATTGCAATGTTTTTACATCTTGTCTTGTTAATGCATCTTAAAGCTGTATTTATGCAGATGTGATGCTAAACATGAACCTGAAAGGCAGCATAGTTACAGCAGTTTCTTTTCCCCCAAACAGAGTGCAATAGAGTCTCTCTTTGGAGCCTCATTAACTGGGATTGCCTATTCTCTCTTTGCTGGGCAACCTCTTACTATCTTGGGAAGCACCGGACCAGTTCTAGTATTTGAAAAAATATTATTTAAATTTTGCAGGTAAGTGATGTATTAGCCTCATGCAATTTTTAACTTTCTAGCCTGTTAGAATAGCTCTAATTGAAAGCAGATGTGCATTAAGTGTGTGTATGTCCATGAAGATAAATGCAGTGGCAAGAGACTGAGGAATTGGTATAGTTTGGTAAAAACTGTGAGGCACTGATAAATCTTCATGAGAAAGTCAGTGGTAAGAAGTGGCTAGGATTTAAATAAAAGTTATATTCTGACTGTATGGACTTGCTGGTTTTGGTTCTGCTAGGGTATTGATCTGCCCTCTAGGAGAAACCATCTGGGTAGTTCTGGAGTGATCATCCCCTGTCATCCCTGTGATGCTTCCCGAGCTGGGTAGTTGCACTGTCGATCTTAAAAACACCTTACAGTGTTGCTTTGCTTGGCTGGAAGATGAGACAAAAAAAGTTTCTGCTTCCTTCAGAGCTAACATAAAGGATGAGAAAAGTGATGAATGCCTACTGAGCTTGGCCTCAGTATCTGTTTTCAAACAGAATACAGTTTATCTGATTTTTGACTCAGTTAATACTTTTTGTTTCTTTGTTCACACAGGGATTACGATCTTTCCTACCTCTCCCTGCGAACCAGCATTGGTCTGTGGACTGCATTTCTATGCATTTTGCTTGTAGCCACTGATGCCAGCAGCCTTGTGTGCTACATCACTCGGTTCACTGAGGAAGCTTTTGCAGCACTTATATGCATCATATTTATTTATGAGGCATTGGAAAAGCTTTTTCATTTGGGAGAAGTGTACGCCTTCAATATGCACAATGACCTGAATAAACTGACGTTATATTCGTAAGTACCAAGTTTCTGTCTGTTAGTGAAATAAATAGGAAAATAAAGAGACATACCATAAAGAGGCAATGGGTCCCTCTTCCGGGAGGGGTAGGAGGAATGCTGGAGGTGGTACGGGCATGAGAAACCTCAGGAAAATTCTATTCAGGATACAGTGGAATTGAATTTTCTGTGTTGGCTATGGCTGGTTGGAAGGGGTGGGGGGCTGTGACAAAGCCTATTTTAAATGCAGCTTTACTGAAGGTCAGAACAGGAGTCCTGCCCCGCTACTGCTAGAAATCAAAGCTTATGGTACAGTTCGATGAAAGAGGATGGGTTGGGTTACTGGGTCACACCTGCCAAAAGGACATCCTGCTCACTGTTGCTGGGAGAAGCTGCTCATTTCACACAGTTTAGATGAAATCAAGACATCTGAAATGCTCTTACATTTTCTGATTTTTTTTTTTTTACTCTTTCTGGATTTCCACTTACCTACTTCATGACATCCTTTATCTTCGTTGAATTTGTTGAGAAATTTGTTTTGTTAGTCTTCCTTCAGCATGCTTGTTGATGTTGTTGTCTTGACCAACAATTAGATACGCTTTCTTTTTTTCTCATCATACTTACTGTTGCAATTCCTTTCTATTCTGATGATTCTGTGTTTGCAAGTACCTTGTATGAATTACTGCTTTTCAGTCCTCTCCTATTTCCTTTTGCTGTTACTCTAGGATTCAGTTAACCAAGTATGTTTACTCACTATTTTTCAAGCTCCCAAAACAATGTGCTTTGCAAATTTAGGTTCTTTTTGCCTATGCACGTGCAGTGTTTTTGTCCTTCTTCACCTTCCCACTATCAAGACGCAAATTCGCCCTTCCATGGTTCTTTGGGGGTTTTTTTCGATGTCTTGGTGAATCTTGTAGAAGAAGGAGACTTACTTCTTGCTTAATACCTGTTTCTCTTCTTCTACGTAAATGTTTACATGTTAAGCTTATCATTTGGTGTACTTGAATTTTATTTGAAAACATGCCGTTAAATCAATATTCAGTCTACTGTGTTTCGGTCTGTGGGGGTTTTTTGTGTTTGGTTTGGTTTGGGGTGGGTTTTTGTTTGTTTTTTATCGGATAGGTACTTCTGTTAATCTGACTGACAGAAAGGATTCTGGTCAAAATTTACAAAACGCTGCAGTTGGGAGGGGCACTTTTGCTACTACAGAAATGTTGCCAAAAAGCATGTATGCAATTGCTTTAAACCCAAGGAACATATGCTTTTATATCTTCAGTTAACTCACTACATATTCAAAAATGATATCTTACTTCAGGGGGATTATTTTTGGTTGTGTAGATCAGAAAGCATGCAAATACAAGATAAATAGCTAACTATTAGAATTTTAGAACAGAGAAAAGACTCAAACTTCTAGAGGCTCATGACATATCTGTTTTGAAAAGGAGTTGAAGGAGTTGTTGAAATGTAGTCGTCTGCACCAATTTATTAAATGAAATGGTTTCAAAATCTGTTTTCTCTTATCCTGGTGTGCAGTAAGACTGATTAAGTTTGACTCATTGTGGGATGTGATAGAAGTCTAAAAACCTTCATTGGTACACAGTCATAGAAAGCTATTTGTGCCAAGTTTGTTGAATTACTTAAAAATAACACAGTATATGTCAGTACAGGGTTGTTGGAAAGTTGAATCATTTCGGTTTTTGTCTTTATCTTTAATTCACAGTATGTAGAAGTATGCATATGTTTTGTATCTCATTTTGATTTTGGGTACTGTTATTTTTTAAAACTGGCAGATCAGTCAAATAGTTAAGTCAATATCTCACCTGCTTCCCATTCTTTAAAATGCATAGTTGTGGGGGGTGGGAGGATCGGGTCTGTGCCATCTATTAAACCTCCTCAGCAGTTGTCTCTTTGAATCTTTACTTCTCCCACCACCCCAGTAGTTCACGTGATGTAAGGAGAAGCTTGTACTCAGCTTCTTTCATAAAAGGTTGGGATAAACGCTGGCTTAAACTCTTCAGGATTTTTGAATTTACTGCAAATTGTTGTGTTTTGGTACATACAGCTTAGAAGCAGGGAAACTGTTTTTTCTTCCCTTCAGATGTGTGTGTTCTGAGCCTGAGAAACCAAGCAATGAAACGTTGCGTGTGTGGAGGAGTATGAATAAGTCTGGGGAAGATATACCATGGAGCAACCTCACAGTTTCTGTGAGTGTCTGAAATATGTGTATCTGTAGGTATATAAAATAAATATGCGCACAATACCAGTTAAATGTTTTTTCATCTGACTGCTTTTTTGATTTGAATCTGGACCGTTTTCATTAAAATTGTATTGTTGGACCCTCTTATTCCTTTCCATAAGGCTTTAAACAGTCATTGTAGAGGTTTTGAGGAGCGAGTCCAGGGCAGTAAATGCTAATATAAACGTCTGCTTGAGGTAACCACTTGAATACTGGTAGGCAGCACAGTTGTCTTTCTGAAGTGCAGGTGAATATGATGAGACCAATAAACAGGAGTTTGGCTTCTTCCATTTCCTGGAAAGGATGAAGAAATATTTTTAAGATGATGTGACAATGGAATCTGCAGATAAAATGCGGTAGCAAACGTTCCATTAGTTAGAGACTTGTATAAAACTGCAACAGAATCAAAGGAACTGTCTAAATATTGGAAGAAAACAATTATTTGAAATGGAAAATTTGGAACTGGCCTGAAAGCATTACCTTCTGGAGTGGGTATTTTATCCTTTTTTGGAGATTGTGGGTGTTCTCACATGTATTCTGTAGAGAAAAGTTGCAAGCTTGGTCAAATATACTAAGTGAATAAAACACAAAAATGTTAAAGAGTTTTTCTCTTTGCAGGAATGTTTGAAATTTCATGGCGTGTTTCATGGATCAGCTTGTGGCCATCATGGGCCATATATTCCAGATGTTCTCTTCTGGTCTGTCATACTGTTCTTTGCAACGTTTTTCCTCTCGTCTTTCCTTAAGCAATTCAAGACTAAACGTTATTTCCCAACTAAGGTAATTCTGATTAGATACTATTGTTATCTTGTGATAAATATCTTAGTATTATTTAAGTAGAATTTTAGGAAATAGAGATCTATTTCAAGACAGAAAAGGAAATTGAACCCCAAAAAATAGCTAATAATTGCAAAAACAAAGACATTAGAGGAAAGAAATCAGCTGCAGAAAATTCAGTTCTTACTCTGGTATAGTTGGAACAAGATGTTCTAAACATTGGAAGACCCAAACAGTCTATCTCCCATATTAATGGGTATTGCCAGATATCATTTGGAGAAATAATACTGCTGATGTTTTCCTCACTTAGCCATAAAGAACAATTGTTTGCTTTCCCCAAACTACTGATGTGTGAAGAATTCTGAGTGGTTCCTCTGGGGATCACAGTTTCTAATAGAGGCTAATACGATGATGATTCTTGGACGGATTCATACATTTTCTTCTAGGCAGACTGAAGTGGTTAGATCTGCTAAAAACCTCAGCTCATCCCTGCAATGTGTTCCTAACATTTAATGACATTATCTTTGATAATCTGATGTATTGCAAATTATCTGCCTCCTATAGATTAAAACATCAAATGTATGAATCTTGATTTGCGAACTATTCAGTAATGTTAATGACTTAAGCTACAAGGTACTAGCTGTGATGGCTCAGTCTCCTAGTAGGGTTGAGGGGACAGGAAGATGATGAAAGAATTATTTTAAGTAATTTGTGTCTTGCAGTAGACCACTTTTAAATGAGGTAGTCCAATGAAAAGAATTATGAGGTAATTGGATGTACAGAATGCGTATCTTCTGCAACTTCATGCTGTGCTGGCAGGCAGCTTAGTATGAAAAATAAGAGAAAATACATGTAATGTTCAGTGGTGTGGTATAATATAAATAGATTTCACTTTTCATAGGAGAGAAATTGTCTTTCTGTACATGCAAATTATAATGATGAAAAAGCAAGACTTAACACAAGTCTTTCCTTTATAGGTGCGTTCTACCATCAGTGACTTTGCAGTATTTCTGACCATAGTAATCATGGTTTTGATTGACTATCTTGTAGGAATACCTTCTCCTAAGCTTCATGTTCCAGAGAAGTTTGAAGTAAGAAATAAAACCTTTTGAAAAATGTAACTTTTTAAATATTTGCAGTTTTATAGGCAATAGAACGATGGAGTTGTATAGAAACAGAAATCCCTTCTTTTCTATTTACAGTGTAGTTGATCAAATAGTCTCTTTTTTCTCTCTTGGATGTATGTCTCACCCTGACAGAAGAGACTGCTTTATATTGTAATATCACTGAAAAGGAAGCATTCTTTTGTGCAAATGTACAAAAAGGAAGGATTGACTGGATTTGTTTTTATTTTTTCCATGTAGATGTCATGTTCACTTGTAACAGCTGAATCAGTCTTTTGGTCAAAGCACTGGAAAAAAAAATCTAAATGCATGTTAAAGAAACCGATCTATTGTTTGTTGAAGCTGTTTGTAGCAATAAAATCTGCATCCTATTTTAGTCATTTAATTCTTCCTGTTAATGGGGTTTTTTTACAGCCCACCCGAAAAGATCGAGGATGGTTCATAGATCCTCTTGGAAGCAACCCTTGGTGGACACTCCTGGTCGCTGCTGTTCCTGCTTTACTCTGTACTATTCTCATTTTCATGGATCAGCAAATAACAGCTGTTATTATAAACAGGAAAGAGCACAAACTGAAGGTAAAAATATTTTTTCCAAAAGCCTAATGTTATGTAAGTCATTTATTTTAAATCTTTCATTCTGCAAATTTGTGAAACGTTACCAGCACCTATGAAATATGTGTTTAATTTGACTAATAAAGAATAAATTCCATGTCGTAGACGCTCTCAAAGTATGTAACTTTTATAGTTGTAGCTTATTTACCAACTGAGTTAGAAATATGGTATCATATAAATAGAAAGTCTATCAAGTTACTTGTTTGCTTAATTTTACAGAAGGGCTGTGGTTATCATCTTGATCTGCTCATGGTCGGTGTTATGTTGGGAATATGCTCTCTCATGGGCTTACCGTGGTTCGTTGCTGCAACTGTCCTATCTATAAGTCACGTTAACAGCCTGAAAGTTGAATCTCAGTGCTCAGCACCAGGAGAACAACCAAAGTTTTTGGGAATCCGGGAGCAGCGAGTGACAGGATTGATGATTTTTGTGCTGATGGGAATGTCAGTGTTCATGACCTCTGTGTTAAAGGTGAAAGACAGTTTTTCCAAAATACTTCCTTTGTGCTTTTGATTTTGATGTTGTGATTTAGCATTTCATGATGTTATGAGGCTTTATTATGTGAAGTAAAATATGCTGGGATCCATTCTGAAATTGCTTTTTTAGCAACAGATGTTAGTTGAATACAAACAATGTTGGGAGGATGTAAGAAAACAAAATCTGAGAAAACTAGGTATGTAGTGAATATTAAAGAAAGCAACCTGATTTTCTAGCCAGCTCTTTTTTAGTTTATTGAATCCATGTTACCTAAAAATTGTAGTTTTCATGTGAGTGGGTAAATGGAAAGAGAAAAGGAGTGTGATAAGGCTATAAAGTTACTTGAGCAGAAGTAATACAATATAGCAGAAGGAACAGAAATGTGGTTTAAAAGGTGATCCTCAGAAATTATGTTGTTCTTGTTTTCAGCTTGTTAAACTTTATTTGATGCTTAGCGTATCAAGATCATATGTATCATCACTGTGTAATAGTGATTTTACTGGTTGCATTGTAGCTTCAGATTACACTTTATCTCTTAATTTATATCTCTAGTGACCTTTCAAGGACTTTATTGGAAGGAAACTACTCAGTTCAATTGGCTTTTGTTCAGATTTTACTAAAATCTGTTCAACTTCTCTTATTTCAAATCCCATAGTTAGAAACAAAGGAACTGTCTCTTTGTCGCCAGAATATCTGTATAATTGCTAGTACCTATATAGAACTTTGTAAAAGTCAACTTAAGGGCAGATCATAAGTAATTTCACAAAAATGTAGTCTCTTAAGTTTAGATGATGGAAGAGAATAAACCTCTGAACACACAGCTATAGTTTAGTAATTAGAATTACATGTTATAAATTCTAAACAGTTGACCATTTGTATGTTTTAAAGAATGTGAAGGTCTGAAAGCAATAAGGCCATAGCAGTTACTAAAAAGAGGTATTCAGATTTGACAGTCTGTGGTTAAAAAGTTATGAAGAGCTTTGCTCTATAATGCAAGTAATCAGAAACAAACCCAGAAATCATAGAATAAATTTATTGTTGCTCAAAAGCAAAAGTTAGAAGTGCTGGTTGCCAAAGCAAGATGTTTACCCCATGTTTTAACAGCCAATTCTTAGAAACTGATATGTTTTTTTATGGACCCAGAGTAATAGGAATGAAGTTATTTCTCTTGTTTTTTATGAAATGTTTTTCTTTTTCAGTGTGAATGACTGTTATTGTTCAAAAGAAGTAAGGAGAACAAAGCCTTGCATCTGTCAGTTGCTGTGCTTTTGTTCCATGTGTGGATTTACACTGACATAATGCTGTAGAAGTAAAATATCAAATTATAGAGTTTACAGTGAAGACACTAGCCACACATACACACATGCAGTAATGAATGCCTAAGGCATGGTTTTATTCCACAGTTTAATTAAAGCTTTTGTTCAAGCTTGATAGCAGCAGTTTTTATTAAGATTTCAAATTGTGTCTTGGCTGTCCTTTGCCTGGAAGTTCAGGAGCAAAGAAAGCTTCAGTGCAGAGGTTTCATGCAAGTGCCACTAACATCAGTGGACAACTTTGTCATCTTAGTAGGCTTTAAATTATATTAAAAGATAAAATTAAATTATATAAAATTATGTAAGCTGTATATAGTCTATTATTTAAATTATTATAAATTTTGTCTTTGAATTGATCTTACTGAAGCAAAATTTAACTTTGAATAATGAGCAGATTTTCATAGCTCAGTTGGCAGGATGGGATTTTTGTTTTGGCTGCTCCAGAAATGCAAGATAAATGATCAAGAGTAAAACTTAATATGGCAATTTCATGAAGTTGCACAGAATACAGTAATGTCAGTACGGTTCCTATCAAATTGCAACATAAAGCAGTATACTTAGCATGAATAAAAATCGTGGTTGCAACCTAGAAAATTGAATGAATGGACAGACAAGCCAGAACTACTTTTATAATCCTGGTGATTGCCTTGTTAGTTCCAGATTTTTTTGCTCCTCAACAACGCATATATTTTCTCTATAAGTAAAGGGCCTCAGCTTTTACAGATTTCATTTAAGTAAAATATAAAGTAAAAGATAACTTGACCTGTGTCTTTCACTGGTATGAACTGTTCTCTTATACAGTGCTGATTCCACGTTTAACTGTGGGTGTTTTTTCCTCCCCAGTTTATTCCAATGCCAGTTTTGTATGGTGTCTTTCTTTACATGGGAGTATCTTCATTAAAAGGCATTCAGGTAAAGTCTGATTTTAATAAGCAGTTTGCTTGTGTTTGACAGTGACTGAAAAGGAAACTGTAACACCCTACATTATTGGAGTCACAATAAAGTTAGCCCACATTGTCTGAATAGCATGTAGGATAATTTCCTGATTGTCATATTTAGGTATTTGTTCTTACAGTATAGTACCTGCACTTCTTGGTTCTTTCTAATTTATTCCTACAATAATATAGCTGAGAAACAAATTTTCTGAAATATTCTGGAATTTTTTATTATTAGCGCAGGGGCGGAAAAAACCCCAACAAAACAGACCCCGGTTCCACACCCTTCAATATTCAGTGTTCTTCATTAGTGTTTTATTTGGGATTAGCTTAAATGTCTGAAGTCCCCTAAAAATGTTAATTGTCTTCTGGAGAGACATAAAGTAACTAACTGAAGAATGGTTTTATTTTCTCTGCAGTTTTTTGACCGTATAAAACTGTTTGGAATGCCTGCCAAACATCAACCTGACTTGATTTATTTACGTTATGTGCCACTCTGGAAGGTCCATATCTTTACAGTCATTCAGCTCACTTGTTTAGTCCTATTGTGGGTGATTAAAGCCTCTGCAGCTGCTGTTGTTTTCCCTATGATGGTAAGTTTTCTGGTTTATAAGTTAGTAGTTTTACAAGAGTTGTGTATCATCTAGAATCTCTTCTACCTTAAGAAAGAAAGGAAGGGGAAAGAAGCAAAAAACCCCTGTAGTACAAGTTGTTTACTTTTGAAACACGAAGACTTCATTTCCTGAAAATAAGCAGTTCAGTAGTGAATAGCTATTGAAAGTGGAAATTATTTAACTTTGTGGTAGGATAAAACTAGTAGTAGAAAAAAGGGCTTCAGTTACAGATTGAGTGTACTGAAAGTGTGTGTGAACTTTTGTTCATTTAAGTAGTTTAATATCAGTTATTTCATTTATGGTTCCCTTAAGGTTCTAGCATTAGTGTTCATTCGCAAGCTCATGGATTTATGCTTCACCAAAAGAGAGCTTAGTTGGCTTGATGATCTTATGCCAGAAAGTAAAAAGAAGAAAGAAGATGACAAAAAGATAAAAGAGAAAGAAGTAAGTGTGAAAAAATCAAACTAAGCATGTTGGAAATTACTAGGAAATACTCAATGAGGTTAAAAAGAATTTTAAGTGACCTGAGCATATGACCTTATATACCAAATACACATTTTGAAATTCTTTACTAATGAGATTTATGCTGTTATGAACAATGATTCTTATTTATGATGAAAATTACAAAGCAAAGTGGAAAGAAGCAGTAGTTAGCACAAAAATTTTGAGGTTTTTGTCTTTCATCGGATTAGAAGGAGAGAAGATGGAGAGGGAATGAAAAGGAAAGGGAGAGGGTAGTGCTTGAGTAGAGTTCTTTATCCTGCTTAATTTAATCACAGAACTGTTCATGGTATCAGGAACATTTTGCTCGTGTGTGTTTGCAGAGCTGTCGTTAAAGCAGCTGCTAGTTACCAATAATGTAGTCAAACTTTGCCATAGAAGTCCTGCCTTCCTGTACATCACCTAGCTGAATTCCTTACAAAGCTTGTAACACCCTCCTTTCCCACTCTCCCATCTCCCCTGCCTGAATAAAACACTTCTAAGAAAAAAAGATCGTAAGTTTTATCTCTTTTGGTTTCTGATGCATGACTAATTTTACAAACTTCTTACTTGGAATTTACAGGAAGCAGAGAGAATGCTTTCAGACAATGAAAGTGTACACCTTGCATATGGAGAAACAAGTTTGAATTTTCCTGTAAAAACCCTAAAATACAGGTATAATGAAATGTTGGTATTTTAAAAGTTTTTGTATCATATAGTATAATGTGCTTTATATTAAGTGGGTTGTATATGGGTTGAATTAATTTTTTTTCTCCTAAGCTTGTAACTTAGCCATGAGTAGGAAACATGAAGGGAGATCACATGATGCTACACTAGTATTTTTATGTTGCATTGTTCTTTAAAACTGCATCTTAATTATAAATTTACATGACCATCTTGAACAGATCAGATGACTCAATTTCGACCAGCTGTACTAAAGGTGAAGAAGCGTCCTTGGTCAGTTCTTATGGAATATTTGTGTGCTACTGTGCATGAAATACCAAGCATTAAGCAACTAATAGCATCAGTTGAGCCATGTGTTTACCAGCCACTTGGATTTTTCAGACAAAGTATAAGTGTGTAGTTCTTTAGTTTACTTAAGTGAGGGCTAAATTGGTACTTCTGTGGTACAAAAAACCCCCTTTTTACAGGCAACATTTTTGCTTTAGTAAAAAGGTCATTTTCTGCAAGTAAGTGTGAGGACAGGGTTACAGGTTCTCTTCCAGAAAAGGAAGTGCTGGAATTTCATGGATGGAAATTCCTTCAGCTTTGGAAGGTATGTTGTCTCAGTACATGTATCCCTTACTGGGGTTGTATTTAGCTGAGTTGTCAGGTATTCTGCAGCTGTTCCAATGCACTCTGAAGATGTGACAGATAAATAGCTTAGCACTTTTCCTCTCTGAGTTCCTGGGTTAAAAATTGTCCTTCCTATGGATCTAGGGTAGTATTTGGAAGGTATGTTGTCTCAGTACATGTATCCCTTACTGGGGTTGTATTTAGCTGAGTTGTCAGGTATTCTGCAGCTGTTCCAATGCACTCTGAAGATGTGACAGATAAATAGCTTAGCACTTTTCCTCTCTGAGTTCCTGGGTTAAAAATTGTCCTTCCTATGGATCTAGGGTAGTATCAGATCTACCCTGATGTGAGCTGAGAACAGGCAGATATTTGGATTAGATAAATAGTCCTGCTAAGTACTACTCTCAGAGCAGGCATAATCAGACTTTAGCAACTCAAATGAAAAGGCTAAATGCTAAAGCTTTTTTAAAAAACAATTGAATTTCTAATCACTCTCACAGTAGAACTGTGATTTCATCACCTGTGTGCATGTATTTACTGTGTATTCTGGAGCCTTCTGTCTTGTGGGGATTCCTGAGGAAAAATGGCTCTGAAAGATTTCTCTGCAAAAAAAAATCTTGCAGATAACCTGGAGTAGATTGTGAAGCTTAAGTATGGAACAGGATGGAAAACATACCTGCAGGCAGCACCTAAGTCCACTGTACGTGTAAATGTGTGAGGGACAGAAGTGGAAATAGGTTTTACAAACTTAACATTTGGGAGGGTGAACTTGTCTTCTGCAGGACTTGGGAGGGCAATAGTCTGGCAAAATAACCTTGAAAAATGTCTAGTAAGGTTTTGCAGGAAAAAACCCCACCTTGAAATCTGTCTAGATAATTGAAATGTCTAGATTTTTAGCAGTTTTAAATCTTGCCTGAGATACCAGTTCTGAAATTTTATTAATGTCTGCTCTTTTGCCCTTGATTATTTCATGGAAGCCACTTAAAGTAACTGATTTGTGAAAGCCTTAGCAGAGCAGTGTAATTAAATTCATTATTTCTGAGCACATGAGTTATCTCTGGAATATTCTCCATGTCTTAGTGGTATCTATGTGAAAAACTGTTTTAAGATGCTATGTGATTATGGTGGTGCTAGAGAGTTACATTTTCAATTTTTACATTTATAAGAGATGAGCTCAACTTGTGGCTGTGTAAATATTGAAAAAAGGCACAACTGATGCAAATGATGAGTGAGAGTAAGTATAATACTGTTGCAAGGAATTGAATACTAACCAGACAGTATGTTTGTTCTTTAGCATTGATCCCTCAGTTGTAAACATATCAGACGAAATGGCCAAAACTGCACAGTGGAAGGCTCTTTCCATGAGTACTGAGAATGCCAAAGTAACCAGAGCTAACCTGAGGTAGCTATAATTACTCATGTGTTTTTCTAACTGTGGTCTTGTGTTTAGCAGCTGTACTTGTAGTTCTTGCAACGTATATCAAAAAAATGAGTGTACATGGTTTGTAAATCTGAGTTACTGACTTTTTAGTTTAGAGGAACTTGAATTCAAACTTACTTTTTCGTCTTTATTATGAAGTTTATCAATTTCTATAAGGAATTATTTTATTAAATGTATTATTTTTAATATTAATTTTAAAGTTACTCCTTATTTGCTTCATACAAGTGTTTACTGCTCTGATGGGCTTAGGGTTTCTAAATACTAGTGTGTATATGAGCATGGGAGTGGTTTGATCCTCAACATTACAAATTCCTCTGGGAATAAAAGGTAAGTCAGCACTTTCACTGTTGCTTTATGCTGCCCTGGAATCTGCCCCTTGGTGCTCTGGGTGGGTGGATTGCTTGATTCGTTTTCCTCAACTGATTTTTAATATATAAAAGTTAAATCTGGCTCAAATACTATCTTCATTGAATGTGAATCATTTGAATGAAGTACTGGCCGGCTCAGGAGTCTCAGTGCTGTGAACATTGCCTGTGAGCTGACATACTGTGCTGGCTAAGAGCCGTTTTCTCAGTGAGGTCCCCATCAAATAACAAAACCTGTGTGATGAATCATTCTACTAGTCTATCCTTGTTTCTTTCCTGTCTGGCTGAATCTATCAAAGGAAATAAACCAAAACCTGAATATGTGGAATATCCCCAACTTCCTGAAAGACTTGTAGTTTATAGAGACTGTTATCTGTGGACTGTTCCATCACAATGCAGCCATTGCTTAGTAGTTTTTATGTAGGAGAGAGGGGAGAACATGCATAATTGCCTTGGAACACTAAGCTCATGCAATCCTGTTGTCTGTATATGCATCTTTTCTTCGTTGATCCCTTGCAGACAACTCTGTCAAAGGCAGGCATGTTTCAGAGATAAGAAATTGTCAGATTTTGCATAAAACTGCATCTCGATGGGGGAGTTGGTGGTGAGGAGGGAGTGTTCATATGTGACTGTCCAAGCTACCGCTGAGCTTGCATCGTGGAAAGAAGTCAGCGCCACTTAGCACTTTTGTACCATCTGTTTATTCAGCACGTGCATTGCTCCAAACCAGGTGTGGAAATACACTTTGTTTTGGCAAGACAGCAGGTCAGCCAAGGGTGAAGGAGGCAGGGGAAGAGCTTTGAGGTATTGTAACAGGAAAAGTGAAGAGACTCATGAGTGCAGGCACCATTTCCAGTGAATCTCTAGCCTGTATTGTTTAAAAACTTAAAATGTTTAATTACATGTTTAATTGAGACATTTTAAAAACTTGAGTACCACACAAGTGAGACTGTTAGGAAGATAGATAATAGAGGCATTAGATAACAGAGCATATATGTCAGTGTACCCTCCTATTTTAATTGTTTTCTTTCATGCTAAATTCTCATAAATCTGTTATAGACTTTGTGGATGCTTTTAGTACCTTATCTGATAGTCGTTGGGTATATAAGGCTTGAAGAGATACAGACCTGTACTTCTCTTTCCAGAAGAATTAAAATTTTTAGGCTTGGTTTTCAAGCGGTTATAAGTTAGTCATCCGTTTTGTGCTTTCTTATTTCGTGAGTAGGCTAAGTTAGTATAGAATTATATGCAGCACTAACAAATCAGGCTTCTGACAAATTTGCCATGTTTTTTGATTACTTAGGTTGTATTCATTACTCCAGCTATTTGCTATGTTTTGCTATAAGACATTTCCTTGGTTTCATAATATGCCCCATTTGAGCTTAATGCAGTAAAAATAAAAATTCCATCTTGGTAGGGAACTTGCCAAAACTACAAATTGAAAATAAAAAAACGTGGTACCAGAAAGCAGCTCTTTCAAGAGGCAATCTGATATTGCATTAATCTGGAAAATGTTACAGGGTGGGACTTCCTTGAGCCTTCATTCCATTGGTTGCTGTTTTGAGGTATTTGCTGCTTTCTGGCCCAGTGGGTGCTGTCAAGATTGAGAGATATCGCCACTGTTCAGTCAAAAGTAATGCCCAGTAAATTATCCATCTCGGTTCTCTTAGGGTTTTTCTGTGTAACTGTCTTGATCTTGTGGTATGGACATTTAGTGCTGTGGTAAAAATGGTTCTGTAGACACTGCTATTTTCACATGTGTATCAGTTTCAAATACTCATGCAAGCATGTCTTTTATGATTTCAGGGGACATGCTGTGTGTGTTGGATTTATTTATTAAAAGTCATATATGTAAAAAAAAAAAAAATTTTCTGAAATTTTTTTGTGTTTCCTGGACGGATCCAGGTTGCTTTTTCTTTCTCCCTCAACCATCTGTCATAGGTTACAGACTCTGTGTAGTCCAGGCACACTTGTCTTTTCCAAGGAGTCCCAGAATTTTTCTCATTGTATGAATTTTAATACATTTTTTTCCTTAGAGAGCAACTCTGCAGATGTGTCATCTCTTCTAAAACTCATGCCTAGAGAATCCTCTCAGGCTCTTCCATTTTACCTTCTACTGCCCTGCAGCTACCTTGGGACATTCCTTTTTGTCCTTGGGTAAGGCCCTGTTCAGTGGCTGTGTCCCTAAGAGTGTCAGTTGTTCAGGTGCCAGCAAACCTCTTGTCTTTAGGGTCTTCCACTTCACTTGAATGGACGCTTACACCAGTTTCCTCTACTATCTCTAGTAGTATCTCTAGTAGTTTCCTCTACTGTCCTCTACTATTATTGCAAGCGTGGTTCCCCCTTCTGAAAAGACTGAAATGTTTTCCCAGTCTTGTATTATGAACAAAATTGTTTGCCTGCCCAAGAATAGAGCAGTGTTAGTAATATTGCTTTATAAGTGTTATTGAGTATTTTGAACTAGGCAGTTTTGCAGGAGCTGCTATCCTTTTTTTTTTTTATTTTAATGATGTTTTGCAAAACAGTTTCAAATCAATAAAAGCAGTGGAATTGGAAGTGGCACTTACAGATGAGTGATTGATGTTTTCTCTCTTTAAGCTTGTACCGTTCCTGTGACTGGCATTTAACAGTTACTAAAATTTAAGTGCATAATAAAAGTATCCCTATGTAAATACTTTCAGTGTTCTTTGTAAAGTATAAAATGTTTGAAAGTTAACCTTTTCTAACCAAACCTTACGTTTTCTTCTTTGTTTTCAAACAGCCCTGAGAAACCAGGAAGTGTGAAAATAGAAGTGGAAGATTCACCTGTTTTGAAATATGTGGATGCTGAAACATCTTTATAGAACGGAACCAAGGGGAATTGTGCGTATTTGTGTGTGTGTATATATCTCGCTGTAGGACATTATACCATGGAAGTGTGATTTCCAATTTAAGGAGCAACATATATTCAATTCTGCCATGGTTAGGGCACTGTAGATATGCTTGGCATAATGCGAAGATTTTTCCAACAAGTAAGATGAGTGGTAATCACACTTCAGCTATTTATTTTATTGGAAATTTTATTTTCATTTTAAAATAGGAAGACTGTAATGAATGCTTATGATTTTCAATAATCAATATGTGCATAAAAGTTAATCAGCTTTTGCTGATGGTTACTGGTCCACATGGCTTAAAATTTTGCAATACCTCTGTTTATAATGTGTGCTACAGAAATTTGTTTTCCATGCAGGCAGTTAGTGCTTGTTTTTTGCAGGGTATACTATTTTTGTGGTTTCATAGAACAAATATTAATATGCTGTTGACAAGAACTACTGTGTTTTATGTCTCCACTCCATGCTAATGTTTTCTGAATCTGTCTCTACTATTCTACAGAGTTGCCTAGAGCCCTAAGTCAGATGGTTAGTTAAGCCTTAAAATGTATCTAAATACCCTGGGTTGCTGCTTTATCTTCCCACCCCCCCGCCTTTTTTTTTTTCTTTTAATTCTTTTTCATGATTTTTCATTATTGTCCAGTAGCAGTATGAGTGCAGTAATTGTAGTTACAGCCCCAAGTCAGTATTTGCCATTCTGGACACTCCATGTTTACACAATATAATTTGAATTTCCAGGCAGCAATTTGGTCTCTAGAAAGTTATACATACTTCCCACAGCAGTACTCTTGAATTCTTCCAGTTTTTACTCGACATTTTTTTTCCCATTGACTTTGATTTACTCAGCTCTAAGAATGAAATACTCTAAAAGTTTTATGTCTTCATCAAATATATTTCTTGGTTAATGTTTAAATTTACTGTGTATTTGATTAGATTAGCTGTAGTTTAATTCTGGAATAGGTTTATGATCAGTATTATTTTATGGATTACTAATTGCTTGTGGTATTTGTGTGTACAGTTCTGATCCTCTCCATTGTAAAGGGCATATATGGTAGCGCACCAACTTATTTTGAAACATTTTATTTATTTTAATTAGTATAAATTTTTATCATGTAAAATTAATTGAAAAAATAAATATTCATTTATTAATGTAAATGGGATTTTTTGGGGGCTCCACTGATAAAGGTGCAGTCAGTGTGCATTTATTGTACTTAACATTTTCAAGTTCTAGTGTTTAGCTCTATAATATTTGAAATAATGAGAATTTTATATATAAATGAAAATTTTGATCACTTACCTGTGCAGTTTCCATTGTTACTATTTTTTTTCGCCCTATGCCTTAGTTTTTTTTTTATATTTACTTTCCATTCTTTTTATTCTGGGCTGCCACTAGCCCTTTCTGGATGTATTACAATGGCTTTAATTAGAATCTGTGCTCATTTAAAATTAGAAGATGCTGTTCGCTTAATTTGACTTTTGGCAAAGTTGGGAGTTTTGTCATGGACCAAGTGATAAAATTCTCAACAACTGCAAAAGGAGTTGATTCTGGAGAAGAGCAGACTTTATCTGAAGATACCTCTTGAGGTGATATTTTGGTGCTCTTCAGCCAAGTGTCACCTCAAGGGAAGGTAATTGTATACTACAAAAATAAAGCAATCAGTGGGAATAAATAGAAACATTTAAAAGTAGCATTTACATTACATGGACTGTACTGTTCCTTTTAAATGTAATGTAATTATTTAACATTTTTTCTTTTTTTTTTTTTTCCTTTTTCATTTGACTGAATTCCAAGAAGACAGTTTAAAGAAAGGAAATCGTAGTGTACAGCAATATGAATAATGGTATCCAAACTATCATAACAAAGGCTCAGGTCGGTGGCAAAGCAAGTGAGGTCTACATTATCAGTTTGACCAATACTGTGTAATGACCAGCATTCTTAGATAATAGTGTAGCTTGTGCCTTAGTTTGAGTTTGTGCTCTTGCAGAAAATAGCCCGTGTTTTCCCCCTGATCAAACTGCGATACAGTGAAGCTACAGCAGATGGTTTCCCAAAACTTTCTTCATTATTAAAAAAACTAAAAAGCACATATCTGCATGTCAGTTGTCGACTACTAAGTAGCTCTTGCTGAATCAAAGAGGGAAGATATTTTGACCATTTTATGTAGCATCATCCGCAACACATTACTTTTGTTCTAGTCCTCCAAGTAGTATTTTACACTTCATGTTCACAATCCTGCAACAGTTTCCAAAGACCCAAAAAATTACTGTAAGCCTCCTGGATTTCTAACTCATTTGTGCTGTAAGTCAGGGTTCTGTGGTGCTGCACACCTTGTATCTGGCTTCTACTTCAGGAGGATTAAGTTTTGGTCAATATTACAGGAAGTGGATATATTTCTAGTAAAGTAGAAAGAAAACGAAACCAAAGGCCCATAAGTCTAATCACAGCATTTAATTGTATAGATACTTTAATCAGTGCCAGATATACCATAACTTGGCAAACCAGTTTACAGTGACCTTTAGTTCTAGTGTTCTTGGGCAGTAGTAGCATGTTATATTTGCACTTTTCCCCTATATGAACAGGAGAAGATCTGGTATTAAGTGCATAAATCCCTGTTGATAATCCATGATTAAGCAATTCACTGCTCATTTTACACCTTCTCTGCTTTAAAATCACACACAGTATTAAAACAAAATGGCTAAGGATGTAGTTTATTGTATGTAGATATATGTTTTGCCTTAATGAATGCAAAGGAGCAGTGACAATTGCTGTGCACTGATTTTTTTTCCACAGGGCTTAAGCCCTGTAAAAACTACACCAATGTATTTCCATTCCAACAGTTAGAGGAAAATAAACAACCCTGCACTTTCTTTAGATGCCTTGGTTTCCTGGAATGGAGCTTAGTGCTACTGTGTACCTGGCTGCAGAGCCACCTCAGGAAGTCCCTCTTTTTTTTTCTTTTTTTTTTTTTTAATATGTTTTTCTTTTCTCTAATTTATTTAAAAATATGAATGTTTACATGAAGTGTAGGTCTTAATTTTGACCACTCCATTTAAACTGTCATCTAAAATGTATCACTTAAAATGCAGTTGCGTGTTTAAATTATATTCTAGAAAACTCATTCTTACTATTGTCATGTGTATTACAGTGACGTGTTTTTCATTCTGTTTACATATGCCCAAGTTAGTGACAATTTCTTCCTAGATTAATTTTGCAGCTATAACATATTTTATACAGTTGTTCTGTGAAATGTTCCAAATTGCCAAGTTTGTCATCATAAAACCTTTTAGGTTAGAATTTGGTGCCCTAATGGTGTTTTTTTTTTCCAACCAAGTATCATGGCCATTTTTTCCACACTTAATGAAAGTTTTCCCATAAGTTATCATTTGCTTCACCTGCATCTGTCTTTATATGGCAACTTGCTAATTCTTGCCCTTTGCAAAGGCAGGTCCAACAGGCTGTAAAATGTATCTGTACCAAACAGTTGTCACATCGCAGAGCCTGCACCCTTCTATAGGGTTTGTCTTGTACATATGTTCTGTACATCATAAGGTAAATGGGTCATGACGTCCAGTTCACAAACGTAGTCTGTCAGATGAGCACCACAACGAGCTTAGTTTTCTTTTTGCTTTCTTATGATTAGTAATGTTTTAATTACTCATCTAGGACAAATTATCAAGTACAGTGCAAATGTGTGAAATATTTTCTTTTTACCGACGGTAATTTATTTTATGGCAAATTTTAAGACTGTAGAGGCACACAGCTTGTAGTGCTTTAAATAAAGCAAATTGCTCAGTAAGTTTTAAGTCA
>JAWWMP010000081.1:38751482-38890010 GCA_035047865.1 Dendrocincla tyrannina | reverse complement strand
CGGCGCGTCCCCGCAGCCATGGCAACGGCGCCGGGCGGAAGTGGTCTCCGCGCGGACCGCGGCACTGCCGAGCACGGCGGCTCGCCATAGGCCGGGGGGCGCGGCTCGCGCAAAGAAGACGGGACGCGATTGGCCAGGGGCCCCGCCCCGGCGGACGGAGCGTGGCCGTGGCCGTGGCCGGGCCGTGAGTGGAGCGGGCGGGGGGCGCGCTGAGGGAGGGGGGCGGGCAGGGCAGGGCAGGGAGGTGTAATGTCCCCAGACCCCCGACACTGACCTTAAACACGGCCCCTCTGCCCGCTCCCAGCATGCAGGACCTCTGGGAGTCACGGAGGCTCGAAGGCAGAGCGGTGTAATTGTGTGATTCCCCATAAGGGTCTGCCCGGTAGCGAGGGCAGGGAGGGTGAACTTCGCAGAGCTACGTGTAATTCTTGTGTTGCTACTGAGCTGCTCGCTAGACCTCAGAAATCCTCTTATTTATTTCCTTTTTTCTTTTTCTTTCCCCTTACATCCGTGAACTGCAGATGAACAGGGTGGATTTAGACAGAGTCTACAGACCAAAGTTAATGCTGTGGAAAACAGCCCAGAGACTGACATTGCGTGGGCTCAGGACTGGGAACGGGCCTGGCCATTTACAGCTCCATCGGAACTGGGGTGGTGCAGAGGGAAAAACCCCAACAAACCCATACCAGCAGAAACTCGAGTGTTTTCATTTGCTGGGGAAGCGTGAACCTTACATTGGGTCCTAGTTCATCTTCAGAGAATCCCCAAAGGACTTATTAAGCAAAATTTGCGATAAAATATGCATGTGAAAGTTTTCATGTGTAGCAAACACATGGATTTCCATACTGATTCAGTCAACAAAAGAAGTAGTCTTCAAACACTGTCTGTGTGGGCTCTTCAGTACAATTTCCTGGACACAGGCTGTCACTAGTGGGGATCTATTTGTCTGACTGCCGCGCTGTGCTCTCTGGGAGCAAGAGGGGAAGCCATCCAGAGTTCCCTTGGTTTCCATAAAACTGAAGAAGGAAAGTACCTTTTGGAAACTTTTTGTCATCTTTGGTGCTTCCTTTGCCATCATTTCAACCGTATTTGGAATCAGTTTCTATTTTGACAATAATACATTGGTAATTACTCTTTTAAGCAGTCAATTTTTTTCTGACCTTCACTTGACCCAGCTTCTGGTATTAGATACATTCCTGTGTAGCAACAGCATCAAAAGACTCACTAAAGCCAAGATACAACATATCTGCTGGTTCTTTATCCACCTTAAGCCAATTATCTTGTGTATGATTAGATAGTGGAACTCAGCCACTGGAGTGATTAAGGAAGGAGTTCAAGGGTAAATCAAGCAACCAGTTGGCTTATAAACTGTTTGTATCCAGTACTTATTGCTAATGAAGACCATAAAGAATGTAATGAATGTCTTCTTGTTGAAGAGACCGTTACACTGTAGTCAGTGGTGGTAGATATATCCTCCAACATGTCTCTGTTTTTGTTTATTTTGGGACTTATTTTCACCTTTTGAAGCTTATGTGCTTATGTCATCTGAGACAGATACTAGATTGGGCCACAGATCAAGTCTGGGATAATTCCTTTGTCTCCTGTTTCTCATCATGTGGATTCTTTCATTTCTGACGGGGTTCTTGGACTACTTCTTGTCCTATCCTGCATTCCAGTGCTATCAGAATTCATCTGTCTTTTTATATAATTGAATCAACATAACTAATTAGGTATAATTATCCTCACTTAAAATTAATTAAATAATATTGCTCCCATTGTTTTCAATGGAATTAAATAAGTCTCTGTGCTGTAAAGACATTTTCCCCTTAATGTGTTTCTGTTCTTTTAAAGAGTTGTCTGATCCCAGGTTTTTTCTGGCACAAACTAAGTGAATGTTGTTTGGTTTGTTTCTTACACATTACTCATGGCTGGCTCAATAGCAGTGGGATAGTTATGAGGAAAGTGAATGGCCTGGCTCCATGGAAATTTCTTCTGGCACTAGTAATGAAGAAACAGAGGGGTGGGAACTTGTCCAGTGACTTCAAGAAAGTCAAATAACTGTGAGAATAGTTAAGGAAATATTTAATGTCTGTTTTTTCTCAGGTTTCTGGCTGATAGAAAGAAAAGCGGGGGTTATTTCCTTTTGTCTGTCTCTCACTCAGGCTGTGGTGCTAATATACCTACCTGATTTAGTGACTGGCTATGATGAAAGGACCTTTCTGCTCTTCACTCTTGATTTACACCTGTGCATTCCTGCCCTGTCAGCAGAGATACTCATCAGGCTACTGTAACAGTGAAATAAAATGGTAGGAGAGTAGCTATACAAAGGGAGGCATATTGTTTTCTGTGTATTTAGCTCTTTAAACTGGCTCAGATCAGCTGAAGAAGTAGAGGGCAGTGGCTGAGGTAGGGAAGGGAAGAGGAAGGCTATTTTCACCAGCAGCTGGCTGTAAATGAATTGGTTTAATCTCTGTGGTAAAGCTGAAGGCCACAACACTGTAGGTTGCATGGATAAATGCTCCTTTCTGCATGTTGTCCCTGCCCCTGTTCAGCAAGAACTGGGGACAAGCTACAAAGTAATTTGGGTTAAAGTAGGAGAGGTTATACGTAACCTGAATGAGGTTTCCCAATGCAGTGAGCTGTGCATCCATGGTGATGCTGTGCTGACAGACCAGAGAGGTTGTGCAGGGTCAGTTCATGGCCAGGACTGGCCTCTTTTTGTTGAAGTGCTTACTGACTTGTGCTGACTTGTTGGCCTCGAAGAAATAGCGAGGTAACCTCAGGGTGAGTCCTCAGAGCTGGGTGAGAGCTGTATCCTTGAGTGAGCTGTGTCCCTTCATTCTCAGGCAGCAGGGAAGGGAATTTGGCCTGATGTTTTTGCGGTTCAATTTTGTATAGAAAATTTTGGATCTGTAATGGCAATGAACCTTTAAAATATTAGTCAGCTGTGTTACTCTGTTTCATCTTTACCAAGATAGAGCAAACAGCACAAGCGCTGGACTGGCAGCCCTAAAGGAAGGTTGGTCTACTGCTGTAAAATGTAAATAATCACAAAAATGTAACAATTTTGGATTAAATCCTAGATATACTTGAAATCCTGCTGTTTGTGGTTTAGAGGTTTAGCCCAAGGATTACTTTCTTCATGGATGCCGAAAATTTTAAAGATTTAATTCTGTTTGCTCACGGACAAGTTGTTTGTGTGTGGTTTTGTTTGGTTGTTCTTTAATTGGTTGAAATCTGTTCTTTGTGCACATGTACTTGTGATCAAGTTCTCAAATTGTGAGTTTCACAGTATTTCCTGCTGTGCAAATGTGAGGTGCTTATTACATTGTGTCATGCCTCAGTAATGTCCCAATTGAACTCGTGTACTGGGGAGATGATATAAGAATATCCCTAAAACAATACATGGAAACTCTTACTCATGAGGACTCTTAACTGTGCTTAATGATGTATATGGCTTCTCTTAACTTTTAATGCTCTTGAAGCAAAGGAAATAAATGCTTTGAGCTAGCTGCATTTTGATTTAATCTGAACTCAAGAATTTTTTCTACTGACTGGTAGAAGAGATCCTGTTTATATTCATTCCTTGATAATGACTGGTGCCACAGATGTGTTCTGAGGTGTATTTTAATAACCTTGTTGAGTAGGTGCATGGAAGAGAGAGAAGTTTCTTTTGGATCCAGATAATCATTCTCTGTATAGAGACTAGTGGTAGGATAAAGGCTTGTTCAAAACACTGGAAATGGATAAACTGGACTTACAGGGCACTTCCCAGAGTGGTTTAATATGGTGCACGAGTTTCTACTCAATATCAACAGTTGCATTTTGGGTAGTTCTGTGATATGAGATTGTTTAATTGGGAAAGTGACTCTGATGTTCATTTGGGAAGGAGCAGCTTCTGGTAGTTTACAATGCTTTAATTTTCTGACTGGTTTTCTTCTACTTCTTTATGAGGAAGAGGAATAAAAATCGGTAACAGAGGAATTCTACACTGCACAAAGAGAAAAGGGGGCTGTCATTTTTGATATGGAGAATTGTATCAAAGAGGTGCCAAAGGGAATATTCAAAAGGTCTATGTTTAGTGAATGGTAAAACGGCTAGAAAGGATGAGTCAGTGGTATTATATCCTCTTTTTTTTTAATTGGAAGTGCTCTACCAATATGTTACAGCTGTATGCAATTCAATAGGATAATTCTACAGACCCAGGCTGTTTCTGAGCATCCTTTTTTTTTCCACTCAGAGCAGGATCTGCATCAGTATAATTGTTTTTGTGGCAGCAAGAGATTCCTCTTGAATATCCTCTTTCTATTCTTTGTCTCTTTCTATGGCTCTATAAGAATTTCAGTGACCAAATGTTGTATGGGGTGCAAGTGACTAGCTGAGGGCTTTTCTGGGAAGTCAGCCCTACAGACTGGACGCTTGACTGCAGGATGCAGTATACTGGCCATACAGCTCTGCTCATCTGTGGAAATAAGCTGCGTGTCCCACTGCAAGGAATGCGGACACTATTGGGATAAGGCATTCAGCTGAAATTCAGAAGACCTAGTTCTCAGCTACTGAACATTTCTGTTATTCTTTGGCAGACTGTTTGATTCATTGAATGTTTTGGGTTGGAAGAGACCTTAAGATCATCTAGTTCCAGGTCTGGGCAGACACACCTGTCAGTAGGGCAGGTTGCTCGCAGGCTTGTCCAACCTGGCCTTTAACACTTCGACGGAGGAGGCATCCAAAACTTCTTTGGGCAACCTGTTCCAGTGCCTTACCACATTCACAGTAAAGAATTTCTTCCTAAGATCTAGTCTGAACCTGCTCTCAGTTTAAAGCCATCACTCTTATCACTACATGCCCTTGTGAAATGTCCCTCTCCAGCTCTCTTGTGGCCCTGTGTAGGTACTGAAAAACTGCTCTACTGTCTCTCTTGAGCTTTCTTCTTCTCCAGGCTGAACAGCTTCAACTTGTCTTCACAGGAGAGGTACTCCAGCACTCTGATGTAAGACCCCAGTTTCAAGCTACAAGCTCATTAAAGGGGTTTTACTTCAAAAATGTACAGGACTCCAAAAGTCCGCTTGCTGGATCTATTAGAAGGGCCTTCAGTTCTTTTAACACCTTGAGAGAGTCCACAGGAGAAGACGCTGCACACATTTCTCAGCAGGTCAAATAACACACTTTCACTGGCAAACTTTAGAAAATAAGGAAACTTGGCAAAAATTTAAAGGGTAACATTCAACCAAAATAAAACATTCCATAAAGCATTGCCTTAGCACATGCTAACCCATACAGCTTAGCAAAATCCAACCCCTCTGACCCAAATATCAAGAAAGAAGATTAAGAGAAGAAGGAAAGAATGAGAAAAAGAGAGAATTATAGCTACCACCCCAGATCCAGCATAGCTCCAGCTACTAGGAGTCCAGGAACCTGCAGGGCTGCAACCATGCTACATGGTGCTGGTTTTATCTGTTCTGGCCCCTTGTGACCACCCCCACCAGGTGGGACTTCTAGCCCACTGGCCACCCTGGGCCTCTGAGGCACAGTGAGGGGCAGTGCTTCTGGTGTGTTATCCATCTGAGGCTGTGTTAGGGGCTCCAGGGATTGTGATGAGGGGCAGTGCTCAGAGACTGCCCAAGGAGGCTCCAAGGGGCTGGGGTGTGAAACAGGGCACCACGTCACCTTTGTGGAATTCTATCTGTCCCTTTCCCCCTCGACCAACACATTTGAGTTGGCCTGAGACAATAATTTATATAATAATCCAGTGTGTCACACTCTGATCATCTTTGTAGCCTGCCCTCTGCATTCACTTCAACAGGTCCATGTCATTCGTCTTCTGGGGGTCCCAGAGCTGGATGCAGTACCCCAGGTGGGGTCTCACAGGAGCAGAATAGAGGGGTAGAATCACCTCTTGACTCGCTGTATGCATCTCATTTATTTGTCAGATACCTCCTTTTTCTATCCTTTATTTGACTTGTTTATTTGGATGATAGGACACTTATATTCTCTGTTGTCTGGACAACAGCTTGTTTTTGACAACCTTGATGTTAGCCTGTAAGCACTGCTGTAACAGAAATAGCCAGTCCACAGTGAGAAATAATGGTCATACGATGAAAGAAGAGGAAAAATCTTAGTAAGAAAACACATGTAATAGCAAGGCAGCCAGTATTATCTACCCATGTGTGAATATCTGGAATTCTAAAGGATATCCTGATATAATGCCCAAGGTATCATGCTGAGAAAATGGTAAAACTGTATTTTTTTTTTCTTAAAGTTGTATCAGTTGGTTCTGTAAGTAAACGTGTTCCGTTTGCTGGAATGATTTAATTCTTTGTATCTATTTTTAAGGAAACAAGCTTTTAGCCACATAATGATAATAGTGATACACAATGCCTGATCAGGGCAAAAACTTGAGGAGCACAGAAAAAGCAACAGACAAAAACCCTCATCGGATCCCTATGAGGTATAGTATCTGATGTTTTACTTTGAACTTCAGCAGGACTCATGTGGAATTTGCACTGGCTGCCAAAGCAGAATGCTTTAATTTGAAATGCAGTATAAACATGACAACTGTTACTCTGGTCACAAAGTTTATTTACACCTTTGTTGATTTAAGGCATTCTGGAAAAGTTGTAAATTCACAAAACAGGGACACTAGGCAACACCAGAAGACTTTATTTTCTGTCAGTAGCATTGTTGCTTGTTGACCTTTCTTACTCTTATGGAAATACTCCTATGTAACTATTGGCACATGTATTTATGCAATCATGTTTTTTCCTAGGGGTTATTCTGACCTTAAAAGACTTCAGTCTCTCTTAAATGTTCAGTCAAGGAACCAACAGGTATTTTTCAATAACTGTTACTAAATTTACTTTAGAATTAATTAATGGTGATTATGATTTGTGGCATATCCTGAGAACATTGTGTTCTATGATCATTAAAGGTTTTTTTTTGTTTTTCCAACTGCGGACCTTCTGTCTGAGACAAATCCCATTTAGAATGGTTAAGAGAATAAAACTGCTCGTCTTCCCATCTTACTATGCCATATTTTTTTATTTTAATGGGAAAAAATCACTTTGTTTTCTATCTTGAGCAGGTTTTATGCAGGTATTATTGGCTATAGTGAGGTAGTCTAATAGATTTGTTTTCCTCCGTGCCCTTCCACAACATCAGAAGAAGGTAGGCTTAGAGATGTGTGAGTTACAGCATGGGGGAGAGTGGTAAAGAATGTAAAATAAAATCAGCTTTTTAACTATAAACAGTTTGGTTTTGGAGAATAACACTTCAGCTAAAAATATTCAGGTCATAAATATCAATGCATGAAACTCACAGGACAGAGTAAAATCTCTGTCACCTCAATTCACTTAGTGAAGCTTGTATTTGCCATCTGAAGAAAAGCAAAGCAAAGCAACAAGTGATGATGTGTGTGAGTCTTTGGAATGCCAGAACGTTTTCTCCTGTTCTGTTCTGTAAAAAGATATGACACAGTGACTTAAGGATTCATCCATGTGAGGTAGGAATTATGCACTTTCTACCTGGTTAGAGGCCTGGAATTGCTTCTGTGCAGAAAGCTGAAACATGCGAGTTCTACAACCTAAAAAAAGTGTGAAGGCTGTGCAATTGTAGAATTGGGACAGGTAAGAAGCATAGATAAGGAGTGGTGTTGCATATTTTGTTGAGCTTTGCTATTATAAATTTTAAAAGACACCATTCTTCACATTTTGTTTATCTCTATGTACTTGTTTTCCAGTCTTTCTTTGCATTAGTTTTTTTCCTACCTCATCAGTTTGGTTTTGCAGGGTGTGTGCATATTTTATAATGGCAAGTTATAGGTCCAAAGTTCAAGTCAGAACTTGAGAAAAAGTACTTTTGCTTGATAATGTTCTCATAAAATGTAAAATGCAGCATTTGCCTCATGACTACTGTCCATTTCCTTCTTGGCTTCCAACTGTTTATTTTCAGAGTGTTCAAACCAGAGTGACAAGAGCTTGGCAAAATGTCAAAAGCAGTGAACAAAAACCCAGTGGTCAATGGCAAGAATCAACAGAAGCTGCTGAGCTTGAAAAATTCAGGTAAAAGGAAAAAAAAGCTGATATGATGACACTGTTGTTTCTCTGAACATCTTTATATCTTTGTATCTAAAGCTTGTTGAGGTGTTGAAGGCATTTATATTCATACTTATATCTGGTACTTATATTTTCATGCTAGCTCAGTATTTGAGATAAGAATTATGTATTTTTAACTTTCTGAACTTACCTGAATGTTTCTGCCTTCGTAAGTTCCAAACACTCCCTCTCAACAGAGTATACTGCTGAGGATTAATGTTTTAAATAGTGATTGTTTCTTTATTTGGAAAATATATAATAGTCCCAAAGTATGCATGAGACAGACTGTTCTTTCATGCTGTTAATGTCTGGCAATCTGAAATTGTGTTATTTCATGGTAACTGCTGATATGAAGTTTCTTAATTTTTCTTGCTAATGTTACATTTTGGCAATCTAAAATTGTCTTGTGTCAAGTTAATGTGCAATTCAGCTTTTCTCTTTTTTATCTCATTAGTGTGACCTACAAGAATGAGAGAAATTTTAGCAAACATCCCAAACATGGGCTGTTTCAAGATATCTTTACGGCTTTAGTCAAGAACAGGCTTACCTGCAGGTCAGTATATCAAACACATTCATATCCCAGAAGGACCACTCTTTCCTGCCTTGAATGAAGAACCAAGATGCATGGATAATATTTCATATTGTTTCAACAATGCAACTCTGTGTGGAAACTACCAGCTGCATCTTTTGTCATAATCTCTGTTTTAAACAACCATTTCTGTATTGGCTTTGGGGAGCGAATGCTCACATTAGTGGGACAGAAGAAGGAAGGACTGGGTTATATAGTGAAACTTGGATGATCAAAATTCTAACAAGTGCTATGTTTCCTTCATCACTTATCCTTATCTAGTAACTGTAATCTAGGATTTGCTTTTCTAATTTATTTTAATGATTTTATTTGTATTTTATTGACTGCTACCTTTATATACAGGCCAGTGGTTTTCATAAAATTCAGATAAGTTTTTGCCGCTTGTTCATATTTATTTGTATTTGTGTGTATTGCAGGATTGGAAAGGGAAACCTCTTTCTTATGCTGCTCTTGTTTGAGTGAGGAAAAAGTACAAGACCTAAAAAAAATAGTGGGGAGAGAGAAAGACATTTTCTGGGAAAAATGTATTTTTCAGGATTTCTTTTACTATACTCCACTATAGGGTCTTGTATTTTTCCTTTTTAAAGCCCGAATACATTTTCTAAAAAAGCCCTTAAATGGTACAGAAGCTTAAAGGAGGGATCCTAGAGCATTTAAAAGTATTAATGTGTAACTGGTAGAATTTACAGAGGAGCCTAAAAAAATTGCATCGTTTGCTTAGACATTTTTTCCGAACTAACTGGGGAACTAGGGATCTTGTCTTGGATTATGTAAATACCAGTGAATTTAAAGTGGATCATTTAAGAGATTTATAAATCTGGTGCCTCTTTTTTGCATGTGAACTTAGTACTCACCAAAGGGAGGTCAGGGGCTCAGCTTCATATACCAAAAAAAATCTAAGAATAGCTTACACTGTGATTTCCCAAGTTCTATTTATACATTGTGACATGATTGGCTTATATTTTGGTTTTCTTTGGTGATTCTTGTTTTAATAATGATAGAGCAAAATAAGCTTTAAATGAAAGCACCCAGGTTAATGAAACAAGCATAGATATGTAAAACTCATAAGGTAACTGCAGTTACAAAGGTGGCTTTGTTGCCCTTAATAAATATTTTACTATGACTGTGATATGTCTTCTCTCTGGAACTACTGCCATTTCATCGTGTCAGAGCCATAGACTGTCACCTTGATTTGCATTACACTCTTTGGCTGGCATAGCAGTGTTGATCGTGTGCAAGAAAAAATCACCCCTGCTTACTGGCACCACTGTGTGTGCGGGTAGTTCTGCTGACAAGAAGGCTGTGATCAGCTTAGCTTAAGTAATCTACATAAGGAGCATAATCAAGGCAAATAAAATCCTGCTGGTGTAAGCCGGATATACACTGGTATATCTAGTAGTGTGCATTTTAAATGTAACTATAGTAGAAGAGGCTCTCAAATGTTAACCAGGCTCAGAGAATGACTGTCCACCATGGCATTATCTTCAGGTCACTTTAAAACCTGACCTACACATTTTGCACACAAGTATATGGTTGCCGTTTTCTCTCCATGAAAGTTTTGTGCTGTTCTGAAGAGGCCAATTATGAAATCATAATGAAAAATAGTATTGCTTTGGGCAGAATATTGGCATAGAAGGGCTGAGATTTTGTTAGCATCTATTTGTAAAACATTTATTTTTATCAGAGTATTTTTAGCTATTGGCATAATTCCCAACTGCAAATGATAAAACGGTAAGAGAACTGCCATGTCCCATAAACTTTTGTTTCTTAGAAACTTATCCAAACAGATTCTATCTTCTCAGTTAAAACAGCAATAAAACCCACGCAGCTAAGATGTCTGATTTAAGGTTTATTTTAAACAGGGAAATAGGGTTATATACCTTCAACAGACAATGGAAACTGCTATTTCATTACTGATATTCTATGCAGGATTACTGCCCCTGCATGCTTTGTGCGAATCTGATCCGTGTTTGCTGCTGAGCCTCGTGCTGGAGTATTGTATGGAGGAATATAAAGGAGGAAATTCTATGTGAAAATACAATCCTGTTTCAAGAACATTTGGTCTAAATAGCAATTTATTCCCAGCATAATGGAATTAGAGTTTTTAAAACCCAGGATAAGTTATGATAATTCAAAAAATATTTCAAATATAGCCGTTTTTATTCTCTGGGAGTCATATTTGTACCTAAGTGTATTTTTTGCATGGAAGTTTGCTGTGGGGTTTCTCACTTATTTTGCCCTTTGGGGCCTTGATCCAAATACCTAAAGTATGCTTATATCAAAGCACACTCAGTTTGCTCTTAGAGATAAGCATGTACTTTCCTGCATCAGTTCAGTGATAATAAGTGATGGCTGACAATGCTCATATAATGAAATAAATTTATTTGTAGCTCCTACTATGTTTGAATATAAAGATTATTAGGAGTTCTGTAGTATAGTATGTTGAACAGTTGTTGTAGGTCACTACTTTTCCATCGATTCCTAAATCAAACTATTTTATTTAATTCAGTTTATGTTTTGAATATTTATTTTACAGAGAGTGGGTTACTCAAGCTCCGTCCATCCATTCTCTTAGAGTATTAATCTGCCTGAGATTATTAATAAGGGATCCATGCTATCAGGTCAGTAGGCCAAAATACTGTTTCTTGCTTGGATAAGCAAATACATATAAGTATCATGCATATAAGCTGTGTTGATGTTTGTGTATAAGTACATTTGCTCTTATGAGTGCATACCTATTGTATGTATGTGCTATATTACTATATGTGAAGACGTGATTTGCAAACAAACAGATTCCAGGAGTTATTTTGCACTGTTACTGCAGCAGTTGCTCAAATTCTGCTATTCCTTGTGTAGCATCTCCTGTTACTAACCCTAACAAAGAAACTGTAAACCTCCCTAAGAGGTGGATTGGTCTAGGCTCTGTACTTGGCTTCACCATAAATAGTAAAATTCCATAATGTAGTAAGTAAAGAAAACTGAAAGCCCCAGTTTTAGAACCTTTAAAATTTCACTTCTGTGTCTTTGTATACTTAAGTAATTCTTAACTCTGAAGGTGCTGAGCATTTCCAACATCCATTGACTTTGACCACTGGAGTCAAGGTTTCTCAATATTCATAACAAACAAAACATTTATGTTCTAGTGTTTTCTTATTCTGGTATTCTGTATTTTGACTAATTTTAAATGTTTTTTTCTTTTTATCTTCCTGTAGGAAATGCTCCACAGCTTGGGTGGAATTGAAAATCTAGCTCAGGTAGAATTCCTCATAGTACTTTTGTCCATTTGGTGGCATGTCAGTTTGTTCTGTTTAGAACAAAATACACTGTAAAAGGCAGTGCATGTATATTCTTGGTTTATGGAAAAAAGTGAGTCTGTTACTCTGTTTGCACATAAGCAATTGGTGTGGGTTTTTTTTATTTGTGTGCACAAATGTACAAAGCAACTGTCCTTACAATCGAGCTACATTAATCCAGGATTTCCAGTTATGAGGTTTAACAAATGGCTCCTGAAGTGGGAGAAGAATTAGAGAAGTCGACATGGTTGGTTCAGTCAAAAGAAACTGTAGTCTTCTGAAAGAGATGAGTGAGGTCACCTTGAACTGTAGCAAATGACTTTGCAAAGGTAAAAGCATACTGGTAAAGTGTTGAAATGGGTTTAAATTTGGAGGCTACAATACTATTGCATTACAGACCATTTTTTCATGAAACAGATGCACCACCTACAGGCTCTTTCTGTTCATAACATTCTAGGTTCATGAAGTCTTGAACTTTTTTTTTTAATGGTATCGTTTATTTTTCCTCAACTTGCAGTATATGGAAAGAATAGCAAATGGCTATCTTAATTATGGAGAAGAGCAGCATAATGTAGACAAGTTGGTCAACTTGACATGTAAGTGTTACAGCTGATAACAGACATGATAATGCTACTTATTTGTGTGAGACTTAAAATGTTTAAAATATTTGAGATGCTCACCAAGTAGAATCATTACTCGAATCATTGTAGGCATCAATACACAAGTAAAAACTGAAACTTCTATGGGAAAGTACATCTTGTTTTTCTACTTAAGTAATATTTAAGAAATTAATACCTCTTTATGCATTGAAATGACAGAGTAAAATTAGCTAGTCATGGTTCAAAGAACTTGTGCAGTGTTTTGATTTATTGTCTAACTAGTAAAATGAAAATATTAAGTGGTAGAGATTCAATTTATGTGACTTTCTTTGTTCCACAGACATTTTCCAAAAGCTTTCTGCCGTTAAAAATCAAAGGGAATGGGTTATAGCAAGTGGAGCACATAAAGTAAGCATTTGATAAAATTGCTGTTTATATGCAATTAGCTGTTTAATGGAATGGTTTATGTTTTTCAGATTTGACTTAGGTGGAACTAAATTCCTTACCTGTAAAGTAAGATAATCTCTGCATTTTACAGATGTATTACTAGTATCATAAAAATAAGTCTTTGTATGTAAATTGATTGGTCTGATACATGGTTATTGGTAGTTTAAGATAAATAGATTTTAAATGTTTGGACTCAACTTATTTATATAAAAAGTGGTACTCATGTTTATACTGTCCTGAGCTACGTTATTATGATATAAATAGTTTTATTTCACTTTAAAATAGAAATATATTTTAAAGTTATTTTTTACATGAAAAATATTTCTTCTGTGATTTTTCATTTTTAAATGAAAATAGAATAGTGTCCAAATAGACACTGTCTAAATAGAATAGTGTCAAGCTAGACAGGAACAACATAGACATTATCTGTATTTAACCATTGCTGATTTGTGGCTAAACTGAGAAACAGTAGAGATCAAAATCAGTATAACTAGAGCTTCGTCATTTTATCATGCTGCAGAAAAACATTGGCAATTGCAATCAGATAAGACCAGATAACTTATTTTTAGAGAATCTAGGTAAATATGAAGTTTACTTAAATATAAATCATAAGCAGAAATACATGCAGGGCCTTAAATTACCATGCTCTTTAAATATAAGCTCAATATTAACGCTTTGCTTCAGGAGGCCTGATTTAGAGTTCTGAAATGTTTCACAAGAAACAAATTTTTACAATGGTATACTAAGTTGGGCAGATGCTTTAGCAGTCAAAAGAGATGCCAATTCCAGTTTGAGAAGAAACATTTTGGTTTGTCCTAAAACTAGGTGTATTCTAAGGCTTTAAATGTATATTTAACTGTACTTTAAATGTACCTAAGATTTTGACATATTGTGTAAGGATGTGGTATCTTATTTTTACATTTCAATAAGCATTTCTATATGTGTTTGAGTTGTCAAAGAAAATATTATACTTTATATTTACTTACCTTTCTTCATATTTTATTTTCCAGACCTTAGTAAATTTGTTATATGCCAGAGACAACAATGTGCTTTTGGGTGCCCTCCTTGCTCTGAATAGCCTAGCAGAAAGGTAGGTTCAACTTAATGTGCTGTAATTAACAATAAGTCTTCTAATGTTTTCTCTTGACACAATAGTAAAACTGCTACTTATGAGGAACACTTTTTTTTTCCCAAAGTGTGTCTTTGTTTTATGGAGGTCTATGAAGTGTTTGTAATTTTATATTGAAGCATTAGAAACTAAGTAGAAACTTTGGTCCTTGCAATACATAATTTCTAGTACACTGAATTTCTAGTAAGAAACAAAATGCATTTGTGTCTTTACTTTTATGCATTCACATTTACTTTTTTTGTACTGATAAAATTGGACATCTTTGAACTGTTACTCTTGACCTAGCATATGTTTGTGGCTTTTAGTGTTTATGTGCACAATATCATATTAGTCCTTAAGACTTGATAAAGAAAATAATTTGTCAAATGTATAAGGAGGGAGACTAAAGAGCAATGTGTGTTTTTCTTATAATTTCATCTGATATAAATGCCAGGAATAATCATTTATAGTCCAGAATGTAGGGAGAAGATAAGTGAGCTCACCGTTGTTGAGAACTTGCTGGTGATATTACATGAATACGATTTTCTCTCTAAAAGGTGAGACTTCATTTGTGGATTAATTGTGTTAAAATATATTTTGACTTTTTCATTTAGGGACATGTTAATTTAGAGGACTTAGATAGCATGCCACTTTAATGTACCCAAGGTCAAGTTTTGAGAGCTGTATATTTTCAGTCAGATACTGATAGAGCAAAATCTTTTCCAGTAGTTTTGCTGTAAGCCATCTCCTCTCTCTCCACTGATGGCCTCCAGTGCAAATGAGTTGCAATGTTACCATAAAGTGATAGCAGTTGCTTCTCTTGGTGCATCTCCTCTTTGCTCTTGGCAGACCTGAGTGGTTAGATGGAAAACATGCTGAACTCTGACAGTCCCTGGGATGCCCAGTATAAACTACTAAAATTGCAAGACCTGTAGTTGCTGCAGTTGATGCCAGGGGCTGTGTCAGACCCCCCATCCTTCCAGTCAGAAAACAGCAAAGATTCCTTCAATTCTTTAAATGTCCTTTCACCTCAGCTAGGACTGCTAACTGAGCATCATATATTGCTATTTCAGTATAAAACCAAAAGACTTTCAAATCGGGTAATATGTCACTTACCACATTTAAAATGAAGATATTTTTAAAATTTCATGTGTAATTATTTTGCACATATAAATGATTTTGTATATGAATAAGGATAAAGAAATTGAATATATCAAAAGATTTTATTTAGTTTCTGGGTTTGAAAACTTAATTAGTTCATATGTAAACCAAAAGTTGGATATAAAAACTAGAATTTGAATGTACACAGGAAGCTGATGAAGTTCAGTGCTAGATAAGGATAATTTTAAATTCAGATATGAACCTGAATTCATATGTTTCGTCAAACACACATGCATCTTTTTTGCTTCAAGTGGAAATGGATATCCTTAACCGTGTTTTCTATTGGAAGTCCATCTTAATTGAAGTGAAATTAATGAAAATCTTGTCTAAACTTTTTAAGGGATATATCCAATCACTTTTCTAAACATTGTATTCAAACCATACTAGAGAAGAATCATGGTTATTTATGTTATCTGTGGAACCAGGTTATTCAATGCCATTAACAAGAAGGTGGTATCACAGATGACTGCAGTCCAGCTGGCCACCTCCCATCCTGGCTCTGTGTGCCTGGTTGCCTATGCTGACAATCATACTCAATGTAAATATAATTTCATCCCTTGTGAAAATTTGGCCCATCATCATCTTTTTCTTTTTTTTTTTAAACAATTAACTTTGATAAACTTAAGCCAATTTGTAGTGACTTAAACTGTTTTCTCTAATTTCTCTTTTTTATAGGAGGTCTCCATTCTTTCTTAAACTTTCGCTGTGGTTTTCTCCCCTTTGATAACTGACAATGCAAAGTAATTATGGAGTTATTGTTAAAATTTCTTGCTGATTTTTGTTTTTAGGCTCACAGCAGAGTTGCTACGACTCCTTTGTGCAGAGTCACGAGTCAAAGAGCAAGTAAAAATGTATGGAGGAGTTCCAGTCTTGCTCAGTTTACTCCACTCTGATCATGTCAAACTTCTGTGGAGTATAGTTTGGATTTTGGTACAGGTTTGTGAAGATCCTGAGACTACTGTGGAAATTCGGGTTTGGGGTGGCATCAAACAACTCCTTCATATATTACAGGGGTAGGTTTTCAGTTCTCAGCTTCATGGCAATTGTATGAGACTCTTTGATATTTTAAGATATATTTGACTAAGCCCTGTTTTATCAAATAGCACCTTTGGTTTGTTCAGCTCTGTGTTGCCTGCAGAATGTAAAAGGCTTTTTAGAACATAATGAATGAACAATATTTTTCTCAGTTTTCCATATTTCATTGTTATCCTTCAGGTGTTTTTCATATTTTTGGTGTATAAACTAAATAATGAAGTATGTCATTACTGTCTACTTAGTTTCCCTATTAACTAGACACCTATTTAGTGAGCTAGAATTGTGAATACAATTGATGAACACAGTAAAGGAATTTTCTGTTCAAAGGCTTACTTGCTTTTTCAAAGTGTATTAGCTAACTTAGTGAAAAACATACAGATTTTCAGAACTTCAGACCTGGTTAAAAAAGATATATATTAAGACACATTTTTATACTGCAATTTGATTTTTGTTTTTTCTTCCAGGGATAGAAATCTTGTTTCTGATCGCTCTTCAGTTGGAAGTTTATCTAGTGCAAATGCAGCACGGAGAATCCAGCATCTTGATTTGTCAGATGATCTGAGTCCTGAGGAGATGCAAGAAAGTACTTTCTCACTCCAAGCAGGTAGGTTTATAAGGTCTAATCCTCTGTTCTGTCTTTATGTACACTTGCACAAAAGGATTCAAAATACTTCAAAACGGTGAATTTTATACCTGCTTTAGGGAGTAGGAGTACCAAGTCAAATGTGTTTCTTTCCACATATGCGATACCAGAACTTATTTTCAAAAAGCACACTTCGTTAAAAGCAAAGCATGAAGTACTAAGTATATGGGAATTAGATGTATTTTTCACCTGTAAAAACATCTCAATTATATAAAAAGTTTTGGGCTTAGCCTGAGATTATTTTTATTTGATCACATTTTCCCCTCTATTCAAATGTACTATGATAGATCAATCACGGATTGGTTATGATCGAACTCTGTGGTATTCTAAAGGCTACCAGTAAGGTTAGGATTCATCAATAGTTATGGAGCAAACCCCCTTTAGAGGAGATTTCTCAATAGCAAATCAACTTCCCATTCTGAAACACCTTCTGAAGGATCATGTCTTTTTCCAGTCACTATAGGAGGAGAATGCAAATTATCCTTACTAGAACTACATAAGTCTTTGCAGTATCATCCTGAAAGCTGTAACGTAGTACAGAAATGTTTTTGAATACTTTTCATGGATGTTACCTCTGAAGAGCTGACAATATGAAATAAATCTCAGTACCAAAAGTATTGCCAGTGTGGAGCATGTTTTTTTGTTACTTAAGGACTTCTTAAGGACTCCTTAAGGACTCCTAAGAAGGCGTAAACACTGAACTTACAGAGGTCTTTTTTACTTCTAACTGATACTTATATTTTTAGTCTTCTATATTGGGTATAGGTGGCAAGGTTTTCTTAGCAGGGGCCTCAGGGTTGGCCTCTGTGGAAAGATGTAAGAGATTGCCCTGTGCTGGGCACAGCTGGATCCAACAGGCTCCAGAACAGCCCCATGGCCAGCCAAAGCTAACCCCACCAGCAAAGACCATAGTGCATCTGTGAAAACATAGTTAAGAAAGGGAAAATACACTGTGAGCAGAGGAGGACAGTTAAAAAAAAAAAAACTGTGAGAAACAGTTTTGAGTGAGAAACAGCAATGCTAACACCCAAATCAGAGGAGAAGGAGTGGGAGGAGGTGCTTTGGACACCAGAGCAGAGATCCCCCTACAGCCTATGGGAGAGACCTGAGTGGAGCAGGTATTCATGCTGCAGCATGTGGAAGGGAGCAGGAGAAAAGGGTAAGGAGAAAGGAATAGCAGACTGGAACTGTTATATACTGATTGGAACCCTCAGCCACCAGATCCAGGTAGAGGAGTTGGGACTGAAGCAGTGAAGATGAATTGGGGGGGACCAAAAGGACAAGGTGGGGAAGTAGGTGTTAATTTAATTTTTTGTCTTGTTTTTTTTTTGCTATCAAAAACTCTTTTACTTGGCAATAAATTAAATTAATTTTCTCTGAGTCACATCCGGTTTGCCTGTAGTGGTAACTGGTATCCAATCTCCCTGTCTTTATCTTGACCCATGCACTTTTCCATCCTATTTTCTCCCTCTGTCCATTAAGGAGGGGGAGCGAATGAGCAGCTAGATGAGCATTTTGCCCTTTGCGAAGGTTAACCCACCATATTATCCAAATATTTTTATGAATCTGACCCTAAATGTTACATCTGAATTTTTTTATAGCTTGCTGTGCTGCAATTACTGAGCTGGTGCTCAATGAGACTAATGCTTACCAAGTTGTACAGGTAGGAAGGAAGATTTTATTCAGTTAAGTAAGGCATTATAGTTTATAGTTTCAATTAATTGTTGTTATTCGTTTACATACTTTAAAAGATTGCAAAACATGCCTTTCTATAACTTTAGTATTTCTGTTTCTTTATAGATTTACACACAGAGACATAACTACAAGGGTATCAACATAAGTGTCTAGTTGTCTGGAAGAATAAAGAGCTTTGTTCAGACAAGGTTCAATTTGGTTCTATCTCTTACTGTGCTTTTGTCATATTCAAAATAGGATGGTAAATAAGAGTAATCACAGAGTTGACTGAGAAATGCAAATTCTGAATTTAATGAAGTTTATTAAAGCAAACTATGCAGCTTAAAATTGACATGTCATGTCACAAGCAATTTCTCTCTTCTTAAGTGTATAGTATTTCTGAGATAATTTCCTGGCCTTCCATCACCGGAGATAAAGCATTCTTAAAATCCCTGGTTATATTCCAGACCTAGTCAAAGATACAAATATGTAGAACATTAATACCAGCTAAAACCTCTATCCAGCTCTTTATACGCTAAATGTTAAGTCAATAACCAAAGCCTTCAACTAGAGAAATTGAGAGAAAAAAGAGTCTTAATATGACCAGGAAAGAAGTTTGTGTATATTTCAAAACTATTGGTTAAGAGGAAAGGAACAAAAGTAAGTCTAGAAAAAAATATTTTCTATGATTCTTAAGCACCAGAATGATCAATAAACCATGCTGATTTAGACAGCTTTTTATTTGAACAGTATAACTGCATACATTTTAGGATGTCTGATTTAATGAAAATAAAATATCACTTGTTTTAATTAAATTATTTTAACATAGAGATTTTGTGCATTGCTCTAGCAGTGCATGGTAACTGTGGTGTCAGTAAATTGCTTAAAAATTGATAGTACAATGTGCAGGCCAGGAAAAGGTGTTCAAACTTTTCCTGTTCATTCTGTTAAGACACTGACCTCTCCATTTGTTAAAACAACAGTCAACACCCCCCTTTCAGTTCAGGATAGAGCTTCAAGTATGTTCATTTCAATTGGAGTGCCACACTACCACGGCCACTGTAGTTTCAAATCCTGCTTCTTTCTCTAATACAACTTTGAGAGTTTCACATGGAGCAAGATGAAGGGACTCACTTGGGTTAAAAACAGAGGGAGATTTGCAGCTCTTTCAGTTATGTGCTGAGGAGGTCAATCTAAGTGACCTCTAAAAGTTTATATTATTTTGGGTCAAAGGGTTCTCGGTTCAGGCAGTTGGGAAGCTTTTGCTTCTGCTGTAGCTGCCCTCTACCTGTCTGTCCTGTGTCCTTGTCTCAACTTATAACCTCGGTAGCAGTCTGCACTAATTCTGGTAGCAGACAGAATGTGGTCATGATTCAATGGCTCTATTGCACAGTTAACCTTAGCTTAACTCTACCTTCAGGAACAGTCAAGGAAAACATGAAGAAAACTGCATCAGAGCCTCAGCAGGGCTGGCACATATTTCCTTCAACTCTGCTAGAAGGGAGAGGAGTTTTCAAGAGGGAGCTTGTCAAGTAACTAGGAGCAGTACTATTAACTAAATCTACCAGCACCCATCTATCAAACGAACACAATGAATACATTAATGGAGGACACATGGTTGTATGAAAGTGGAAGCTGAAATCAGTATGGTTTTCACAAAATCCTGCTGAAGGCACAGACAGACTCCTCAGGCTATTGCTTTTGGCATTTCTCCAATTTATATTTATTGAGACTGGTTTTTTGTTCCTGACCATTCAAAATATCCACACGGTGACAGGAGATCTGTTGCTGCAATTTCCTTCACCTCTAGAGACAGAAGCATTGCTTCATTATCTCTTCCCAGGCTCTCTTTGTGGTATCAGTTTAAATGTAACAATTATTTAATTTTTATGTACATTTAAGTAATTTGAACTTATATTTTAGGTGTGCAGTAAGATGTTGAGAACTTGTCCATTGGTATTAACTTCTGATTTATCTGAAGCAACATTGATTCTTATTTGTGGTTTCTGTGCAAAGGAGCACTATTAATATTGACCTTCCTCTGTTTCCAGGCAAATGGAGTATATACAATAGCAAAGCTGATTTTACCAAATAAAGAAAGGAATGATGGAAAAAACAGTTTATTACAGGTAACTCCCTGAATGGTGATTGCACATTGAAAGCCCCAATGAGAGAATTTTTTGTGAATTAAAGTTTAATTTAAAGGTTAAAAAAAAAAATTAAAGAGGGAAAAAAGTCCACCAAAACAAACGGATGAATAATAAATGGCCCAGGAACTAAAAGTTAAATAGTGATTCAGTTTCTGGTGTTCTGATTTACTTTGTTTCTGGCACCTCATGTAGTGTGAAGGAAAGTGCATAGCGAGGGAAGGCATTTCCACAGAAAAGAATTTCATCCTAGTGTCATCTTTCTCATCACAGTTCATCTGCATTAGAGCTGGGGAGCCGACTCAGTGCAATAGGTGTCTTTCTACTGCAGCAAGGTTTTATAGTGCACTTCAGTTAAATTGTCTTAAGGATGAGATAAACAAAAGTCTTCCTAAAGGGTTTATGAAACTAACATGAAATCTTAACAAACTAGAACACATGCACTGTACAGTTCCCTCACAGAGCTGTAAGGGGCTTTATTTATGCCCACTGAGATTTTTAGATTCCAGCAGAATGTATTGGAAATAACTCACAAGAGCTACTAAGCAACTTTAGTTAGGTTAAACATGAAGCCATGTGAACTAATAATGGAATTCACGATCACATATGAAAACTAAATCTGTTTTGGGCAAACTTTAAGAAGTATATTTTTATGAAACCTTATCCATATTTTCACACTACCATCTCTATTGCCTCTGTCATTGTTACTGCTATGAAATACAATTGTAGCTATCGGAGTACCCTTTTTGAATTTCATTGGTATTTTTCTTAGAATTCTTGCAATGCTTGTCTGGTTTCTTTACTGCCCCATTGGCTATGTTTTCAATGATGAAATTTTCAGCTTCTTTCTGCCATGCTATCTTAGTGATCTTACTCCATAACTGTCTTTGTTTTCTCAGCCATAAATGTGCCATATTATTGACTCTTGACAAACAGAACTAAAGTTGAGTTGCATAAAAGCATACATATAAGCTTCCTGCTAGTGGCTTTTTTAAAAAACAACCTTCCTTTAGGAGAGATCATACTGGAACAAAGATGCATAAAGATAGAAACTGAGGTACATAAAGATCCCTGTAAATATGATGAATTTAGGATTAAAAAATTGAGTATTCTCTCTTTTTCCCCCTCTTCTTTTTTATCCCCTGTTAGAACTTAGTGTTCTACACTGCATTTTTCAGGGAAAAAAAAGCAAAATGCTTTTTCTACCACAACATTACAAACCCACTGATTACATTTATCTTTTTCAGCATTGGAGAAGAGAGCAGATCTCAAGTCTTGAGGTATCTGCAAATGAAAAGAGATAAATTAAAATTTAGGTGTTCCTTAGCATGTGCTGTAGCTATCATCACTAACTTTTTTAAAGATATGGTTCCCCCTAAATGTCTCTGCATACTTTTAAAACAGAGGAAGAGCTGAATATATTTTTTATTCCCTTTGTTACCAGGTTAATAAGATAATGTATGTAGTACTTTAAATATAAAGTTTACCAATGTGTAAAGTCAAGGGGAATCCTTATTGTTTATCAATGACTTTTCCATTTGTGTATAAATTTCTCATTAATTTTTTTCCTGCTGTAGTGTTATGCCTTCAGAGCCCTGAGATTCCTCTTCAGTATGGAAAGAAATCGACATATTTTTAAAAGGTATGTTAACCAAATGTTTTGTGAAACTCCTTTAGGATAACTTTTGAAAGTCCAATTGGAAGGACCCATTTCTTAAATGTAATTTATTATCAACAAGAAGAAATTTCTGTCCTGCCCACATCTACAAATAGCCAACCCTGCATTGCATCAGTGCCAGTCTACTAGATTTAGATATTCAGTGTGGGGACTTTACTGTGTTCATGCCAGACAGCCTGGCTCTGCAGGGGCTCCTTCTCCTTAAGTGTGGTGGGGAGAGAGTCAATACTGTTGGAGACAAAACATACTTTTACCCTGAAGATTAGCAAATGCAAGTTGCAGCCCTGAATGGTAGCAATTAACTGGGGAAGCAGTGATATTTTTTCTCTGAGCTTTCTATGCCTTCACATGGGAATGACTTTGCATCAAGTCACTTTACTTAGGAGTGTTGAAAGGTTTGGATCAATAAGGACAAAATGTCTTTTGTCAATTATCCGTTTTTACTACTAAGATGACAGTTTCACCAGGTTGGCTACAAAGGCCATGTGCAATCTAACAGTGTGATTTGTGGGATTAGAATAGTAATCATAGTGCTTAGGAGGTCTGCCTGTCAGCAGTGTTTCTAGTATGTTTTTAGTATGTGTCATTAATATTAAAATTCTAAATCTAATTTTTGTGCTATATTTTCTAAAAACAGATTTTGTGCTGAAAGTGCCCTAGTTATAGTGAATTTTCATGGTTGGTGACAAGTTTTTGAAGAATCTGGACTAATTTGCTCTATATTGATTTTTCCAAATGCCTTAATCTCCTGCATTTCTACTTCTGCCAGAACTTTAAATAGAAACAAAACTTCAATTCAGCATGTAACTAATCAATTGTTGCCTACTATCTGTTAGCTTTTGCTTTTCTCCTTTTCATTGTTTAGATTAGACTTCTTGGACAATGGGCATTTATATTAATACCCAACTAGTGAAGGCTGAAGTCTGACTTTTAAAGTCCTTTAACTCCTATGTATGTAATGTTTGAGGGCTAATATCTCAATAGATTAGTAAAAAATAAATGTATTATTTTGGAGATTCTGAAGTAAGTTGTAATAATAAACACTGAAAAGTCTCTGCTGTAGATTATTAGCTACTGTGTACACTGTTTCTAAAATATATATATAAAAACTCTAAACCTTTGTAGGCTTTTCCCCACTGACTTGTTTGAAATCTTCATTGATATTGGACATTATGTGCGTGATATCAGAGCTTATGAAGGGTTGGTATCGAAGCTAAATTTGTTAAAGGTAAGTAAAAAACCTTCATAGCTTTAAGAAGCTCTATCCTTGCACATTCTTAGCACAAGAAGGGCATAGAATATTTTATATTTATTTGTGATTTAATTTATAACTAGGAGGATGTATTGAAGCAAATTGCCGAAAGTATCGAGAGCATGAATCAGAATAAGGCACCCACAAAACATATAGGAAATTATGCAGTTTTAGAGCACCTTGGCAGTGGAGCTTTTGGAAGTGTATATAAGGTAAACTTCCCTTTTGCTATTATTTTACAGATTTGAGGGGAGGCTTCCTGAAGACAATCTAATGCCTGTTGTAGGCAGAATCATCCTTTGAATTTCTTTGGGGAGTGTAGGTGCTAAAAGGCTTTATGGATTTGGGCTTGTTGTTGGTGTTTACTGTGATTTTGCTTGTTCCCCCTTGTATTTGTAAGATTGGCCGGTGTATGTCTTGGGTTTCCTGCTTTTACTTTCTTTTAATTCCTTTCCACAAACAGCATTTCTATCTATTGCAAAGGCTAATAAATCTGTGTAAAACAACAGAAAATCAAGCATATTTTATCTGAAAAGCAACACTGAGCACTGGTAATGTTACTTTAAACACCGTGGAAGTTCAGCAGTGTACTGCTAACCTGTACCGTGGGACTCCATTTATTTTATTAATCACATCATACACAGAAAAAGCTATGATTATAACATTTGTGAGAAAGATTTGAACTCTGAAAACTAATCTGGTAGCCATAACATTCTTTCTATCTCCATCCTATATTAATTGTTCAAAGGTTTTATCTTAATTTATAGGTTAGAAAACATAATGGACAAAATCTCCTGGCAATGAAAGAAGTCAATTTACACAATCCAGCATTTGGAAAGGACAAAGAAGACAGAGACAGTAGTGTAAAAAACATTGTCTCTGAATTAACCATCATTAAAGAGCAGGTATGCCTAATGAACTCTAATTTGATGCATGGGCATTCTCCTATGAAAGTCTGCTTGGTGCAAAAGGACCTGGGGATGCTGGTTGACAGCTGCCTGAACATGAGCCAGCAGTGTGCCCAGGCGGTCAAGAAGGCCATGGGCACCCTGGCCTGTAACAGAATTATGTGGCCAGCAGGACCAGGGCAGTGATTGTCCCAATGTACTTGTCACTGGTGAGGCCACACCTTGACTCCTGTGCTCAGGAGCCCCTTATGACACAAGGGGGACTGAGATGCTGGAGTATGTTCAGAGATGGACAATGGAGCTGTTGAAGGGTCTAGAGAGTAAGTCACATGAGGAGCAGCTGGGAGAGCTGGGGTTGTTTAGCCTGCAGAAAAGGAGGCTTGGGGGGGACATCACTGTCTACAATACCTGAAAGAAGGTTGTAGAAAGGTGAGAAATTGGCCTCTTCTCCCAGGGGACTCATGATAGGACAAGAGGAAATGACCTCAAATTGCACCAGGGGAGGTTTAAACTGTGTATTAGGGAAAATTTCTTCACCAAAAGGGTGGTCAGGCTTTGGAACAGGCTGCCCTGTGAAGTGGTATGTAAAGTAAAATATGCACAGGTATTCCCCAAATAATGGCAGGCAGTGAAAAGGATTCAAAGGTTTATTTCAGAGGTGAGAATGCTGAAAACTCGTAGATCCTACCAGTGCTGTATGAGCAGCACCAGCCTCAGAACAAAGGCAAAAAGGCCACATCTGTGAGTGCTGTCTCTCTTGTGCCCGGGGAGTAACCTTCTGTGCAATGCATGCAGAGAAACATCCCAAAACTGTGTATGGGAATGATGCCTCGTTCCAGCAGGAAAGCTTCCTTAGTGAAAACTAACTGCCTCCTCGGTAGCAATATCTTCCGGAAAAGAGCTATTTACCCCCACGTGGTGGAATCACCATCCCTGAAGGTATTTAAAAGATGCGCTGATGTGACGCTTTGGGGGCCTGGTTTAGTGATGTACTTGACAGTGCTGGGCTAATGGTTGAGTGCAATGATCTTGAAGGTCTTTTTCGACATAAATGATTCTGTTTATCAGGGCTCCCAGCTGCTTTTACTTTTTTTGTTCAATCAGTACAATATTAATATTTTGCTGATATTGAAAACCTTCTTACTGTAGTGTTAGCAGCAGTGCGAATGCTTGTTGCTAAAGATTCTTACTTTATGTTGGCAGCATATGACCTTTTTTCAGAGATTCTGTAAATTAAGATTGTGATATAAAAACCAATGAGTGTTTTTTTCATTTAATCAAGTCTTGGGTTTAAAACACCGTGAGAAAAGTCTTTTCTTATAACTGAAAACTAAAAAAACTCACTGATCATTAGTGCTCTTAAGCTGAGTAAGCCAGTACTTTGGTACAGGTATAATGGCTTGTCTTCAAACTTCATTTACTCTTTCGATTATTAAGGGGAGAGTGGATAGGAATCATACTGTATTTTCCTTCTGGTTGCTCTAGTAATGTGCAACATTTCTCTGTGTTTGGGGTAGCAGTGAAGGTCTACAGCACTGGAGTTTGTAAACAAGTTTGTGGAATCCTTGTGATATCCTTCCTTCCGGTGCGTACCTAGACACTGTAAATCCTGTGCCATCAGTTTAACTATTCTAAGCATCTACGTTTCTTTCCTTGTAGCTTTATCATCCAAATGTTGTACGGTATTATAGAACCTTCCTGGAAAGTAAGTATCAATGCATAGAATTACCATATTTTACATAACAAAGAAATAGAAAGATATAATAATAAAATCACTTACAGCTTGTCAGAAGTGTGTCAAATTTGAGCAATAATCTTTCTTCTAGAGCTGCTACAGTTCAGACAGGCTTATATTCCTTTAAAATTGGAAAAGTGGTGAGAGATAATACTTTTATTTGTTTATCAGTAAAACTTGTAAACTTGTAGCAAACATCATTCTTCTCCTAAAGATCTAAAATTTAGAGCTGAAATGCTAAGTAGGGAGAGAAAAGCTATAGTGAGTTGTTGAATGAATGATATAGATTGCCCAGCCATATTGTCTTAATTTTCTTTTTTATAATGTGTTATCTACATATGCCTCCCCCTGAATGATTATCAGACAATGATTTCCTTATAGTTGCTCTGACATAAATTGGGGAAAAAATTAAATAACAAGGAAGGGAACTATGACTAAAATGTATCTATCTGTACAAATTAAATTTTTAAAAAGTAAAAAATAACAGCTTCTAAAAATATATTTTGACCTCAAATACTTTATTGTCAAATGCCCTCTGTATAAATGTAATGTTCTATTAATTTTCTTTTACATAGATGACAGACTGTACGTAGTCATGGAGCTTATAGAGGGAGTGCCACTGGGAGAACACTTTCATTCTTTGAAGGAAAAACAGCAACAGTTTACAGAAGACAGAATATGGCATATATTTATCCAGGTAAGGGCCTCCACTCTTTTTGCCTGGACTTTCCTGCATGTAATTAGTAGCACCGTTTTTTTAGAGTAATAAATGACAAAGTAATGCTTATTGTATCAGACACTAGTATCAACTATTAATTCAGTTTTATGTGCCTTTATTAAGGTTGTAGTTAAGAATTCTGTGAGGTTCTTTCTTTTTGTTTTTAAGCTTTGTCTAGCTCTTCGTTATTTGCATAAAGAGAAAAGGATTGTTCATCGAGATCTCACTCCGAACAATGTCATGCTGGGGGATAAAGACAAGGTTACAGTTAGTAAGTAGAACTACTTTTCTTGAAGACAATTTCTCATGGTGTACCTGAGTAACATTTCTGTACTGAAAATCTCAGAAGGTTTCAGATTCCTGGGCCGTTGGTCACCATACTTGTAAGCTAGTAAATTATTGCATCATTATCCTATTGTGTAAAATCATAGAATGGCCTGCATTGAAACAGGTCTGAAAGATCATCTATTTTCAGTCTCCCTGCTGTAGGCAGGGACACCTTCCACTAGACTGTGTTGCTCAGAGTTCCATCCAACCTAACCCTTCCAGGGATGGGGCACCCATAACTTCTCTGGGCAGCTTGTTCCAGTGCCTCACCACCTTCACAGTAAAGACGTTTTTCTGATATCTAATATAAACCTGCTCTCTTTCAGTTTGAAGCCATTCTCCCTTGTCCTGTCACTACATGCTCTTGTAAAAAGTCCCTCTCCCACCCTGATTGTTTGTACAGACTAGGGAAGGAGATGTCGGAAAGCAGTGCCATGGAAAGGGACCTGGGGATCCTGGTTGATGGCAAGTTGGATATGAGTCAGCAGTGCCCTGGCAGCCAGGAGGGCCAGCCATGTCCTGGAGGGCATCAGGCAAAGCATTGCCAGCTGGTCGAGGGGGGGGATTGTCCCACTCTGCTCTGCACTGGGGCAGCCTCACCTGGAATATTGTGGGCAGTTTTGGGCACCACAGTATAAGAAATGTATTCATCAATTAGAGAGTGTCCAAAGGAGGGCAACAAAGATGGTGAAGGGACCTTTTATCTTTTCCTTATAGGAGAGGTGCTCCATCCCTCTAGTCATCTGAGTGGCCCTCCTCTGGACTCGCTCCAACAGGTCAATATCCTTCTTGTGCTGGGGACCTCTGAGCTGGACACAGCACTGCAGGTGGAGTCTCACCAGAGTGGAGTAGAGGGACAGGATCACCTCCCTCAAGATGCTGGCCATGCTACTTTGAATGCAGCCCAGTGTAGGCTTGCCTTTCTGGGCTGCAAGCCCACAGTGCCAACTCATGTCCAGCATTTCATCCACCAGCCCCCCCAAATTCTTCTCAGCAGCTGCTCTCGGTCTGTTCATCCCCCAGCCTGTACTGGTATCAGGGGTTGCCCTGACCCAGGTGCAGCACCTTGTACCTGGTCTTGTTAACCTCATGAGCTTCCCATGGGCCCACTTCTTGAGCTTGTCCATCCCATCCTTCAGGTGTGTCAGCTGCACCACTGAGCTTGGTGTCATCTAGAAATTTACTCAGAGTGCACTCAATTCCTTCATCTTTGTCATTAATGAAGGTATTACCTAACAGTGGTCTCAGTATGGACCCCTGAGGGACGCTACTTGCCACTGATGTCCATGGGGATTCTAAGCCATTGACCACTACCCTCTGGGTGTGGTCATCCAACCATTTTCTTAACCATCCAGCTGTCCACTCACCAAATCCGTCTCTCTCCACTTTAGAGAGAAGGATTTTGTGGGAGACTGTGTCAGAGGCTTTACAGAAGTCCGGATAAATGACATCTGTAGCCCTTCCCTTGTCCACTGATGTAGTCATCCCATCATAGAAGGCCACAAAGTTGGTCAGGCAGTGCTTGCCCATGGTGAAGCCATGCTGGCTGTTCCAAATCACCTCCCTGTCCTCCATGGGCCTTAGCATAGTTTCTAGGAGGATCTGCTTCATGATCTTGCCAGGCATAGAAGTAAAATAATTGCTAATACAAATTTTGTGATTGTTGCCACCAAGTGTCATCAGCTATGACATTTTTTGCAGCTATATAAGTCAAATATGATGGAAGATGTGATTTAGCCCTAAAAATATTAAACTACAGTTATACTTCAAGGCCTGTTTTTATTTAAATCAGTGAGAATATTGAAATAACCAGATTATATAACAATTGCTAATGAACATGCAAAGTATAATAGCCATCTATTTTGTTCTATTCTAATTCTACCATGAAATTGCTTAGTATCCTTCTGTTGTTCCCACTGATCAGCTGCAGTGAACTGCTATTTGTCTATGGTTGTAGTAGTGAGTATTCTTGATGTGTGCATCTGTAATCACCACAGTGTGGAGGAGGGAGGTTCCAGGACAGGCTTTGAAAGCAGTATGTGTGTGAACAGTACAAAGGGTGGCATAGCTTTAATCTTTGGGCAAATTAATGCAACCTGGTACACATAGCAAGCCTTACAGAGAATTCAGATCCTGTCATTCTTTAAGTTCTCAAAGAACTACAGCATGCTTTCTTACTGCTCATGACACAGAAGAAAATAAACAATTTGAATGCTGCAGAATTGTTATGAGAGGTTTCTATGCAAAATTCAGTCTCCCTTAAATAAAACAGGGAGATGTAGGCATATGCATACACTCATCCACAAAACACTCAGCTATAAATATTTAGCAACTATTGTTTCATAGTAAATGTTTTTACCTGATGATGTGCATACTTAAATTCATTAATTATTAAATCATATATGCTAAAAACCCTCTGTTTCTTTGTAATGATATAGTTTTGAAAGAAGGAGCATTTGAAAGAATGGAGCATTCGTCCTCAAGTGATGAAAATAAATATTCAAAATATTATTTGGAAGTATCATATAATTGTATTTTATATCAACATACTGCCACTGAGGGGCACTCTTGTCTTGATTTAACATATTTTCCTTATCTCTGGTCCAATCTAAATATAAAGAAGTATAATCATATTTTTAAATGTAAGCTCAAAATTGCTCTTGAAAAGTATTTATATTTCTGTGAAAGATTTACAGGAATTGAGGAAAATTGGAGGAACTGAAACTTATTTGGACCATTTCTACAGCAATTGATTCAAAACTATTGCAATATTTAAACAAACACTTTATTTAGTCCTGGAACTAGTAGCAGTGTAGTAGTACCCATTGAACTTTTGGAGAGAGCTGAAGACCTATTGTCTATTGCTTCTGAATTTTCCTGAGGCATGTTGTTTTTAAATGAAATTAAGAATAATTTGCTTTCTTTCTGATGATAGTAAATATGTACTCTACCAGTGCATGCTGTGGTATTGTGGCTTCATTCATGCAGTTCATGTATGCCAAAGATGAGCATTTGTGATCTTGATAATTATATCTCACAGTATTTGAGATACTATCCACTTGAGAATTTCAGGTGGGTCTTGATGGAAGTTTCTCCTGACTTCAGTTGGGATAGAGATAATTTTCTTTCTAGTACCTGGTACAGTGCTGTGTTTTGAATTTAGTATGACAATAATGTTGAAAACACCACTGATGTTTTCGTTGTTGCTAAGTAGTGTTTAAATGAAGGACTTTTCAGTCTTCCATTCTCTGCCAGTGAGGAGATGCACAACAAGCTGTGGGGGGAGCACAGGCACAACAGCAGACCCAAACTAGCCATAGAGGTAGTCCATACCATAGAGCACTATTCCCAGTATATGAACTGGGAGGAGTTGCTGATCACTGCTTGGGGACTGGCTGGGCATCAGTTGGTGGGTGGCGAGCAACTGTAGTGTGCTTCACTAGTTTTCTTGAGTTTTATTCCCCTCTCGCTCTCTCTCACCTTTAAATTACAATTACTATTATTGTATATATTATTACTACTACATTTTATTTTGTTTCAGTCATTGAACTGTTCTTATATAAACAGATGAGTTTTATTTTTTTTTTCCAATTCTCCCCAGCGGGAATTGAGTGTGTGGTACATAGTTGCTGGCTGGGGTTAAACCATGACAAAGTTAATATAAAATGTCAGATGAATATGAAGCATATGCTAAAATATCAAGAAATCTCTGCATTGAATTTATCCTGTCAACTTTTATAAAAAGAAAAGATCTCCTCCAAGATCTACTAAAAACTCTAGTTCTTTGTTTACAAGCTGCACAGTTATCCTAAATAGAATTAGTTCAATTTTCTGGAGTCTTTAAAATCTGAAAAATGACCCAAACTTGCCTTGATCTAGTTAGAATAACATTCCTCTGAACTACCTGTGAAGTGGTGTTGTGTGACTGTGTAATCAAGGTATGGCCTGAATTATTATGCTTCATGAAAGAAGTTTGTATACCTTATAATGCTGCTATTTTTAATTTTCCTCAGTCAGCTCTTCTGGAAATAGTGACTCTTGTTAATCTCTTGCTATGAGATTCTGCAGGCTGACAATATAACAAAGGCAGCTCATTCCTCTGTAACTAATGTTCTTCAAAAATGTCTTTAGAGAAATGCCTTTGTCTCAGGCTCTTATGATGTATTTTTATTTAAAAAAATAAATTAAGTGAGTAATACACTGGAGCTTCTATAGACTAAGACTTCAATTTCACGAAATGCTTTAAGAAAGTTCTTGGACCCACAGATAGACATTTGGTACCACGTGTGCGAAAATGGGACCACTCACATTACAAATCCCTTGAAGATCTCTTATGCAGTTTCTGCATTTACGTTGGTTAAAAAGGAAAGGAGTGCACAGTATGAGGGGGACTCCCACCTTGCTGTCAGATAAACCTACTAAAGAATTATGCTTGTTAGTCCTGAATTCATGGAGAAATGTTCTACAGGTGACCCTTGCAGAAAATTCCAGCAGAAATTGGTAGGCGAAGACCTAAGGAGAAAGATGGCCGAAAGCAAGAATTCATAGAGAGAACTCTGCAACTGGTGTGGCACAATGTAAGATGAAGTTCTGAAGGACCTTTTCTAGTGACGGTCTCTGTATATCACGTCTATAGATCTTACCAGAAAAGAACACCTGAGGTAATACCTCATGGTCTGTGGGATCCCACCTGAGGTACTGTGTTCAGCACTGGGGTCCTCAGCGCAAGAAGGACATGGACCTATTGGAGTAAGTACAAATGAGGGCCATGAAAGAGGATTAGAGGGATGGGACACCTTTCCTATGAGGAAAGACTGAGGGAGTTGGGATTGTTCAGCCCGGAGAGGAAGAGGCTCTTGGGAGACCTTAGAGTACCTTCCTGTACCTAAGGAGGGCTACAGAAGAGCTGGAGAGGGACTTTTTAAAAGGGCATGTGATAGGACAAGGGGTGAGGAAAAAATTCTTTATAGTGGGGGTGGTGAGGCGTTGGAACAGGTAGCCCAGAGAAGTTTTGGATACCTCATCCGTGAAAGTGTACAAGGCCAGGTTGCATGGACCTTTGAGGTCTAGTGAAAGGTGTCCCTGCCTGTAGCAGGGGAGTTGGAACTAGATGATTTTAAGGCCCCTTCCAACCCAAACCTTTTGTGGTAATCGTATGAAGAATTTTTTCATATTTGTAGTCACGCTGTGTTTTCTTTTTCTGTGTGTGGTTAGTTACTATTCTTATTCAGTTCTGTCTTTATTGTTTTGGTTTTGAACTTATGCAAGGTACAAATGAAAGTCCTAAGCCCACGAGATGCTCCATTCTAATGTGAAGATTATATAACTTGTTTTGTATTTCCCAGGACATCATTTACACTTCAATTAAATCTGAATTATCCCAGTCTCTTTCAGGCTCTTCTAAGTTGTGTGTTGTAGCACATGGAAACAAACATTTACAATCTGATCCTAGCCAGGCTGTTTCTCACTGTAGAGGACTTTAAGCACGTTGCTATTATGTTGTCTCTGAAACTGCCTCCCTACTCATTTTTTGACATAAATTTGATAGGAGGGGGTCCATAACTACCATTTCTTATGTTAGTACAGCATTTAATCATAACTAAGTTACAAATGCTGTGAAAATATAAACACTAAATTGTGCTAACCCACAATTTCATAAAAGACCTCATTCTAAATTGATAGAAAAGTATTACTGAAACTGTACATCTCTGGTCAGGTTGGATATCTAATTTATTGTTTCTGACCCCCCAAAAGGTAAAATTTTAGGCACAACCTGGATGAAAGTTGTTTCACATAGGGTTTTAGAGATTCATTGAACCACAACTATCTGTGGCTTGCAGTTTAATCTGCCCAGCCTTTTTATAGAAGACATTGAGAAGTTACAGTTCTGAATTGAAAATGTGTATCTGCTTTTATTGCAGCTATATTTTACTGCAGCTGTGTTTTGTTTCTATTACAGTGTGTTTCTGTCTAGAGCTCCTTAGCTGCATCTGTTTGTAGGACAAAACAGAAGACTCTGCAGATCATCTCTTTTCCTCAGTGTCATTTAGCTGCAGCAAGGTTTAGACCTTGATGGTCAGAGGGCTGTGTGGAATCACTTTGACACCTTCCAGAGCTGATATTAAGGAGAATTGTGAAGGGTACCATGTTCTCTTTTGGGCAATATGTTCTGTTTAATGTTTAGTACACATCATAAAATAGCAACAGAAAGAATCTGTAAAGATCTGAAACCTAGGATTTTACAGCAGCAGAATACTAGTTTTGAAACTACTCATCTGTCTGATACACTTCTAATCACAGCAGGGAGCCATGAAGTGTCAGAACAGTGAATTGAATGAGACTTGGAAAGTTCAGGTACTTTCTGGATGCTGAAAGAAAGTACCTGCTAATTTCATAATTCAGAATACTTGCTTGCTGAATGCTTTAAAAGACCTGTTGGATCTAGATTCTGTGCCATGCCCAGAGAAGCAGTGGCCATGAGATAAAGTGGCTATAACCAGTGTCTGTTGTGTGTTACTACTTTTCACAGTCACTTGAATCAGTGTTTGTTTTTTAACAGATTATATGACTCATTTAACTAATATTCATTGTCAGAATTGCTACCCTTCATTCTAAGGTTAAAGCAAATGCTTTATTTTCAAAGCTGTTTTCATAACGGGCGTAGTGGAATCTTCCACTTGCCCACTTGTTGACATGGTAAATCAAACATTGTGGAAGCTCTTGGGGGATTAATAGCATGATCACATCTCTCTTTACAAATCTCAGTCTTAGATGTGGATAAATGCTCAGGTTCTTAATGCAGAAGTTACAAGCTTCACAAAATTGACATTAGACTGCTTATTCACAGACTGTTCTGAGCTGGAAGGGACCCACAAGGATCGAGTCTGACTCGTAAGTGAATGGCTCATACGGGGATCGAACTCGTACTGGGAACTCACAGCCCTTGGTGTTTTTAGCACCATGCTAAAACCAAATGAGCTGGACATATTTGATAATAGCATAGAGAAAGGAGAATGATAGGCTAGCTAAAGGGCTTACTGGATTGGAGAATGAGGCAAAATTAATTCTGTTCTCATTCTATTGATAGGAAAGGGTAGAGTAAGTATGTACTGCTGTTGATTAATTGTAGCTTATCTTGATTTTAGCATATGCTTTTAGGGAAAATAAAATTAAAGTTCTAATTTTATACTCTGAATCACTGTAACTCAGTAAGTTGCTGACAAACTTTCTTGATTACAATTACAAACTGGCTGAAGAGAAGCAAAGGGATTTTGCCTCATCCTGAACCCTTCAGGGTAGAAGAAACTGTTCAGTGGGTACCCATGAGCAGGTCTGAAATTCACATATGTGGCGAATTTGATATTCCTTTTATCCTTCTTTTTTGCTCTGCTTTTGGTCTTTCTGTGCGTATTTGATTTTTAGGAAAAATTAATGACATTTTCAAACAGGGTCGAAGTATAAATTAAGGCAACAAATGTGCAAATATGAAATTAGTGTTGTTAAGATGTAGTATCTGGATAATTTTCCTCTTGTTTTTACTGTAGAAGATAAATCTACTAGTTGAAACATTTGGGAAATGAAATGGCAAATGAAAACAACTCATTTAAAATGCTCATTTAAAGAGACTGCCAATATTTAGAAAGTTTTTTTAATTCGGCCATTATGAAAGCTGAAGAGATCATTCTGGAGAAGGTTAAGACACTAGTCAAGTCAGCCTATCATTGCTTCAAAGTTTTGTCTTTTCATGCTCTCTTCCACAGTGTTAATCCTTTTTGAAACTATCTTACTTCATTATCTCTTACTCTGCTGCTCTGAACACAATGTAAACAAGTGAAAACAAGTGAAGAGGGTGTTTCAGAATCTAAAGGGTTATGACTATCATATTGTATTAATTTTTCTTCCTATTTGAGGACTGTCTTGCATGGTTGTTCAACTATTTTGTAATGAAGTAAAAAAAATAAAAGAACAGTTTACTAAATTCCTGATACACAGTGGGAAAACTCTCAAGGCTTAATGTTTACAGTCAGTACCAAATGTAGTAAATTTAATAATACTGTGAAGAGATGTGTGTCTATTGGTAGTAAATTGGTGGTGAAATTGCATATCTAGTCTTAGTCTATAAAAATTCATCTAACAGTGAAAGTTTGTTAGTTTTTTATTGTCTTTGAACAGACTTAAAATAATATTTTATTTTTAAGGATGCCAAGCTTCCAACCATTAGAGAAATTAGGTGTAGAGGAATTACACCAGTTGTGGTTACACAGTAGACAAAGCAGCAAAAACTATTCCCATGGAAATTTTATTTTAGAAAACCTGTTTGCCAGGTTGTTTTACCTACCATTACTCTCAGTTTACAAACTCTCATGTGTTAGGATGGTACAATTAGTTGCAGTGGTGTTATGCATGTAATTTACATGAACCTGAAAAAAATAAAATAGTGTTTAAAACTGTAAAAAGTATAATTTTTCCAAAATGAAACATGCAGGTGAAAGCAACCATTATTTTGCAGCAACAGACAACTCTTTTTTTTGGGCAGGTGGATAGATCTTTACATTAGTAACAGTAGAGCTCCAAGACTGCTTCCTCAGGAAAATCTGTGATTAACTAACATTTTGGGTTTTCTTCAGCTATGTTATAGAATAACCATTGCTTGTTTTATTTTTGGCCCAAAAGGACTAATTTTTAATTTTGAGGAAGGTAGTACAATCTAACAGTCAAAATGAGGGAGTTTGTTATTTTCGGGGGAGGACAGATTTGCCTCACTAATAGCAGTTTTATTCCTGCATTGCAAGACTACAGAGAGTAACAAGTGGCAGACAACTCAATAGAATTAGGACTGCAGTATTGGATCTGGGACTAGATTAAAGTAGCATGGAGCTAATCTAGAAAACGGGTGAGCTAAACATGCCAAGACACAATTGCTAGGTGATCTGGTTTCCAGAGACTGTGCAAGAGAGGTGCAGGAGTAGTTATTTTTTTTATGTCAGAGGGCTACTAGCTTATCTTGCTCAGAATCACTTAGATGGGCTTATAATTTCCCTTTGGATGGACTGATGCAGCATGCATTTCTGCATCCTGGTGTTGGCAGTGGCTGAATGGCTTGCTTAGTCCCTCCCTTCCTCCTGTTTTTGTCTTGGTTCTTACCAGATTTTGTTCTGGTTCATCTAACTTACTGATTTACAAAGCTTTCACTTACCTTTTGAGAATGATTCTCTAAGGGTTCTTCTTTTCCATTTTTCTCTGGTCACCTGTATTCCATTTATATTTATCAAGATATGTCAACATTGATATAGTTCCTGTGAGTACTCACAACACTTCTGTTAATTGGTAGGTTGTGCTTTTTTTGAGTGAGAATGGAAGCTGTAGGAAAGTATTTGGAAGCTGTAAAGTTTTCATTTTGTTCTGAAATTTGTGAGATTTGTGATCACATGCATCTACAGTCTCACAGGTGTGTGTGTGAATTGGCTCTCAAAGCCTCTGAAATGTTAGATTTAGCTTCCTGTACTTGAGTTATGTCTTAATGCTTGATGTGTCATGGTTGAATTAACTGTAGCAAATTGACGTAGTTCAGAAAGAATACTTTCTTTAATAAGCAGGGTTTTGAATTTCAGAAGTGACCAATAAGATAATAAGATTCATTAGATTAGATCAAGGGTTTATGCAGGTGTCTCTCTGTGCTGAAAGGTGACACATTGGTAAAGTTCGTAAGAAACTGAGCAAGCATTGAGTTATCTTTCTCTCTTAATTCCTGTTTCAGGGCATTGATAAATATGAATTTTTGCTGTGGGTCCCCATTAGTCAAGATGCAGTTAATAGCTGAAAATGCACACCAGTTAATAGGGATCATCTTCCTATGTGGTCACATTCTCATTTAGTGATCCGTGAGGCAGGTCTCTCACAGTTCTAACAAATTATTTCATTTGTTTGTCAGTTATTGTAGCAACTTTGGCATCAAATACCAAATAATTGTGGAGTATTAAAACTTATAGACCAAATTATAAGCTGCAGACAGATGCTTACATAAATTAAAAGAAGCAATTTCACTAGTTCAATGCAGTTCAACATTTGCCAGCTCTTTTTCATTCATTTCTGTATTACAGGCTAGAAAAAGCTAAGAAGAAAATGTTTAATGTAAAGCTGATTGTCCTGTGCTTCACATTTCTTAGCTCTGGCAGCACCAATTGTGTGTAGGACCTTCTTGCTGGTGTCAAGATAGTTTAGCAGAATTTGGAAAAAGTAATTGCCAGTGAAAGAATTTTGTCCCATCATTTCTGAGGACCTGAGCCTGAAAGGAAGAGAATATATTTACTCTGTCTGGCTGACTTTTCCCTTGCTTTCTTGTTTTTTCCCCATATAATTGCTAATGTTGTATTAAAACACACTACTTCCAGGACTGAGATGTCCAGCTCTCCTCTTTCCTTTACTAGATCTTTCAAGCACCAGGAACTGAATTTATTGATTGTTGTAATTGATTGTTGTCCTAATACTCTTTCTTCATAGAATATTATTTAAATGATTCCAAAGGAGGAAATTTAAAATGATTCACCCTAACTAATTCAGGAAAGTATCAACATTGCAAAAACCTCTGGTCCTTTTGGGATTAATATTCCCTGGAGTGAACTGCCTGAGGACTGCCTTAACTTGAGGGCAAAAGGGAGGCTTCTCAGTGGTCCTGTTAATTTAGCATTCTTTCTACTTATATTTTCCAAGCGCTGCAGAGCTTCTTTGGACATTTTGTTCAAAGAAAAGTTATTTGTGTCTTGGGTTTCTAGATTTGGGATTCTTATCAAAGGTCCTTTCTGAATTAGAGATCGACTTTTCAGATCCTGAAGGCTTGCACTGAGTAAAGTCTAACAGAAACTAATTTTTCTTACCTGTTTTTTTTTTTTTTCTGTTCTGCTGGTTTTGATAAGTAGTAACATTTTGAAATAAAATTTTTGTGAATTATGTCACTGAATGTGATTGGAATAGGCACGGTGTGGGCTCTGTCCAAGTAGAACAGGAGTCTTAAAATATTTTAAACAATGTTATTTACCACACAAATATTTCCATTTCTGAAGTAGTATTACAATACAAAATTTGTTAACAGGGTTTAGCAAGAACAATAATTTTCTTTTGCTCTTTGTGCTTGGACTTGGTGAAGGGTGATATGTCTTAGCTGCAGTGTCGGGTTGAGACAGCAGTAGAGTATTGAATTGAAAAAAACTTGAACTGCTTGCATGCCATTTAATTAAAAATATCATCTCTAAAGACTGTGTGTGAGATTTTATGAAAGACTACCTAATAATTACACAAAAGGCACTTCCATCAGTATAATTGCATGATCACCTGAGTCTACAGCTTTTGTCACAAGGTAAGGCTAAGACTCATCATTATTTCGTACCAAGTGCAGTCTTTGAACATGAACTATCAAGTTATTAGACCCCACCCATCCTCATTTGAAATTAAATTTCTGAGAAATTCTTCCCTTCCCAGCTCTCATAATTTCAAGGAAAGCGAAATAATTGCCATTAATTTGGACATTATATCACTGTTTATTAGATACATTGTCACACAGTTTATTGAAAGATATTAGTACAAACCTAAAACTGGTCATACAGCTTGGATTGAAACCATTAGAGGTGTGTTTAAAATATTTTTAAAACTGGAAGGCCTGATTCAAACAGAAGTTGTTGATGAATGTGGAGATAGGAAGATAATATGGTCCAGTTTTGTGAAATGTTAAAGATAAAAAAAATCTCAAACCTCCCTTCCGTCCTCCCTCAACTTTTCAGCTCTTGTGAATGAGCCTGATTGTCATGTAGAGAAGGTGGCTATTGAGATGTCAGTCTTTTTTTTTCTCTATTGTAGCTGACTTTGGGCTCGCAAAGCAAAAGCAAGAAAACTGCAAACTTGCATCAGTAGTGGGAACCATTCTATACTCATGGTAAGTACTCCTGCATGCATTCAGTGCAGTGACTTCCATCTTCATGTTACTCTTTTGGATCAGATAGGCAAGTTACAATGGAATAAGGGACAAAGGTGCAAGTTACCCCTCTTCCAGCTACTTTGCAATAGTTGGTTGCCTCCCTTTTTTGTTGTCTGTTCTTGCATGTGATGGTTACTGTGGGTTAAGTTCTTGCAAAAATGAACTAACTGCAGTCGTGTAGTAACTTATTCACCTGTATGTATAGAATATCCTTATAAATAAAGAAATGTGGGTTTAAATTATAAAAAAATATATGTAAACAGTATCAATTACCATCACCACATGTGATGGCCTTATACCTGTGAGAATGTTTGGCTTGTGTGTGCTGTAGTAAATAATTAAAGGTTCCAAGCTATCGGGGAGCTACTGGTTACTCTGAATTAAGAGGGAGTCAGGAGCTCAGTTAAACATAATTCATGATGCCACTTTTGAAATTGTGGCTTGTGCCAGAATAATAATGGTTGACACTTAATTCCTAGAAATCACTAAATCCTAGAGTGGTTTCAAGAGTGAGACCTTGTAATACGTTAAATATTCAAGTACCGTACTTTGAAGACTAATGCTTGGGCTTCTTCTTAGTGAGCAAAGGCAAGGCTGCCTCAGTTGCTTCTCCAAACAGTCCTGAAGCACAGCACAACCTCTGAATGATAGTTTGGGTAATTTAAATGTAGTAAGAATTTGGTGTAACTAGTTATGTGCCATCTTTGTCAGCTTCTCTGAAATAATTGGTTTTGTTCTGTTAGAACTAGGCAGAGAAGCTGTTGATGGGAAGTTATTGTGCTCTTTTAAACAGTAGTTTAAAAGTAAAGGTGTCAGAAGTGTCAAAACCATGCCCCAGTGACCCTCACGGTCACTGAGTTGTAATTTTCTTATCCTATGTACATTCGCTTTCTTTAATTTCCTGTTAGATGCCTGCTTTCTGTTCACTGATGTATTTTGTTCTTTTAATATTTTGTAGGGAATTTTTGTTTGAAAGTAGTGTTCTGTAGATTTAAATACTCTCTTTTTAAATATAATTTTTGCTTATACTATATTTATTATTATTCTCCTACCCTGCCTTTGTACATGGAATTTCACATCAGAGCTAGGATTTTGGCAATTCTCTTTCTACCTCTTTGCCCAGTTATTTGGATGCAGGATTGAGGATAAAATGTCACTTACATGTGGCAGTCTTTCGAGTAAGTGATCTTTTGGGACATTACTTGTCAGTTCTACTACACAAGCAAAATCATGGAAGTGATCCTTGTCTGTCTACAGTCAGAAAAAAGAACAAGGGTGCAGCACAGATGTCTTTGTGTTTAAAATATATGCCTGAGTAATATTTAAAATGACAGGGTAAAATATTAGTCTTTCCAGTGTCATAATAATTTAAGGATGTTAAAAAGACTTTACAAACAGCTGAATGCACTGGATGGCACGTTCAAGGTTCTTGATTAGTACTGTGTATGACAGTGGGCTTTTTGACATGGAAACCTGTTCACAAGAAAGGAGGTGAACTGATTGAATATTTTAACACAAGTCTTGAACAGAAATCAAAGCCAATGGACTTAATCAGTGCTTGGACTAGATTTTGTTTTGTGGGGTTATTTTGTATGATTTAAGTAGATGTGAAAGCCTACAAAAATGAAAACATTGGGACTGTGTATCTACTAATATTAATTTCTCCATATAAAAAAAGAGAAAGAAAGGAGGGAGAGGAGCAGATGTGAGACAGCATTGTCATTTTAGAATGGTAGAAATTGCTTTCTTCTGAATTGACAGGATAATAGTTCTGGGTGTTTTGAGTTGCAGCCCACCATTCTTAGAGCAGACAATATAGTGCAGAAACAAACCAAGAAATGTTAAAAGTAGCATCTGATGCTTATTGTTTGAATTTGGCTATGCAGCATTATGCAGAGTGGTTCAGATAAAAACATATCACTATATGTACCAAACATATTTGTATTTGGGCTTGACTGAATCAATTTGCTAATGCAATTTTTTAAACCCTGTGTCATCATAAAATAACAGCAGGCAGCATTTTATGTTTAGAGAGAGGGGCTTGTATAAATATGCTTTGTAATAATGATGGTGTTTAATTTTACTTCACACTAACTTCTTTTTGACTATCATACTAATTAAATTCCTTTTAATTGGTTATGTTCCTGAATTTAAAAATCCAGCAATGTGTATGTTTAGAATACAAAATGCATTAAATGGATGTGTTTACACTTAATACATTAAAAACTGAGGAAAAGACTGCTCTAGGGAATTGGTAATGAATCCTGAAGTCTTTTCCCAACTGGTAAGTCACCAAAACCAATCTGCTCCAAGTTCCTGGTGACAGAGTCTTTATTATTGTGCTGTTTTAAAGGCCTTCCCAGAAGAGACACAGCACTTGTCCATTACGTGATGTCTCAAACCTCTTACTTCCTTCTCTTTAGTCTTTGCCCAGTTTCCCATGTAGCCTGACTTTTTCAGCTGATGTTTGTAAGTGGTCTATCAAGTAATACATTTTAATAATAAAAATATAAAAAATTATGCCTAGATTATTATTTTATGAACCTGTGTGCTTATTTCATCTATTGACTTCCTTGATGGTTTTGGGGGGCATCTGGATTAATGGACTTTATTTAGATTTGGGAATTTTAAATTCTGTGTAAAACAAGACCATGAAGTTACTGTTTTATTCAGGTAAAATCTTCATCTGTCTGCTTTCTTTCTGATTTTTTTTCCTTTAGTCCATACTGAATGTAATTGCTAGACAAAAATGTTGTTATTAGTTAATAAGCTTGTACATTGGGTTCCAGCAAATCCAAATACTTGCAAAGTCATCTAATTCATACCTTACTGTGAGACACGAGTTACTGTCAGAAACAAGTCTCTGCGGCTGGGATTCATCTTGCTTATATGTGGCAATTTAAAAGCTGGGCATCTTATTCCTGTCAAGCAGCTAGATGATTACTGAAAGTAATGGGAAAAAATAGGCACTTCAATAATGAATTTCATCCCATCTATCTTAAACAGTTATTTTAGGATGGGATGAATCAAACACCTGATGTGTCTATCCCTCTTCATTTGCTACAGAGGGATTTTAGCATAAATCTAACTTACAGGAATTTAAAGTGAGGTGAAATTGACACCTTATATGAAATCAGTTATTAAAGATTTAGGTTTACTTTAGAGTTGTAGAATGGATTTGCTACTGCTTGTGGATATCTTTTTGCAGATACTTACTTTTCTGTCTCCATTTAAAATGTAAAGATTCATGCAATTTCTTTATAAGCTTGGTTAGCTGGACAATGGCACTGAATGAAGTTCATTTCTAAAGGCATATATCTCATTTAGAAAAATCCTGTTCCATAAATTAAAGGAAAAAATATTTTCTTGAACTGTTTATACAGTTACACTCTTAAGGCAGTTCCTTAAGCATTTTGTAGGAATTTGGAATATTAAGTCACTAAAAAATATCTCTGTGTGGAAGGAAACAATTCTTAGAAGTATCTGTCAGATTCAGGAGTACCTTTTTAGAGTAGGAGTGTTTCAGGTTTTTTATGTATATGGATAGCACTTTGTCAAAACTTACAGATACAATTTGTCTACAACATTTCTTTTAAAACTGTCAGCTTGACAATTTGCTAGATATTTTTGTATACATAAGAACATCAGATGTTTGGACTGTACAGTGATGCTTGATTTTTATAATATGAATAACAAATGACATTGAAAGGAAATTTTATTTTGTAAATTTCAGAATCTGGCTTATGCTTCCTCTTGTTGTTTTAGAGTTTGTCTTCAGTCCATGATATGTGTGAAGGAATAACAGGTATAAATTAGAACTTTGGAGTGTTTTTCTGTTTAAAGCCTCCCAGAGTCTCTGTATGTAATGCTGGAACACTAAATTGCCTATTAATGATACTTTGATTTGTCCTTATAACTTACAGATGCATATGATAATCTTGAAACTTCAGAAGCATAAAAAAGTTGAGACACCTGTGCACATTTTGAGTTTTAATTAGATAACTGCATTTTTATTATAGTGTAGAAGGTGATACTTCATGACGTTCTTCGATGATAGTAAGACAACTGAAGACAGAAGCTGCATAAAGATCAAAAGCTCTAATAGAGCCAACAAGGCTTTTTTCAATTGTCATTGAAATAATTTTTTTAAAAAGTGAAGGCCTAGAAACATCTAATTTTACACACTGATGCCCAGCAAGTTTTTTCTCCAGATCGACAGATACAGTGTGTAGCCAAGAACTTTTTAAAAAATGTCATTTGATTTCTACTGATATGTGACATGGGTGAATTAGAAGTGAGTTGATGGCAGTTTTTCATGTGTTCTAGAACAATGTCTTATTACACTGCAAAGCCATACATTATTTTTCAAAGTTAATATATTTGACATCTCTAAGCAATAGTGTATAAAGTTAGCACACATAAAAGTCTGAAGATTTGTAAATGGGTGGAAATACAAATCAGTTGTTGAATGTTAACTGGATGTCCATATCTTTCTCTTCAAAAGTGTTAGATGAAAAGCCCAAAAAGTAAATTATAAAACATCTGTTTCTCTTTCAGACAGAGAGGTACTGAATTTGTGCTGAAAGAAAGCAGTAATTTACTGAATTCTCTAAACTGTTGATCAACAGCAGTGTAGCTGAGATTTGCAGTGGTTTATTACTGGGATCTTGTTTCTGAACATTTCTCAACAAATTGCATTTTTAGTGAAAAGTGTCCTTCCACATCAAAACCAGTTTTGTTTTGTTTTGGCTTTTTTTGGTGCTTGTTAGTTTGTTGAATACATTAGTAAAAACATAAGGCAGGTATTGCATAGCCTGCTGTATCCTACAGTTATTAGTGGCTTGTCACTGATTGTGGATTGGTTTTGCCCCACCATAGAAAAAATCATTGGGATATGGAGGAACTTTCTGGGCAGAGACAGGCAATGCTTGAACTAGAAAATAAAAATGTTGAGATTACACTTACGAGAGAGCAGTTATACACATGAGAGGGGTCTCTCTTAGCTGACTTCACCCATTTTAAAATTACATTCCCCATCTGATGGCAAGAGGATTTATCACACTGTAAAATTGCCACCTGAAAGTAGTAAATTTCTTCCCTACTCCCATGCGTTTTTAAAAATGTGGAAACTGATGATTTTTCTCTAAGTGACAGTAGAAGTTTAGGATGCCTGAAAATTTGTCTTTTGTGAAGAATAATATATATATATTCAAAAATATTTAGCATAATTTGTAATGAGAAAAATGGTAGCAAGTTAGAAGACAATATAATAAATTATTGTAGACTTACTTGGCCTTACATTTCAAGTTAGAAAACTGTGAAGGTAGAATTTTTAAGTAGTGATTGAAAATCCTGTTCCTGCTTCATCACTCAAGGGATAGACAGAATATCCCCAAAAGGCTTGTGTTGAATTCTTCATGTAGGTGAGAAATGCAAATAGCTTACAGCAATATTCACAGGAGCTCTTTATTCAAACTGTCAGTTTTGTGTCTCCTGTTTCTACTTCTGTTGGTTTTAGTGGAAATTATGAAGCTGTAATGCTGAACATGTCTCTGTAGCTTTACAGCAAACTATCCAGAGAAAAATTGTGACAAGCAGCAACTGCTTTTCTATTTTTTTTTCTCCTTTGGGATGATGCCGATGGTAATCAGCCTCTTATTTTTTATTTTTTTTCTCTTATATTTTCCCCCATCTTTCTGTGACTCAGGGAACTCATTATAGAGTAAATGTAGTTTACTTCACACTGGTTTCATAACTGTCTGGTTGAAACCATGTCTCATTTGGAAATACTCCTGATGCTCTATAGGATGCCATATACCAACATGTTTTTAGACCTGCTGGAAGCACCACTGAACACTGTACTAAGATAACTCACAAGTGGCTTATTAAAGTTCTGTGCAGCTTGAGAAATAGTTTACTGGTTTTGTCTCATATAAAGTCAGCCTGATAGTATTGTCAACAATTTTTAGAAGCTTTAGAAGCTCTAGGAAATTAGTGCATTATTCCCTCATCTCCTCTTTTCCTCCCTCTCCAAATTCAGGGCTTTCTTTTGGAACGTCTGTCCACTAATAACTAATGTGAACATGAGTTAATCGAGTGAGGATAGTCATCTTTGATGTAGCTATGTGCTAGTGCAAATGTAGCAGACTCAGACTGGGACAATCTGTTTAAATCTTTACTAAAATTATTCTTAAAGAAAAACAATGACAAAATAACATCAGAGAGCAAAATTGCAAATGAAAGCTTATTGCAAAAATATCTCCATGGCCACGTAGAGATAATTTAATTAAATGTGTTTGGTATTTTGCAAGTAGCACAAATACTGAGAAGATTTGGTTATTTTTTTTTTTTTAAAAACCTAATTAAAAATGTGGAGTAGTATGGAAGGCTATTTGCTGTATCAAAAATAGCTGTTTAATTTTGCAGAAGTAGTTCAGAAGAAAAAACAAGTAATTCTTTGGATTAAGCAATGGCTCATTTTAAGGCCATTGGCATAGAGGACTGTTAAGAAGAAAAACAAAGCTGATATGTTAAGCAAGAGTGAACTTTCTGAGAAACAATTATAAAGTTGTTTGTCAAAGGATGCTGAGAATTTGGACAGTTATTCTGTGAATATAATTGTGTCTTTCACTTAGAAGAATTTAGTCTTGCTTTTGCTATGGACATTTGTTTAGTGAAGGACTGTCTTATAGTTAGCATAATGCTGCTGGAGTAAGCTTTTTCAGCTTGAATATGTACTTTGGAAATGACCAGTGATTGTAAAATTAGATGAAAACTGTAGTGATTATCTTGAATATGTTAGCTGCAAGAATTAAATGAATTATAAGTATCTGCTGCCACTTTTAATAACTGTGAATATCATAGAGCATAGCATCAGTACTGATGCTTCGTGGCAGTAACATCAGCCCTTGGAGCAATGGAAATTTAATTCTTCATCAGCTCTTAGACTTTCCCCCTTCCTGTATTCTGTTTTGACACTGAATGCTTTTCAAACTGATGCAGACATCTGTTTGCTTAAAATTTAATTAGTACTGCTGTCCTATTTCAGCTGACTGAGATCAAGGAAGAATCCTGCCTTTACAGATAAACCAAAAAATGTCATACCAACATTACGCCCTTAAAATTTCAGTGTGTGTGAGTAAGACTGGTTCTACTCATTCTTTCTGGTCTTGACCAGACAGTGACAGTTTATACACAGTTGTCAACTGAATTAGGCAAACCATATGTACTGCCACCACCCTCCTGTTTGTGGGTGTCAGTGTACAGGAACACAACCGGGTACTTTCTCTGCTTGGCACCCGTCACTAGTGTGGATCCAAAAGGTGCAACTGACTGCAGAACTGTTTTGCTAGTCAACAAGTACTGTACCCCACCCACATTTCTAATGAGCAGGTGGTGAGGCAAGCCTGGAGAGCATGGTGAGGGATTTCACTTCATCTCTTAAAAGTAAATAAATAATATTTGAAAATCCTATTAAAAAAATCTAAATAACAGTGCTAAGAAGCCATAAAAGTATAGCATTTTGTATTCGCTGTAAAATTTTCATGGTCACTTGAAGTAAATATTACTTTGGTAATTAAAAGTATTTGTTAAGGGTGAGACAGGATTTTTCAAGGTGTTGGTCATTCTATTGCTCTGGGTATCACAGACTTTTGACTAAGACATTTGTTCTGGAAGAAAAGATCAAATAGTACTCTGCTGAAAGTCCTCCTTTTGATAGAAAAACAAGGAAAAAGAAAAAGGGATTAGATGTGCATTTAGAACAAGAAATCTTTCAGCATGAATAAACAGAACAAATTACTTCATTAACTTCCATCTATTGTGCATTTGTGTGAAACCATACTAAAACTACAACTCTGTCAGCACAGTGTTCTTTCTTTGCTTTCCAAATCACAGTATTATTTTTCAAGTCTGTTTGCTCTGGACATCAAGCAAAGTTCTTTCCCACTGTTCGTAAGTACAAGATTCTGTAGGCCAGGTAGTGGGTGCTTCTGTTTCACTCTTGATTGCATTCAGCTTATTCTTTCTGTGACTGCAATGTGTCTTTTTGCAGTTACACAGATTTGGCTTGAATAATCTCAGTTTGGTATTTTAATATAATTTAGTCATTTAAAAGTTGTACTTTTTAACTTGATATCTATGCATGAAAATTATCACTAGAGTGAAAGACTAAAATTCAACTCAGATTTATTTTTCTGAAAAGGAGCATGCTCAGAGCTTTACTAAGACAGGGACTTTGCCTTATTGAGTTCGCTCTCTATATGGTGAGTTGCAATACTAACGTTTGCTCTAGTAGACACTTTGATGCATAAAAAAATGAAATTTCCCCAAAGTGATCTAATGAATTATGTCACAGCCAGTGTGATTACAAATATGCTATTATACTGTACCACCATATTCAGTATCCCGTATTCCACTTGTGGTTATGTAGCAGCAGCAGCAGCAAGATTGAAGGGACATTGCTAATTAGGTTTCACTCAGGAATCTGTATCTTGCTTGATCAGTGTTATCAGATGTGTGTGGCCTGTCAGTCTCTCTCACTTCCATGCACTGTGACCTCTGTTCTGTCTTTGTATCCTGTTAAGTTCACTTAATTTGTCTTATGGTTTATCTAGGGGACCTCATCCCATTTATTTAAAAATCTGTTTTCTGTATTTTGTACATAGGAGCAGGACATCTTCTAGCATCTTAATTGAACTTACACAGTACCTCTCAGCTCCAAAATAAGGCATTGTAGCAGAGACATCAGTAGTATAATCATGAAGTTGATATAGTGGTTCCAAATTCTAAGCTGAAGGGGAATGGTAAACAAGTAGGTCTTCAAGTTGATTTTACAGTTGAGAGAAGTTGAGTATTTTTTTTTAGCTCTGAAAGATTACAGAGAGAAGATACTAAGTGAAAAAAAACCACATCCTGCGATATGACCCTTATTTACTGCTAAGACTTGACCTCCAGCATCAGAATACACCTACTTATGTAAATTATTATCATCCAGGTTCATGGAGAGCACTGAAGAAATTAAAAGAAGGAAGTGGAGTCTGCTTTGTACTGAGTCAAAACTGAAATTGCGACCTTCTTCCATTCGCTTTAAATAGATCTTCAAAATGTGTTTTTGTATTGTCATCTGGCTGGCTGCTCAGTGTCCATGCTGCATTCTCCCATGGAATGCATTACAGTAGTTTTAAGAGGATGAAAATGATAGAAAGAGTAAAGTTTGTCTACTGACATTAGTAGCAAAACTCTATCCATTAGCATTCTAAATATGGGAATTGAATTCAAATCTCTCTGATATCTGAATTGCAAGAGGATATCATGTACTTATCTATTCTCTAGTCTGTTTTATTGAAATGTAAACAAGTTTTAAATGCTATAGTTCAGTCATGTCCATTACGTGTAAAGACAAAGTGAGCAGAAAGTACAAGTGAACAAAATAGAAACAGCTAGTGTTGTGAGAACTGCAGAAGTTGAAAAACTATTAATTGTACTTCCTCTTAAAGAATTTGACCAGTAAAGGAAATAAATACAACCTTTTGAACCTTTTGTTTGTCCTCTGAAATTATGTTGTAGTGGCTAACTAAATATTGGGTGGTTCTTTTAGAAAATAAGCCTATTTCTGGGTGAATTAATTCAACACTTGTGGCCTGTGTTGTTTTCTACTTAGTCCTGAAGTTGTAAAGAGTGAGCCGTATGGAGAGAAGGCTGATGTCTGGGCTGCAGGATGCATCCTTTATCAGATGGCAACCCTGAACCCACCGTTTTACAGCACCAATATGCTCTCCCTGGCAACTAAGGTATTCACATTTGCCAGATCAACATCCCAATTATTTCTGTATATGTTCACAGAATCTGTGAGAATTTGTGTTTGAGGTTATAGATGCACAAACTGCTCTCAGTTCTAATGTGTGAATGAGCACAAGTGTTTGTCATTGTGTGAATTGCTGTCTTGCCATTCTAATTGCAAAAATTGCTTGTAAATGTTAATGTATTGTAACCTGTCAATTGTATTTTGCTTGTTGCATTTGGTGATAGGAGCTTTAGATCCATAAAATTTCTTGACGTGCTATCATACAGGATTTTCTGCAGCGTTATGTATTGCATCCTATGAAGATTTCATAAATTAAAATAAATAATTGGGGGGTTGTGTTTATTGCTTTCTTGATTTGGATATTGTAGCACTTTAGTCTACAGTGATTATATATGTTAATGTGGATACCTGACTGGAAGCGATATTCTGCATTAGAAGATGTGTTCTAAGTTGTTTTGCAAGTTAGAACTGATGATGTAATTCCCATCAGGTTGTTTCAAGGAACAATATTTATCATATGGGATCCTCAAATAAATAATGGAGTATTTTTCTTCCACAAACTGTAGATTATTTATTTTTCAGATAGTAGGGGCTGTCTATGAACCTGTGCCACAAGGAATCTACTCCGAAAAAGTGTCACTTACCATTAAGGGGTAATTACTTATCTCATTTTATTTGGACATCATGCTGAAAAGATGTTTTTGTTTTGTATGCTTCCAGCAGTGATAATGTGACAGTTTGCAGACTTAAGCAACTGCCAGTATATGCCTCTGAATAGGAAATATATTTGGATTTAAAGAAAAATGAAGCTATCTCCTTACCCTGATAATAATATATACAATATAGCTGCACACATGCAACAGGAAAATTCATACCACTCTAGTCAGTGCATTCTTTTGGCCAGAATATACTTTAAATTCTTAAATTTAACAATATCAGTGCTGTAGTTAATTTCCTACGCATCATTGCCCCCTCTCTTTCCCCATAAAAATACAGCATTTTGAGTAATATTCAAATGCAGATTATTGTCAAGGAAGTAACTATTGCAATATGTTATTTCTAGATCACTGATCACATTCATACTTTTTCTGTTTACTTGACTGATGGAAATATGTTTTCCACTACCTTATAATCCTGTTAGCACGATAGCAGAGATGACAAAGCAGAGAGAACGCAGTAATAGAGGAAAAGATGAGCCTGTGTTTGTTCCACTCACTCGTCACATATTTCTTTTGTCTCTGTTTACATCTTCCTGGTGATAATATAAAGTGTAAAGCAATGTGTAAAGCATAGAGTGAAGTGGAGATTTAGTTCCCTTGATTTTCCATGTTAGAAAAAAACCCCACTTAGCACAAAAATGTCTTTGTCACTCAGATATTCAATTTAATCTCTAAAAAGTGTTTTACTCTGCAAAGACGAAGGTTTTTATACTCTGTTTTATTGTATGAAAAAGATTTCTATTATTTAAAGACCTTGAGACTGAAGGACAACAATGGAGAGTAATAGGAGCTAACAGAACTATAATTTAAATTTAAGAGATTCGGAAATTAATTTTAATGAATATATTAAAATTTTTACATTGCATAATATTTTTTCTACATATTTTAGTAGCAGTGAGAAAAATGAAGTTTTTTTTGTTCTTGTTTAGTTTTGGTTTTAATACTCTTTGCTACTATGGGTTAATTTTTAAAGGTTATACTATTTTTAGGGTTTTTGCTTATGCTTTGTGAGATATTAAAGACTAAAGAAAAGCAGTAATAATGAGATTTTAGTTATAATATACATGAGGACATTAACAGAAAAGGAGTTATTTTTGAATGACTGAAGCACAACACGTATTCAAAGATGAATGTCATAAATAGAAAAATTATTTATAATGATTAGAAAAATCATTGAAAGCTTAATGTTGTAACTGTAAATTTGCATTGTGCTGGTTTTAATTATTTTTCGTTATTGTTATTAAAATACAGTTTTATCAGCTTAAACTACTAAAGAAAGTTCTGGAATCATAATCACCAAAGTCTTTCAGAGCTGAACATCAATCTACTTGGTGTTTAGTCATAAATAAGTCATTTCTAGATGCATGGGAAATGGAAACAGGACTTAGCAGAAATGTTTTATAGCTCACACTGTTCTTGGAAATTTTGACCAATTTCAGTGGATTAAAATAAAAAATTACAAAAAAAACCCCAAACTGGAATATTTCTTAAGGGCAATAAACTTGCACATCTTTAAAAGACATATAAAATTTCAAATAAAACAGATTTTAAAAGTTATTAGATTTATTGAAATTAATATATTTAAGCAAGCTTAAACAAAGGTTAAAATCAGGAAGTTCAAGTATTGTAAAACATTTTCAAAACTGCTACTTTACATGGCAGTTGTGTTTTACTTAGAAAGAACTGTTTTAGAAATAATAAACCATTCTGTGACTTTCTTTGAGAAGAGTGTTGGGTTATGTGTGCTAGCAGGTCAATAGTACTCTCCAGGGAAATCATAGTAAATTATCAGGTTCACTGGAGTTAAGATTAAAGAGCTTATATTACATGCAGAACTGTCCCTTTCGGCTTTCCTGTGCTACATTGCATACAAAATATTCTGGGGATTTAAAAATAGACCTAATAGTATATTATTACTGCTACTAAACAGCTGCCTAGGGTGCCTGAAACAAGAACCATAGAACTGTAAAGTAATTTAGGTTGGAAGGGACCCCTGGAAGTCATCTAGCCCATTTGCTTCATGCGGATACAATTAGATGTGGTTGCTCACTGCTCAAGGTCTTGTCTGAGTTTTGAATATTGAAGGATGGAGATCCTACAACTTCTCCGGACCCTCTTTAGTGCTTGTCTGCCTTCATAATTAAAAACAGTAGTAGTAGTAGTTATAATAATAATGACCATCATTATATCTAACCAGACTTCCCTGTGTTCCAGCATACGTCTATTGCCTCTTGCTCTCCCTCTGTGCACTTCTGAGAAGGATCTGGCTTCACCTTCTCCATGCTCTCCCATTATACAAGTAGCAGTCAGACCTTTGTATAGATGTTCCAGGTCCCTCTGACAGCAGCCCTGCCCCATGTATCAACAGATCCTTGTAATTCAGTGTTCACAATCCTTTTGAGAATGCACTCCATCCCATCATCTAGGTCATTAATAAAGACATTAAATAGTACTGGCCCAATACCAGTCCTTGTAGAATGCTACTTCCCACCACCAACTGGACTTTGTACTACTGATGACATCTCTTTGAGCCAGAACGTTCAGCCAATTATTTACCTACCTTATAGTCCTTTAGATACTGTGAGATATTGTGTCAAAAACCTTGCTAAAATAAAGCTCCCCAGCACATATACTGCTCTCTCCTTGTCCACAGAATGAGTAGTGTCGTTGTAGACATCAACCAGCCTAGTCAGGTATAACAGTTCTTTGGTTAATCCATCCTCACTGTTCTCAGTCACCTTCTTGTCCTCTCTGTGCTTGAAAATTACTTCCAGAGGAAATTGCTCTATTGTTTTCCCAGAGACTGAGGTGAAGCTGAGTGGCAATCAGCTTTCTGGATCCTCCCTTTGGTTCTTCTTGGATATGTGTGATATTCAGCTTTTACCAATCTACAGGAACCTCCCTGGTATCCTTTTAGACGTGACAGATGCTGACATTGACCAATTGCATCAGCACCCTCAAACCCTTCTCATCTGGTTCCACGGGCTTGTGGCTGTCCAACTGGCTTAAATGCTTTCTCACTGTGTTATCTGCTGTGTGGAAATGCCTCATGCTCATGGATTCTACAAGTAGGCTCAGAGATCTGGAACACTTATAGCCAAAGTTTCTCAATGGAAATGGAAGCAAAAAAGGGGCCCACGCTTTTTGAGATCTTTTGTCACTTGGTTGCATAGTGGGTCCATGTGTTCCTTAGCCTTTCTTTTGTTGGCCTTTCTTCCATCTTCCACATCCATTACTAGTTTCAACTTCAGCTGAGCTTTGGCTTTCCTAACTCTACCCTTTGCAAAATATCTGTATTCTCCCTAAGCATCCCATCCCTGCTTCCTACATGCATTGGGTTGTTCTAGTGCTTTGAGATGTCCCTGAACATTAGCTTGCTCTCCCAACCTTTCTGTTTAGTTTCCAGGGCAGTCTTCTTTGACACTCTACAAGGAAGATCTCTGAACAGCTGAATTCTGCTCTCCTGAAGTTGTGTGTTGTAACAATACAATCTCACTTTCTCCCTTCTCTCAGGATTTTAAACTCCATAGCCTGATGATTGCTATAGCCAAGGCTACCTTTGATGTTCACATCCTTGTCTGGCTCTTCCAGGTCTGGCAGAGTGCCTTTGCTTGTTAGCTTCTGGATCAGCTTCACCAAGAAATTGCAATCAGCAAATTCCAGAAGTCTCCTGATCGCTGCATTCAGCCATATTACCCCATCAGCTGATATCAGGGTGGGTAATAGGCCCCAGGGAGTGTCTGCAGTCACAAAACCTCCTTCATCTGTCCAGCAAAGGCTTCATTGACTTCCTCTTTGGTTTTGTCTGGTCTATACTAGTCATCTACCACAACATCCCTCATGTTCCTCTGATCATCGCTCATAAGCTTTCGACTACACGCAGTTGGGTGTTAGACTGCAAGTTGCACCCACCCTGACCTCCTCACTGATACAATTAAGGACAACGCTATCTCTGTCCACTGCCCTTCACACTTGATCCCAGTCCACTGTAGTCACTTTCAGTGTGTTCAGAGTTATTTGTACCCATATGAATTAGCAGCAAGAAGTAATAGTCCAAGGGTCAGTATGAGTGTCGTATTTCCACAATGTCCTGAATCCAAGCAACAGGTGTCACAGTCATCAAACCAGATCAAGTAGATGGATGCCTCTATTCCCTCAGCCTCAAATGACCGTCAGCTACTGCATCTTATTTGTGCTGTGAATACTTGATTCAGACTCACCTGGCTCTGATGTGTCCTGCATTAGGTCTTCTTTTTCCCCACCTGTTTCTAGGTCAGCATACCTGTTCTGTAATTATATACCTGTAGTCAGACGAAAAGCCTTCCTTCTCTTGGCAGAAGTCACGAGTCTCCAACTTACCTCCTCTTGGGAGCCTCCATCCACTGCTTCTTTGAGACTAAGCTCTAGATTTTCCTTTTTTTTGCATTGTTTTGGGAGTGTTGTTTGTCTCTGCAAAATCTCTGTGAAGATTCTGACATTCTCCTGTCAATCCTCCTGACAGCACAGCTGTCAAGCACAAGCACAAGCTGCTTTTTTCAGTGGTGCAGCACCTTGACCAGGGCACAGTCACCACAAGGGAGGCAGTGTCTTCTCCAGTCCCAGGAAGAGGCCCTGGGAACTTCCTAGTGTGTGTGTGGGTGCACAGCTGCAGCCCCCAGTTGCAGTTCTGTCCGGATGGGTGTCAAGGATAATTGTTCCAGCTGATGCTGAGAATGTGCTGTGGTGTGTCAACAACAAGGCTGCACAGCATTGGACTGTCCCATGCAGAATGAGCACAGTGCTGGCCAGCGTGACTCCATAAATACCAGTGGAGAAATGCAATGGTTGAAAATTGTTTTATTTTAGAAATAAGTAAATAGAGAATATTCTTTCTGTAGCTGTTTGACTCCTGATGCAGAAGCACGTCCAGACATAGTGGAGGTCAGCTCACTGCTGTCTGATGTTATGATGAAATACCTGGATGTTCTATCCACCTCTCATCTCATGTTGGAGAAGAAAGTGGATCGGGAGAGGAGACGAACCCAGCGGTATTTCATGGAGTCTAATCGAAGTGCAGTAACCTGTCATCATCAGCTTTCCATTTCATCACAAGTAAGTATATGTATTAGGCTTTATTTTTTTCATTGCCATATCTGAGAAAATAACAAAGCTGAAAATAAATCAAAATGAAAAGACCCATCGTCTTGTAATATTTTTCTGTGCAGGCTCTTTAATGTATTTTTAGCAAGCTATTCATTCTTCTTTATTTGGGACATGCTTATGCAGGAAATATGATGGTATCTTAAAAACTGGTATCATTCCATGTTGGGAAATGGCATTGTTATGGAGGTTCTTGCAGTTTTGATAATATCTGATAACATTTAATTATTACTACACAGCTGTGAATGGTTTGTGAATAGGAGAATATACACTTAGTTAGAGTGGAACAAATTGATAATCTTGTGTATGATTCATAAACAATGACACCTAGAGAATGGAACCTACGCAAATATAATTTTTAATTGCAGATTGTTAAATACAGACCAGTGATTCTGATAAGGTATTTGCTCATGTTTTCTGTCTGATAAGTTCTGCAGAAATACTTTTTGCAGTTCTTTCATTTGCTTCAGGCTCTGTTTTAAGTACCCTTCATGAAGGACATCACTATTTTACATAATGAACCAAACTTGTATATGATCTCAGAGAATTTATTTAGAAAATACAAGGATAATGTTTTTGTGTAGCAAAAGCACACTGTGAAAATTATTGTTATGATAATTGCAAAGCAAAGTTATAATTTTCACAGCCACTCTTGTCTGTTCAGATATTGTACCTCAGATTCCTTTTATCAGGGCTCAATGCTTTGCACTGAAGAACCTCTGTGTAGGAAAAAGGTATTCAGGAACACAGTTTGGTCCCAAAATCCATGGTCTTTACCTTTTTAGATAAAAGTAGCACGTGTAGAAATTGTATTTTTTTTTTTAGTGTTTTTTTGACCTATCAGCCTGAGATCATTATTTTTATTATACCCTTTTTTTTCAATGAAAAGAATGAAACTTCCAGAAAACTTTAACAAATCATTGTCTTTTGAAATGTAAGAGGTATTGGGATGCAAGAAAGATACAGAATAGGACTTCTACCTTAGAACAGTATAAACAAAATTTTCCATGTTTTTTGTTGTTGTTGTTTGGCTGATTTTTTTGTTGCTTTGTTGTTTGGGGTTTTTATTATTATTTTAAAAATTTTCTTACCCTACACTTTTGGAAGCTTGTATGTCATTATTTTTTTCATATCTTGATATAATCGTTCTCTTGCGTAATTGTCATGCAATTTGTAAAAAACCATGTCATAGATGGAAAGATGCTAGATTTGGGATTTAGATGCAGTTATCCTGTCTTTGAGAGAAGAATGCCCCATCCAGGCATTTGTAAGATATGACAGAACTCATAGTTTTACACAGAAGTCAGAGTACTTCTGTTTTGTATAAATGCTTGGAATATACACCTGTCTAGAAAATGAGAAGGAAAATGCCTCTGTATTTTGGGGGATAATGGCTAATCTTCTTGAGAAAGAAATACTGCACTTCTAGTTCCACTCCAACAGATGTTTTATTATGTATATTAAAAGAACACGAGGTTCTGATGAAGATTCAGAACACTGAAGAATCTGAGGGGTATAGGCTTATTATTGAGAAATGGGAGACACACTGTGTGTCCTGGCTGTAAACAAGATAGAATAAACAGGCTAGGATCTTTCAAATTTCAGGGGAGTGCTAGAGGGCTTTGAAACAGAAGGAACCATGTTGTTTCTTTCTTCCCAGTACTTAGGAAAATATTATAAAATTGGAGGATTTCTAACAAAGAGAATAATTATTCCTGAAAAGTTTGACTTCTGAAAAAGAAAAGGTAATATTCTGACTAAAAGTGCCAGGAAGAATTTCAAGCAGCTGCTCCTGAAATAAAAACTCTGTGAGGTATAGACAGCCTAATTTATCTTAGTCAAGGCCCCAGCTATTCTGCAGCCAAGTAATTTGTCATTTTTCCATGGTGTCAGAAAATTCGGTGTTTCTACCATGTAGTTCACTGTTTCCTTGAAGCCAACTATCTTCTACTTTGTTTTCTCTACTAAAATGTACTTATGGCCTCCTTTTTCATCCCAGTGGTGTCATGTTGTGAATGTTTTTGAAATAAGGACTGTACTCTGTTCTGGTTTATGGAACTAAACAACAGAGATCTTTTGAAGACAGAGTAGAGTCTGTTTTATAAGTATTTAATGGAAGCTGGTAAGTAGGCAGGTAAGTAGATGATGCTGAAGTGTAGTTGTCTTGTATGATAAGTATAGCATAAAATTCATGCTTAAAAATAATCCTAGTAAAAAGAATCATAACGAGTTTCCCGCAAAAATTCTTATCTTTCCTTTTTTTCCACAGAAATTGTTGTTTGTGTCAGAACAGAAGCAGATGTAGGGGTGACAGGTGTTTAATAGAGTTAGCCTGTTCAGTTCTGAAAGGTAAAGGTTGTTCACATTACGCAGGGTGCAAAGAACCCAAGTAGCAGTAATGCCAATAATTCTCCCTTACATTGTGCATCTCATTTCAGGGTGATCAATATTGTATTTTCATGCTCTGAGTAGGAAGAGGTGGAGAGGAAAAAGGTAATTTGTGTAAGGTCATCAAACAGACTAGTGGCAAAACTGAGTTTTTTGTATTCCAAGGCAAATACGACTCTCAAAACAGTAGTTGATCTAATAAATTATCTTTCTAATGTTTTCCATTAATGAGATGTGTAGCCAAATAATAATTTGATTTCTTTTTTGAAGTATATAGATTTGAAAACTTAATTTTGTCTGTTTAGGAAAAGGTGAAAATAAGTCACTTTTATGACTTTGGAAATATGTGTTTCATTGCATAGGCAGCATCCATGATTGTTTTATTCACTGTATGTATCCTGAAGTGTTTTTAACTTTTTTTCTCATTGCCACATTTTTAATGTAAAATATAAATATACCTAAAACAATATAGAATGAGGAGTATTCAGATTTGTCCTGTCATTTGAATGTGGTAGAGAAAAATGTAAGTTTTATAATTTGTAAGTTTATAATTGGAATCTGTCAGCTAAAAATATATAACAAAATATGAGCCATTTGCACCTTCTGCTACTCCCAGAGAATATATTAAAAATGGGTAGACATGATAGACTACCTGTCTGATCAGAGCAACTTCCTTTTCTCAGTTTCTTTAGTTCTGATTTGTGCTTGTGGCACACATATTCTGTGACATTTTTTCTCCATACCAGGTAATACTATGTTCTTTGGGAATTTAAGCTTATTTTAACTTTTTATTAATAATGTCACTAGAATACTCATTTCATTTCTAAATGCATATATGCACATCCACGTATTCAAGTCTAGTTCCCAGTTACTCAGAGTAATGGGAAACTAAGATGCTTAGATAATGGGAAAAGTAAGTTCAGCTTTTTTCTGAGTGTGGTCTTATCTATGGATTGGCTCCAGATTCTGGGTTAGTCAGGCTAAGAGAGTGTCAAAAGTCATTAACAGTGCTTGGTCTGAGCTGGTCCATTTAGGTAGCCCTCAGGTGAGTGCTTTGTCCCAAGTTCCGGCGCACCAGAATGCTTATGAGCAATCTGCTCTCTGCACTTTTCTGTTTTCACACTTGAACGGACAAATCTTTCCCTAAACCAGCACACTGGGGCTGTGGTGTATAGACCACGATGAATCATCTTCCATCTAGATGGGATTTTTAGCTGCAGGTCAACACTGGCCCTCCCAGGCTAGATCAGTAGCTCTCAAGGTACTGTGTACCTGGTGGACTAGGATGCTGCTTCTAGAAAACACACTGGTTATTCTGCCTGCAGGCAACTTGGCTACAGCCTGTGCTAAAAGGCTGTCTCTCTCCCGCAGAAGCCGTCCAACAATTTATTGTCTGGAAAGAGTGAAAGAAGCAGTATAGCTGTTTTCAAATAGGACTATATCTAAATGACTAAATCTAAACTAAAAAGCCTGGCCAGACGTGAAATGGCTGATGCAGGTTTCCGGCTTTTATCTGTGACATAAACCTTCATAATCTACCTCTAGATGATTGCTAGTTGATTGTATTATGTCTTTCCTAGATTGATTTAGAAACATGAATGAGTCATGAAAAATGCTGAGATTTCTTTCTACGTCCCTTCTGTCACAAAGACCCTAATGTAAATAACTGTGAAGCATTTTGTAGTGATACCTGTGAATAGAAAGCATGCTACTGTTACCACTCTTCTTTATCCACAGGAAAGGATTTGTCTTTTTATTCATCCATGGGGATCTGTGGCCGAAGGGGGAAGGGTTAAAGGTTAAAGATCATGGTTTAAGAATCTGTACTTTTGTAACCACCCTGCAGGCTACTGGCAACTCTTGCAATTCAAAGCAACCATCGATTTCCTCAAATTTTTACAAGAAAGAGGACAGGATTGCAGCTATCTGCAAGATAAACACAAAATGATTTAACTGCTTTTTCACCAAGTCATTTCCCCCATACCCAAATTCAGCTCTGCTCTCTTGGCAATTGTTGTGCTAATAATCATGTTAGTTTCTAAGCATCACCACATGCATTACAAAGCAGAATATAATTAGCAATTCAACCTGAAATAATCAAGTTTTTTTGTTAACTCAGAAAAAGACATAAGATTGCATTAATCTTCATTTTAATGTCTTTTTTCTTTGTGTTTGGAAATAGGATTTGTGCAATTCAGCCTTTCAGTGCATAGATTTTTTTTTTCTTAAAACAACTGTGTATTTATGCAGCAACTGGTTTGGTATCAGTTGAAGCAACGAGTATACTTGGTTTTAAAACACTTAGAAGGCAACATGTTATCAATATTGTGAAAAGATAGTGCTGTATTTATGTTAGATTAGACTCTTAAAATATTTTTATTGAAATTGATTTTAAAAATTTATTAGAATTAAAAAAAAAAAATTGGTGTTACTGGCAGTTCTTGCACTGCTTCATACAATTCCCTTTGGAAATGAGCAAGGACTCAGGAATGTCATGAAGGCTTAACATTTCACAAATTGTTTTCTTCCACCTTTCGCTCCATTGACGCTATTCCATTTTAACATTTATGTAACAGGTACTAGATTTAAAGTTTAAATGTTAGAAATGTTGGTGTGATAAAAAGAAAGGATCCTTTTTAGATTTATACTATTTGTGTTTGAAGAATAAGATAGTGATACAAAAACTATTTTGAAGGTATAATCTTTTTAAGAGTTGCTGAATGTAGAAAATAGTCATCGCAGCCAAATTACTACCTGTGTAAATGTAGGATCAAACTCTTAAGCACAAACCCATAATAATGCTTAATTCATCCTCAATTTGTTAATGCATCAAAATACTCTAATAGATTTACAGAATATAAGGCAGGAAGAATTGTCAGAGACTATCTGATCCATCTCCACGCATTATAACTACCTGTCTCTCCTGACAGGTATTTCACCAGTCATGAAAAATGTCATGTGATAGAAACAGTTTAGAAACAGCAGAGATGCAAAAATAGTCTTTACAGTCAGCAATCACTTCTCATGAGTTTTTTTTTTCCATTTGAACATGACATCTGGAACACCATGAGTACTCTAGAAGCATCCTGCTTGTACCCATAGCACGTATACACTGTGCTATATACAGTATATACATCTTGCAGAAAATTTGGTCTTATTTGGTGTGCTTGACAGAGTAGATATCATATGCATGTCTTGTTTCCAGGAGATATTAGGTGGACATATGCATGTGCATGTACAGGATATATATGAGACTTGAAGTTTTCAGACCCAGTCTTAAGTGTCATAAAGGGGCTCTGAGAGCACTAAGGCCAGAATATCCCCAGAATACCATGTTTGCTGAGCACATTCAAAACAGTTAGATTGTGTATGAACACTTTTTTTCTCTCGGTAGGATACTAGATAGATGCAATAGTTGAACACTTAATTACTGAAATTGTCCTTCCAACAGTGGAAATATGTAAAAGTTATGTCTTTTTTATACCTTGGATGCTCCCTCTGTGATTTTTTTTTTCCATTTTAAAAAAAATTTGGACTAAAATTAAAAAATTAAAATTAAAAGTAAAAAATGTGGAGAGGCAGGAAAGGAAAGAAATGAGAATAATCAGAGGTCTACAAAACACAACTTAAAAAGATTAACATAATTTTCAGTGCAGTGTTCGAAACTGTACCTGAATACTCCAACGGAGAGTCTTACTGGTATCATGTAGAAAGAATACACCATTCTTTGGAATTATTCTCTTCTTTATACATCCCCTTTTTCATAAAAGCATGGTATTGTTGAGTCATGTTCTGTTTCTGATCCATCAAAATCCCCATTCCTTCCCCAGTCTGTACATTTGTACAGTTGTTTTCCCTTGCTCATAGAACTTTGCTTTCTCTCTATTTAAACCTCATCAGTTCTTGTAATTTCTCCAGTTACTCAAAACTTTCTTTGACACCTATTGTCAGCTTCATTGACACAACTCTGAGTATGATGTATATGCTGCAATATGATATATGATGTGAATGTATCGCACCCATAACAGGCACTCTGTCTATCCATTATGCAGATTATCCTTGTAATTCAGTGACAACACTGAGTGGTTTTCGAACAAGGTCAAAAAGGATCCTGAAAAATTGTGCTCACTACCCATTTTCAGTTTAACGAACACTCAAAGCAGTTGCCAAGTTGAATACAATTTTTATGGTCAATTATACAGCCAACTGGTCATGATTTTGTCTAGGTCATACTTCCCTAGCTTTCTTGTAAGATGTCATGAAAAACATTGCCAAAAGCCTTGCTAAAACCCTTAAGTATAATATCTGCTTCTTTTTCCCAATTCCCAAGAGCTGTTAACCTCTTACTGAAAGAAATACATTGTTTTAGGTTGGGGGTTTTTCCTTGACAATTTCATGTTCATTATTATTCATTTTCTTGCTAAGTTCTAGGTTTTTACAAATAGTTTAATAGTGGAAATAGTTTTATTTTTTTTCTTGAAATAGAAATTCAATTGACTAGCATAATGCTGTAATTGTAAGTGTCTCAAATAAAGAAGATTAATTACACACTGTTTGCAAATGCCACTAGAGAGCTCTATATTTCTTGAAGACAGAAAAATTAATTCTTCTGGACAGCAATATGAGAAAACAGAATTAAACAAAAAAAATCAATATCTTTATTTTAGTTAAACTTACTGGTTTTTTGTTTTGCTTTGTTTTTTTTTTTTTTTTTACATTTTTTTTAGATTCCTACTGGAAGTCAAAAAGAGCAGTTTGGGTTTCATTTATCCAAAAATGAAGTATATCTTGATTTTACAGTAGTAATGGTGACCAGTGAAGAGACAGACAGTGCAAATACGCAGGATATGGATGAAGATAGAATTTTTTTCTTTATGGCTGGAACAGAAGTCTCCAGAGATGCTTTTGCTCAGTAGTAAAGATAGATGAATGCTGGAAAAAAATTAATTGGTTCATTATTTGAACTTTTTTTTTGCAGAGGGACTCCTTTACCCTTAGCTTTTGTTTTCAGTTGTGTTTGTTTATACTAGAAGGCAGAGTCTTTTTCATCAGAGGTGGCAATCAATCTGATGCATGAGGAAACTGAAGCATATTTTATTACAAAAATGTGAAAATAAACTGGATCAACTGATAGAGCCCCCAGAGAGATTTGTAAAATACTGGAACTGTAGAATCAGGTGTATATAGGAACATAGTTCAAATGAAGTGTGTCAACCTACCTTCTGTTTGAATATTTGTGATGTTTTGAATATCCAACCGTTTCATAGATTTCAAAAAACAAATATCCGTCTTTCTGTTTATCTCAGAAAGAAGTTTCTGAGGCTTCAAGACATATGAAAATGGTTGTTTCAATGTGTTGGAGAACAGTTTCTCCTTCTCTTCTCGCAAGATTGTTTTTTATATCATTATGTTCTTATGCAGATACTTATGGTCCTCCTCCTATGGTGAGCAAAAGCAATATTGAACTTGCATCTCAGCCTTCTCCAGTCAGGGTACTTTTGTCCTTCTAAATCAGCTACTTGTCCTACTCAAAGAAGAAAAAGCATTATATAATCTCATTTTTGAAAATTATTAGCTATTTTCTAGGTGGAACAAAATATATCACAGGAAATTTTTTTTATTACTCTCAAATTAGTAATGAAGTCTTACAGTTTTCTATGTTCAGCTATTATGTAAATGGGCCAGATTTTATGTATAGAGAGCTTATAGCTTTACAGTTTATATAACTGCTTTAAGACTCTAAGATATGTTTCACTGATCTCCGAACAGTTTCTATAGCAGGTCTGACAGTTATTTTTATCATGAGGTCTGTGGAATTCAGTTCACACATTTCAAACAGGTTTCCTTTCTTCCTAGGCAGTTAGATCTGACACTGGTTGGTAACAACTGTCTTTTTGATCTTTTTTTTTTTTTCTCCTCAGCTCTGCCTCATTTACAAGTTGCTGTTAACAATTAGTCTTTTGAGTATGAGGTTCAATATTGAAAATGTTGAAAGGAGATTTAAGTTTGAAATGTTCATGCTGTTTGACCCTTCTCTCTCTTTACTTTGTTTTCTTTGATGTAGAACAGGTGAGTTGGTTCCTTTCAGCAATTGTGCACTGACTGTTCGGGCTCTTATGCCAGGACTAGACTGCTCTCTTCAAGTGAGCATGAGAGTCATCATTAGTGGTTGTCATGCTGTGCTACACTGCAGTCACTTCTGTAGTAGCATCTTGGGCATAAGCTCAGTCCGGTACTTAAGTATGAAATGATCTTTTCCCACCTGAATTTAAAGAGAAAGGCTTGATGAGCCACCTCTTACAAGTTAAGTTATAAATTTGAGAATAGAACAGCAGATGGGGAAGTAATTGAAGCCACCCATTGTGCAGGCAGTGGTATAGTCAGTGCTCAGGGGTGCAGTTAAGCTTCTGAGGAGAAAGGTTTTCTAGTGCACACACTCTGCTCTGTCCTAATAAGGTCAAAATACTTAATGGGAAAAACTTTGAAAGAATGTTGTCTTAGCTACAAAACAAATTGAAACGTACTCGGTAAGAATATAAGTATTTGGGAATGTATTGTCTCCTGAAATTAATGTTAAAGGTACTAATTTGTTGAATCTGATATGTTTGTATACTTTATCTCCTGTTCTCCTTTATCATACTTTGCTCTGACAAGATAAAGAGAAACATGAATTTATTTACACACAACAGAAATAATATGTGAAGGCTTGGGACAATATATAAAGAGATCATAAAACATCTTCTTTCAAAATATATTGCATTAAAATAGAAGGAATAACAGCATCAGGGATTTCTCTTCTTTCCAGAAAAACCATAAACACTGACAGCAGCAGAGGCAGAATTTTATACTTATTAAAGAACCCTGTGCTACAAATAAGATGCAGCACTTAAATGTTACAGCCAGATAATATATATTTTGTGTTTCATTTTCTTAGCTCTGCTTTGAGAATGCCGGTCAGCATTTGATCAGTTCAGCCTTGGGGGCTCTCTGGCATCACACGATGTCATTTCATATTTTACTACCATCTTGACTGTTATGCAGGTTTTGCATTGTCTAGAGCTGGATTGCTGTTTGTTATCTAAGCTGGAAGAGAGTAAATCTGCCAGTGCTTGTACCTGGGAACCTATCCCTGTCTGGTCTTTTAGTTTTCATTTGTTCAGTATTTGCTTCTGGTCTGGCATTGGTTTCATTTTTCTCACTTTCAATGATTATTGTGAAAAGACTGTCATGAAGAACAAAGATATCTTTTATGTAAAGACTAAAAATAATTTGTTTAGGTTAAGAGTGTGAAAGTTTTGTTCTAAGTTTAGAATCAGTGACTGAAGCAGGTACTGTGCAGTCCTGGACTAGCAGCTAAGTGGGAACAAAAAATGTGTTTTTATGTTTGTGTACACAAGTGACACCTTAATTTTCAGATTTTCTAATGAGTGCTGGAAAAGGACAATATGTAACATTCCCTTTTTGTTCTTTGTTGTCAGAAAAATTGTAAAAAGTTGAGTCTTCATAGTAGCAGCAGTGGAACAGCTAGCTGCAAAAGTGAATTTTCAGGAAATACTGACCTTCCAGTAGAGAGTTGTCAGTCTGTACGTGGAAAAGATGAGGAAGGAACATATGAAGAAGTCCTGGTAGAGGACCACAGGACTATAGAGAAAGGTAGACATTAGCAAAAGTAGCATTGGGGTGCTATTATGCTGGTCAGAGGTGGGTTAAAAGCTCCTTTGTTTTCATTTTTATGTGCAGGTATGTTCTCTGAATTAGACGATGAGCTGGACATATTGAACAACTCAAGCAGCTCCGGTTCGAGTAATTTGAAAGAGTCTACTATTGGTAAGATTTTTTAAGAACTAAGTGTACACTTTCTAACAGCAAAGCAGTTGTTTATTCCAGAATTCATTATTTGTTGCAAGTTTGCTATCTCTTGTGTTACCTAAGAAAACAAAATAATTGTGCCTCTGTAGCAACATTTTCCAGTTTAATACATTTTGAATCACATAGTCTTTGTGTACGTAGTTTTCGTATTTCGGAGTAACCGCTATGAAAGCTGGAATATTATTGGGCAACCTGACAAAGAAGGTGGGTTTAAATTTAAAGCCCTGACTAGTATTGATAAGAAACAGATGGAAGAATGTGAAAAAGAAAGTTTAAAATGGCAAGCTTTAGCTGTCTAAATGAATTGACCGAATGGAATTGAAGGAATGCTTAATGATTAGATTTGAATTAGGACAGGATTATGTAGCAAAACACAGCATTTATTCTGCCTATAGTTGTTTATGGTAATCAAATAGGAAAACATTAGCAGTGTTGAGTCTTATCTTAAGTAACAGTTTTTTAGGATTATATTCCAAATACGAACATTTAAAAGGGAAAAAAAGAAAGGAAACAATTCTAACTGTGAGCTACCGTGATCTGTCTATTACATCGGATAGGATTCTGGTTAGAGAAAATCAAAGAGAATTCTACGCTAGAAAAAAGAGATGGATATTAGAGTGGAGCAAAATTCAAGATTTCAATTCATCACACCAAGTTCTGCAAGAAAATCTGTGGATGATTTAAGATGTACTTTTAAAGGGCAAAAGGAATGTAGTTGTCTGAAGATTAACAAACATTATTGCTGCAAGGTCCCAGACTTCAAAAAACAAATAACATTACTTTATCTGTTTATAATTCTATTTGCTAGCTGGATTTCCTTCAGATTTTGGCCCAGGTACTGTAGAACTATGACTGCTTTTTATTGAAATGTCTAGCCATTGTCACAGGGCAAATAAATGGTTTGATAATTCTACTTAAAACCTATTCATGTGATTTACTAATTGTAGCTGGATAGACTGCCATTCTAAAGGCTGGAGGACGTGAGGGTAGCCAGCCCTGAGATTATTATCAAAGTTTTGTTTAAACAATAATTTTAAAAATCACTTTCTCTTTGATGCTTTCTGGTGTAAGAGAGTAGCAGTAGAAGGCTACAGGATACAGGGAAACCTAGTCTAACTGTGGGAGGAGGCTGCATAGAAGGAACCTCTTGAGGAAAAGCGTTCTATGTTATGTTTATACTGAAGAATAACACATTGTGTGTCTCACAAAAATGTAATTCTTTGTGGCTAGTTCAGCGTTGTACACAGATGTTTGAAACCTTTGTAGTTTGTAACTTGCCACACCCAAAGCGCTACTGGTAATGATTTTCTTGTAGTCTGTTTTGCTTCGTTAAGGTTTGGACGTTAACAAAACATCAACTTTTTCTGATATTTGAATATTATAGTACCAGGTTTCCATAGTTTTAATTAAATATTTTAAGTGGAAAGATCCAGTCAGTTCCTGTCAATCCCAGTAACCTTAATCAGCATTTCTAGAAATCATTATTTTTTTCCCAGCATTGAGTTTAATTATTATATAAATATTTCAGGATTGCTTTTTCCAAAAAATAACTTGGCTGTGTTAAGTTTTTAGATCACCAGTAGTTTCTACTTAATGTTGAAGTCAGTGTTGTAGAATAGTTGTAATTAATGCTGGTAAATGTTTCATCTTTTCAGGCATAAAGAAAAGATAGCTTTAAAAAATAATTATAAATTCAGGATAATTGAATATTGCTTTGGTTATGCTCCATCCATTACTAAGAAGTGGCTAACAGTTTGAATTATCAGCCATGGTTTTTCTAAGCATGTCAACATTACAGAGGAAAATGTGACTAACTTTCATCTAGCTAGCTTGGAGACTGCTAACATGAAGATGTGAGTTTTAGTAACAGGGATATTGGTGAGGATCTTGAAAGGATTTGTCTAACCATACTGTCATCTCATCATTCTCAGAGTAAGCATGATCTGCAAATGTAGAAAAATACCACTCTGATTTAAAACTAGGGTGGTATCTTGTGAAAAGGCATGACATTCTGACTTGTTCAGTGGCACAGAAGCTGGCATGCATTTGACAGTATAATAGGGGTAAGCGTTTTCTATAGTCCACGATTGTCATAATATTTTCAATAATCTTACATACTCTGCTTTTCAATTATCCTTTAAGTAAAAGATTATTATTCTTAGACTAAACAATGTATTTCTACAAGACCAGCTCCTTTAAATACTCTTCAGATGGCCAAATTCAGGGTATGTAGATTCTGGAATAGTTATTCCTGGTACTTGAAATGATTAATTCTACAGGAGCAAGACCGCTCATTTCAGAAGCATAGAGGCAGTAGTGACAAATGCATTTTTCCCCCCTGAAGTCTTTACTGTTTGAAAAGATAAAGGTTGACAGAGGGTAGGGCCATACTGAGTCAAAAAGCAATGACGAATGAAGGGATGATAACAGTTTATTAGCTTCAGTTTTTTTCTTATTCCCATTATTCTTCTTATTCCCAACTTTACCTTTGCTTAGACACATTTAAGGGGTTTTACTTGCTTTTGGTTTCCAGTGCAACTGTGCCTTCATTTCTGCTGGTAAAACCAAATAGCAGGATAGTACATGATATGTCTTAATGCTTAGTAGTCCACTACAGCTAGTATGTCAGCTGAGTAAGAGTTTAAGTTTTGTTTGGGAATGCTTTTTTTGGAAAACAATTTTTGTTTCTCTTAGCCATGTTCATTTACTACTGCAATTGGGACAGTATCCTAAATACATTGAAAGACATTTCTGTGGAAAACATGCTATTAGAAATCCTCTGACCTTCCTCACAATTGAAATGAAGCGTGCAATAGATTCCTTTCAGAATTGCTCAGCCAGTAGCTTTTCATGAGGCTAAGAACTCTCAATGCACAGTCCTGTTGTGCTGCTGTATCTTGTTCAGAAGTATTTCTGTTACCTCACAATTTAATTTAGGTTTCCAGTGTTTCGAGGAATCTGTGGTCTAACTTGTGACCAATAACCAAAGACATTTATATTCAGGATTCCTTTCCTGAATTTCTGCAATCCAATAGTATTCAGAGTTACTGTGTTCTGGTTACAGAGTTCATGTGTTCTGGTTTAAAGGTAAACCAGCAGGAGAAATGAACTCAATTTAAGAGAGATTACAAATCAGACTTACAGTTTACTAAAAAGAAGATTACAATAAATACAATGATAGAGAGAAAAGTTGTTTTTAACCCACAAAACCCAGCACCCCAGGGCATGAACAGAATGGTGTTCATCAGCCCCTGTGCTGAGCGCCACGTGGTCCCCTTGAGTGCAAAGTCAAAGGAAAAGATGATGTTGGTGAGGATGATGGTCACAGTCTTGTCAAAAGGGGTAGTTGCAGTCCTGTTGAGGTTCTGGTCCTCCTCTGGATCCCACAAGTGGTACCAGAAGTCCCCAAACCCAAAGATTACATATGCTCAGGTGATATTGCCCAGTGCCTTCTCCAGGGCAAGGAGTTTCACAATGGGTGATTTAACTCTGTGAGCCATGGGATGTTTTTGGGCTCTTTGGTGGCCCATTAGCAGACATGACCCCACAGGCTGGGTGTGAAGGTGCTAATGCTTTCCTGAAGGGGAGTTATTAGAGCTGAGTCATTGGTGTGAAGACAGAAACATTCCTGTGCCTTGCAGGGTTCTTTAACACCCAGTTTGTAGCCCGAGGGGTCAGGTGTGCCCTGGCAGCTGCTGCAAATGATCCATTATTAACAGTTCATCCAAAATGACATAGAGGGGGCAGAATACACAGTTTTGGTTGCAATAACACATAGTGATAAACTGGTGTCAGCTGCTATAACTAGGACGCCATGTAATGAAGACACCAGAGATCTACCTGAAGAATATTCTTCTGCTGTAACTCTAGAGGGGTCTCCTGTATCTTTCTTTGAGCTTTTAGAAACATGTGCCAGGACTTGAGTTTTGTGCAGGTGGTGCTCTTTTCCAGTTGAATAATTGGAGATTTCTAGAGCTAGGATACTCTCAAAATGAGAACTCTGCATGTTGCATGTAGCAAACAATTGGGTTCTGAGTTTAAGTCATCACTTAGCTCCATATTTAACTGCTTTTGAGGATAACAATGGACAGTGCATGAAATAACCCCCCATTCAGTAACGTCACTTGTCTGGAGCCAGTAATTTGGGCTACCTTGCAGGCAGCTATCTTTTATCTTGCAAGTTGTGTTTTACTGAGACCACTTGTATTGGATGAGTTTGAGGATTTGAGAGGATATTTCTTCTTTCAATAAGATGATTAGATAGTTTTGTAAGTCTTTGGGATAATATCATCTGACACCTGCTGTATATGATTCTTTAGGTTGTGAGGGGAAAACATACAAGATTCCTTGAAAATTATTATTGCATCAAGAAATCTATCATTTGCACAATGGGCTGTTTGTGAAGAACTTTGGAAATGTTAGTGTTTTGCAGGCTTGTTCCTCCCAGTTTGTCCAAGATTCAGTTTTTCTCTGAGACCTTGGGCTAATGGGTCTTAATTGAAACCATCAACTAGAACAAGACCTTCTGAGACCTGGTTTTCATGTCTGATGCTGGAATTAAGTTCAAAGAATGTTTATGTCAACTTCTGTTGCTGTACCTGGAGTCACTGCTAGTGAGAAAAGAATTTAGTTGTTTGCCCTGCAAAACAGCTTAATTAATGTGGTTGGGATTGTCCATTCCAACGGTACAGTGATTTAAAGGACAGCTTACTAAGAATATTTTGAATAAATAAAGGTAATTAATCTGTAATTCAAAAAAAACACTTCCTTTGCTTCCATTTCATTCAAGCAGATATATTGAAGTTTTCTGCTGATATGAAACCTTGGTTCAGTTTTTCTACTGGTCTGATCAAACTTGGAAGGGTTTTAAGAGGTTTTTTTTAGATACTGTTGAAGCGAAAGTTAAAGCCAAAGCAAAAGTAACTGTCTACTCAGGTTTTTCTGATCTCGTATCATGTTATGGACCCTTTTCTTGAAATTGCATGGTTAGATTCCTGCAAGAGTAAAACAATAAACTGCCTATTAAAATATATTTGTATGATTTTCACTGATGTCAATGCATGTTAAGAAGTTAGAGCCTTAGAAGTTGCTCTAATTACATCAGCTATTGAAGACCAAAGTAACAAAGAAGTTCTTTATGCCTCATTTGTTTGGGTTTTTTTTTTTTTTTTAAATGTCCTCAAGAAATCTTCATAGAGCTATTCAGGATACGGAGGCTGATGAGAATTAAAAGCTTTGGCTTTTGTGTATCTTTCACATTCTAACATGAGTGGGCACAAAACAGGAAAGAGATGGAAGATTTGTATTTAATTTTCCTTGAGATCTTCTTGAACTGAGAAATAGCCTCTTGCAGGGCATTTGAACAACAAATGCCCTGCTCTTCCTATCCCTCTCACAGGAATAACCATGGTAAAAGGAAATATTATCCAGGTAAGCATGGACTGAACACCAGGATACAGTACACGCTCCAGGACTTGGCAGTTAACTTGCATATATGTTCATGTTGTTTCTTACCATCTCTCTGTCATTGTATGATTAGCATAACTCACACACAGAAGACTGAGGATTATAAATAATGTCATTTGTGTCACGTGTGCATACACACTTGTATGTTTGTTGCAATGATTTTTACATGTTCGAGTCTCCTTATGGTTAGTTATGGAATAAATTATTTTGCTTTGTTTTCATAGTGACTGACATAATGAGAGTCCTCTCTCAGATGTAGCTGCTCAGTGGATCTTAAACATAAAAATAAGCAATAAAAATAGGGCTGAAGGGTGTTTGCTATTGTTTATTGAAGTTCTGCATTGTCATTTCTGTGTTTTTTGGGTTTGTTTTTTAACATTAATAAGTATTTTCCTAACTCTAGCATATGAATCAGAAAATACTACATCTCTGCCACATATAGTGTTTGGTGAGACAGACTCTGGTGTGAAATATCATGCACTCGTAAATACACTCATAGGCTGGCAGATTAGCAAGTCAAACGTGGTGAGTCATCAAAGTGATCAAGCAAATTTGGATATGAGCCCTTTACTCATTGAAAGATCATTTATTTGAAACAGCCAAAGGGTATAGTCTTTCAAACTCAATTTTGTATATGAGTACTTGGAAAAAGGGGGATATTTTTTATAAAATTCTAGCAAACAGCTGTGTTCAAACTTGACTTTTTAACCAAGTGGCTTCTGTTATAGATTTTCATGCATATGTTCACATAATATCTTATGGTGCTTGTTGTGTCTGAGGTTGGAACTCAAAATCCTTGCCTCAAGCAATATGATTCAGGTTCAGTCAGAGCTTCTACTTTTTTATTTGTATTTTTGTGTCTGCACCCTAAGCAAGTAAAATATCTGTTGCTTGAATAGGCACAATCATATTTTTCATTTCATTCTTTACTTTCTAGGCAGTGAACAGTCTTTTTCTGTCTATTTTTCTGTCTCAATAACAAGGTTAATTGAAGCACTTTTGCTTGTATGAGGGCCTAGTTTATTTGCTATTACACAAATCAGCTATTCTTATCAAACAATGGTTTGTGCTAGCTACTACAGAATTTTAATATCTCTTTTGCTAAGCAAAGCATTAGCAAGGAATAAAATACTGGTTTCTTTTTCCTTCATTCTCTCTCTGTCTCTATGTCTCCCTTTTACGGAGACAGATTTGGCCTAAAGATGTATCATTTCTTTTGGTTTTAAAATGAATTTAGTGTGACAGATGCAAGCCTCCTTCAGGATTTGTGTTTTTTTTTTTTTTTTTTTTTTTTATAAATTCAGAGTATCTCAGAAAAGTAAGAAAAAGAGAGGCACTAGATTTCAGAGTACAAAACAAAATATGTTTGAACACAAAAAGATTTGAGACTCTCAGAAATGTGTTTGCTCTACTGTTTGCTTTACTGTTACTCTAGAACTATTATAACTGCTGTAACAAGAACAGCCATGGGAAAACTAGTATAAATTTGACATAAAACCTCTTATTTTTCTTATATTCTGTTTGACTGATTAGATGCCTCTGTTCTTGTTTAATGATAATCCTTGTGGTGTTACTAGTGTGGAAAAAGAAATCTCGTGTAGACAAAGATGCAGGGCATTATATTAAAATCCATTAATTGTCCAAGAAAATTACTGTAGAGTATCCTAATCTTACTACTCAGACTTTCACCTGGCAGAATTATCTTTTCATTAAACATACACTTATTCCTCATTCAAAATGAGATACCATTTGTAGGACAGAGTAGTCTCTTAGGTCCAAATTACCATCAAAAGAGGGGTTTTACAGGAATGTTCCAAGACAAATGGTTAAGACTAACATGTGATCTAAGGTGATGCTTTCCAAGTGCATAAATAATAAATATAATCAAACATTACTTTTCCTTTTAGGCATTTTTTGACACTATGCAATAAATTTTGTGAAAGTTTATGTTCAGTTTTATTGCTGATTGGATGCTGGACCAATAACTGGTCATATCCCAGTCTTTAAGGTCTTAACTTCAGTAGGATTAGGAAGTAAGTTATTGCATGTTATTGCATATGAGTAGTTAGCTAATAGAATGGCAGTAATAAAACTCTGGTGGAACAAGGTTTAGACAATCCCTCAAGGGTTCTCTGAGAAAGTGGGCACTTTGGAGACTCGAGACAATGTTGTGGCTATAGCCATAGCAGTAACTGCAATAATTCATCTGTGGACATCTAGTCAACATATGTTGTTAGTTTCCATGAAATTCTGGAAGTATTTGTTAGAATACTATGTGGGGCTGAGATTTTAGTTATGAAGCAAGCAAATCTTGATATGTCAAACAGCAACTTCATAGTCAAATGGCATTTGGAGTTTGAATTGCACTGTTTTTTAAAAGTTATTTTGACACCATGTCCGGGAAATAGAAGATATTAAAATGCATGATTCAGTGTTTGGGTTTTTTTTTAAGTATAAGATAATATTTATGCATTTGTTTCAGGTGTAATTAAACGAAGTTTTAGTGCTTCTGAAAGACAACCTCAGATAAGGTAGATGTGATTTATGATTTTAATATAAATTATATAATTGATCACTGTTGCGATAAATTCCAGGTTTTTGTTTCGTGGGGGAATAGTTCTGCAATTCCCTTCATGAAACATTTCCTTACTTAGCATTACAGCTTCATGTTATCTCAGCCTATGATGCTCAGTTTGCTTGAGGATATTGGTAGAGGGTGTTTGCACACAAAAGATTTGCATGATAAATAGTTTTAAAAATGGACTTTACTTCATCAGCTTAAACTGATGTTAATTAGTTACTCAAATTCTGGTTTTGTGTTTTCCATAGAAAATATGCTTGTGTATTCGATAGTGTAGAGTAGAGTAGTGTAGAGTACTATCCTATGCCTTGGAACTCCTCTGGACCTTCTATATAAACATAGGCACCCATTTTTTGTGTTCTGGAGACCTCATTTCTTTTCAAAAAGGAAATAAACAGAAGCAGAATGTGTCACACCATCCCTCTTCTTTTTCTAGAGGTCTTCCTTTTTCTTCTGTTGTTTGTTCAGTAATGCATCAAACACATTCTCGACCAACCATAATTTTTTCTGATCTCCTTGGCACCACTCTTACTCACAGACTCTGTTCTTTGCTTCTTCATTTCCAATTTTCTTTCTTATACAAAAAGCCCCCTTCAAAATCACTCTTGGTTGCATCTGTCACCTGAACAATTTTTTTTCTTTTTACCTTTAATTTAGCTAGGTAAGTATAATGATGGCATTGATTCTTCTCCTGTCCACAGACCGTGTTTGATCCAAAAAGGCACTATTTTATTTTTCTTTTCAGAGTGGTTCTTAGCATATCACCATCAAGTTTGTCACTTTTTACTCACTAACTTTGCAGCTTTAGTCCTGTTGGAATCAGTAATGGCAGCCTCCTCATACTTGAGTCTTGAGGCAACCACATTTGTTTCTGTCTGTACAAATTCACTAGTACACAAATCTCTGCCCCTCACATAATCGTTAGAAAAACTATCTCTTTATCTTTCTGCATTACTACTCCTTGAAACTGTAGCTTTCCCTACTGGCCACTAAAGCAGATACAAATTCCTGTCATATTAGGGCTATCGAAGCTGCCACTCAGCAGGACATCCTGTTGGTTCTTTCAGTTCCCTGTCTGTCCATATCCATTTATTGTTGCTTATTTCAGCTTGTGAAACCTGAAGGCTGGGGCAGTGTTTGTGTAGAGTGTAGAGCAGGATCTAACATGGAACCATGTAGACCTGGATTTCTAACACTGAGGTACTGCTCTCCTGGTGATGGAATATTATTTTTCCCCCCCATTTTAGTAGCACTGTATGCATTATTACTCATGTTTTTCTCCTCTAGACAATAATTATTCTTTATATTTTTCATCCATAAAAAGGGTTAAGTGAAACATGTACAAATGCATAATCTAGTGGATTATTGAGTTTTCAGTATTAAAGTCTTCTCTACAGGCTTTGCATGTTTCAGACTGAAAATTGAACAGGGAAAGAGACTTCTATTTAGTAGAAGTTATGCTATTTTGGACACACAGAGTAAGCCAGCCTTTACATGACTTAAATATTCACAAATGAAAACTAGGGAATTGGGACAGATTTTCTTTAGAGAAAACATGTGAAGTAGTCAGGGAATACTGTTATTTTCTTTACAGTCATTGATGCCAAACATAATTAATTTTTTTTTTTTTTTTTTAAATAATGATAGAGATTATGTTGATGGTCCTGGATCAAGACTGCGACCAGGTAATTTTGTGCTTGCAAGAAATTCAAAGTTAAATGAAACAATTTCCAAGTTTTTAACATAGAGTATTTCCTCTTTCATTTCTTCAGCTTTACCACCTATTTTTCTGCTCTTGAGAATACCTTCAGTCATGCACAGGGTCCACAGTAAGAAAATAGAGAATTTTTTTGGGATGAGGTGGCCATCTCATAGTCTACCAGTTGTAGCTCTTTGCAATACGAAATGTCATGGGTTTATCTAATAATTGTATTTGAAAATGTTAGAAAATGAGACAATTACATTTCACATAAAAATATGTTGTCTGACATATCATTAAGGTACTTCTTAAAAATATGAATTCCCATAGTAAATCAGTAAGATCTCATTTTAACAGTCGTTGTCCTGGCTAAACATCTGCTGAATGCAATGTGAAGTTCTCCTGAGTTATTAAATAATAACTGAAAAAAAAATATTTTGAGCAGTTGAGATACTGATCTTCATAAAAAGATGCTTTTTGTCTATACTAAGTTCTATTTTACAGCTTTTAATATAAAAATAATATTAAAAATTTTAATTAAGGAGTACAAATCAAAATTTGATGCCACCCTTCTGAAGTTTCAGTGCTGTTTCCTAACGAGTGCCATTATAATAACAACACAGTTAAACACCCCCATCCAGCCATAATGTATCAGAGCTATAATAATCTACAGACTAATATTTCAGCCTTTGTTGATATTTTCAGTTCTGTGGGTAGTTTGAGTAAATCCAATATCTTTCTTCAATAATGTTTTCCTTTTGGAAAAAAGTCGTAAAAGCTTTAATCAAATCTTCAGCATTCTAGTCACACTTGTGCCCTCATCCTCCAAATAATGTTATAATGCTGTATAAAAAACCCCCGAAACAACAAACAAGAAATTTGTAGTGGACTGAAGTGTATGGACTCTGTGGGAACTCTTAGAGTTCCTAGTTTAACATTGGGTCACCAGCTATCTTTGAAGTACCTAAACACTAAAGTAGACATTACCTCTGGTCCTGCTAGACTTTTAGATCTTATTGTAGCTGTCATACTAGAAAAGAGAGAACGCTCTGTGCATTGAATAACAGGGGAATCCATATCATGTCCTACTCAGTCATTTCTATTTGCTGTTATCATTCTAAATGTATTTTTATTCAGAAAAGAAATCTGAAGATATGCAAGAGAAAGGGCACTGATTTATTTACTTTTGTTTTCTAATACAAGCCATTGACAGGGAAAGAAAAGACAAATATCACAGAACAGGGAGCAGTGAAAAAGGTAACATGTCAAGGAAGTAAAAGGTTTCTGAGTGTCCTAACAAAAGCTTAAGATTTGTACGTTTTAATAGCAAGACTGGCGGTTGAATATAGCAGTGTTGAAACAGTTGGTAGAGAGGTGAAAATGAGGCAGAAAGAGCTAAATCAAAATTGTTCTTCTCTTGACATATACTTTAGATTATTACAGCATGGCTTCCACTGTCACCTTCAGCAGAAAAACCAATCTGAATTCTTCTCAAGGTGACTCAGGGGAAATGCAAGACTACTTTTCCTCTTACTGATTATCAAGAGAAGGCTTTAAGGAAAAAATGTCGAACTGAATTTCACTTGACTCTCTCAACACATCTGCCAAAAGGCAGTGCCTCAAAAAAATCCGGCAACAGCGATGGTGTCATCATCTTCCTGATCCTACTAGAAATGTGTCTCCTTTGATAGCGAAGGACATTTTCTGTATTTCTCTATTTCTGTGAGAGCACAGCTCAGAACTGGGTAGTCCCTGGACACCTCAGTTTGTGAATGTCTGTCTTCTACTTCTTGTTAAAGTAGCCAGCACAGAAATCCAACAACAAAAAATGTGGTAATTGTAGTGTTGTGGACTAGTTGATGTTGGTATTTGGATTTCATCTCACGCTCAGTATAATTTTTATTCTTGATCCAAGATCGCTTTAAAAAAAAAAAAAAGTTTCTGTGAATGCAAATTTGTATGTAAGACTTTATGATCCTGAGGGTGTTGCTGTGCGAGGAAATGTTGGAATATGGATATAAATTATCCTCTGAATGTAGTTTAGAGAATTGTATTTGAGAGAGGGCTGCTGGCCGAAGTTCAGTACTTGGGCCAAAGCTCTTTGGTTAGCTTCCATGTCTAATACTCAACTTGGAAAGATAATTTTGTGAACTAATGTTCTTTAGTTATACACCAAGTGTTTTATAGTGGTAGTCTGCTGATAAGCTTTTATTTCATCTCTGGGTCTGACAGTGTGTATGATTTAAATACACAAGATTAAAAATCATATACAACAACGGATTTACTGCATGTCAGATCTGTTATTGTAATTCTTGGAGTAGATAAAAACCAAATTTCATAACATCAAAACGTACAAAAAAAAAGTATTTAGTAAGTGTATAAAAACAGTTAAGAAAATTCTGTTTATCATGTATTCAAATTTCCTTTTGAATAAAAGTGAGCAAATTTTAATAATTGGTAAGATACATTAATACTGCTTTTTTCATAGAATAGTGATTCAGAGGAAGGAATTTTCTTTTGAAACACATTTTCATTTGCATTGTCTAAATTTTTAAGATTTTGCATTATCCTTTCTTGGTTCCCAATATAATTAGAAAAATAAGTCATGTATTTAAACTTAGCATTTCTATCTGCAGGTTTTAAACACTGTATGCTATCACTGAACTAGGGCAACAAAATGAGCTGCTCTCCTGATTTTGCTCTTCTCATCTACAGCATCGACAGGAATTGCTGTATCACAAAGGAAGGTGCGTCAGATCAGTGACCCTGTTCAGCAGATTCTTATTCAGCTCCACAAAATTATCTTCATCACTCAAGTATGCATTACTGTTGCTTCTGACATTCTAGACTTTTTAGTTATTTGATGTTGTCAAAAGGACGGTACTGCAAAGTGCTGCTAATTTAGTCACTGTTCTTTAAAAACAACAGAACTTGACATTTTTGCAGATGGCAGGATGCTTTAAAAATATATCATTTAAATAAAGACTAACCTTGAATATTAGTATGTGGGGGATGGCAATAGTTGAGTCATATGAAAAAAAAATCAGCGGCTCACCTCAGGAAAATGGATTGTACAGTAAATTATTTTTACAACATTCTGTCATACCAGCAATATGATTATTTAAGGAGACAATATCATATACTGATTTGGAGAGTACATAAAATGCTTTCCTTTATAGCACTAGTTTCTAAATAACTTCAAAGTTAATTTTTTTATTATCAATAAATGCTAATACTTTCTTGGGTTTTAGTGCAATGTTTCAAATCTTGAATATGTTAAATGTTTTGAAATATTTTTTAGTATGAGATCTTTTTCACACTTAAGACTTAATTTAAAATTAAGTTCAAATGCTTCATAGTCAAAGAGGGTTGAAGTTATTTGGTGATGATTCCAAAGCAAAAATGAAACTGGTACAAATCTGCATTGACCTCTCAACTAAAAATATGGTGGAAAACTTTTTATTTTCCCGAAATATGGTTGCTGTGCAGTTACTTGTAAAAGTTGCTGTTCTTAATTAAACATCATCTTCTTTTCCAAAATGAAGTCTTTATATTTGGGCCTTGGTGTTTATCACCTCAGGGATTTTCAGACTGATGAACCAAATTTGTTTGGTTTTGTTTAGAATAGAATAGCATAACTGAACTTGGGTGTGCTTTACATGTCTTTTTAAAAAATTATTATTTTTTACTGTCAAGCTTATCAAAACAGTTAATAAAAGAATTAAATTGTCAGAGACAAAGAAAATAATCAATATTTAAAATGATTGGAAATTATCTCCTCCCACCAGCAGAAATGAGGCTGTTCAGTCTTTACGTGATATATTAGGAGTATGTCCAAGGTGCTCATTAGTGAGCCTATCCTCTCTGCTGAAGAAGGTTTTCTCAAGTGTCCTACTGATTAATACAAGATACCACAATGTGGGTGTCCAGTAACTGACAACTACCAGCAACTCACAAACTGGGTCCAAACTGCCCAGTGAAGCAGTACCAAAACTTTGATGCTTTTGGTGTCAGTTGGTTTCAGAAAGGGAAGGCAGAGAAACCAGGATCTTGTGCTTGTTTACTGTGTACTATGTTCTTCTTCTACTTATGTTCTTACAAATCTAAGGTCGAGTATTTTTTATAATACATAGCTGTTTTCTCAAATATTTCATCTGACAATTCTAAACTGAAGTTTACAAGGGAGAGATCTTGCCTGTTGGTTCTTGGCTGGCAGCAGCCTTCCCAATCCAGTTTCCATGGGAACAAGAATCAGAGTGATCTCTGGAAAACAATGTAAGAGAAAGCTTTTAAAAAAGCATTATGTAAATTCTTGGCTGCTTCCCCCCCCCCCCCCGCCCCCAAAATGCAGTGACAACTGATTTGTTTAAAACAAAAGCTAAAACTGAACACCAGTGCCCCAGGCAACTCCCAGTTTCTCAAGCAGTGGACTTGTTCTTTCCCACTTCTGCTTCAGAATATCCCAGTATGCTCACAGTACATTAACTGCACACAGTTGATTGCAGTGGTATGTAATCTATAGACTATCTTGCAGCCCTTTCCTAAGGCATAATTTTTAATTGCCTGTGGGCTAAGGAACATTCAACATCTGACTTAAAGCATATGTGCAAGGCCTTATCTTGAAAATGGATTAGTATTTGTCTGTAACAAAAAACCTCTATGCAACAAGCTGTCTGGTGAAGTCTTTTGTGCTTAGAATGTGACTGATCTCTGGTTTGTCAGAGCAAATCAGGACTCCTGTGAGCACAATAAAACTATTTGGGATTTATAGCTGTCTAAGAGCAGTAATTTGTTTCAGTGGAATAAACATCTTCATAATGTGTACTGTGTCAGTGTTTGAATGTGAATCATTAGTGGTCAAACCCTCCTTAAGTAGTCAAAAAGCTTCATGAATTCAGTGTAGTGGCACTTTATGAATTTACATCAAGGTGTGAGTATAAAGTGTATACTAAAGGGTGGAAAATCATAATTTTTCAAACAGTGTCTGTAGGTATAAGCAACTATACAAAAACGGCATAGGAGGTTGTTTCAAAAGGGTGGTAACATACCATCCACTTCTTGTCAGACTGGGTTGGTCATTGCAGTGACCAACAGTGAAAACTTTATATTTACTGCTGGAGCATAAAAAATATTTCAAAGAAAGAGGCATCCTTTGAACTTTCTGTTGAAGACTTTAAGCACAATAAAGTATGATTGGTATTTTTTTTTAAAAAAAATAAATATAGATGAAAGCTGTGTTCTTTTTGGACCAAAAATACAGGAGAAAAAGGTATACAAAATCAGTTATGCTTTATAGACAAGTGAAGTGTACTTCCCACAGGTAGCCTCTAACGAAAGAGACATTCTGAATTGTATTAAGACCCATAAGGACCTTAAAAGAGCTGTTGAATTGATTCTATGCACACTGAATGAAGGTCTAAGCTTCTTGAAATTCCATTCCTTTCAGCTGGAGTGGCTTATTATAGCCAATATGAAATCTAGTTGAATAGTTTATGGGCTTCATCTGTAGAAAAAAAGTCCAAATACTAGCACTTTGATCAGGGAGGCAAATCTAGTATTACCTGTGTTAGGCTTGTTAGAATGGTGTTTACCTTCACGACAAGGGGAACTGAGTTATATGATAAGCCAAGCCTAAAAGAATGGACAAACCAAGGACCCTTATTGTAATATGACATTAAATCAAGTCTTGTTCTGTTGTTTATTGCCATGCTATTGGATATCAATGTTTCTTTTTGCAGTGCAGCTACTTTTTTCAATAATGGTACTGCTGAAGGGGGAAAGTAGAGGGAGTGGTGAAAACATCTGTTTCTTTGTTTCATGTAGCTTCCTCCAGCTTCGCAATGCAACTTGAAAAGGAGAATCATTGAGAGGTTCAAGAAGTCCCTCTTCAGTCAGCAGAGCAATCCTTGTAATCTGAAATCTGAAATGAAAAAGGTGTAATACACTGTTTATTACCTGTGGTCGATTTTGTATCATTGTCTATTTGAATTACACTATCAGTATTAGTAGCACAAAAAACCAAGGAAATATTTAAAATATTCTCTAGATAACATTTATTTGATAGATATGGTGGCTCAGTAAGTAAGCAGATTCTGGAGGTTGGTTGCAAGTTTTTGTCTCATCATTAGAACATTCTTTGTAAGTGGAAAGGATGTGCTAGCTTCTAGTACATGAAACCAGACTTCATCTCATCAGAGCTCATAAAGACAAGAGGAAGACAATTGGAACTAGAGACTGTACAAGCTCTTAATTTATGTGAGGTCTTATTTTGTTAATGCTTTCTCAATGTTTTTCATGTTTCGGAATGTATTCCTACTCAAACCATTAATTTCAAGAAAGCAATGTCCCAGAGGACCTTGAATATAATACCCCTTGTCCCATTGTTGCATAGCTTGTAAGCAACATTTTAGTGTCATCAGTTTAAAATCACTGCAGATCTACAAGCATGGCCTGCCTGAAGAACCATGCCAGCATGTTTTCCAGTGCCATGTTGGATGCTCTCCCACAGAGAAAGAGCTAACAACTAGTATCAGGATTTCTACATGTTCCTTCAAAAATCTCCTTAGAAGACTGTAATCAGCAAAAAATCTGAAAATTACTTCCTTAGCATCTGTCTGCTGTGGGTGACTGTGAAGCTAGGATATTTAATTTCTGAAGTGATGACAAAGCAGTTATTAGATATGTTATTGTACCTAAAAAATTTGATGACTAAGTTGATTTATTATCACTCATACAATTCTATCCTGTGTAACCTAATTTGATTGTTACCTCCTTGCACTGAATTGTGGCATCTTCTGCATCATTGCCACAAAATAGACTGACCCAAATGCTGGATCCTTCCCATGCTTTTGTAATAATTAACCTCAGATGCTTAAACTTCATGGAAGGCAGCTACTTAGTACTTACTTTGGTTTATGTTGGTAGTACATTAGAAAGATGGTAAAGATGCCTCTTTCTGAGCTATTGGTTTTGTGCCAATTTGAAAATTGTATATCAAGTTGGAATTTGTATTAAACAATTCCTGTATTTCAGCCAAAATGTTAAATCTAAGAAATATTTGCTCATTGTGTATTGAGTTGATGTTTTCAGGAAAGGATGCCCAAAATATAGTAAAAAAAGGAAGTAGTTTTTATAAAATTAAGCTAATTTTCAATTGTCCAGAAATAAAGGAAACTATTTAGAAGTGTTACCAACTGTAAAATGATGTTAACTTCAAAACTATTAGATTTAAACCTGAAGAAAAGGGAAGAAATAGGCTATTTAAAATGTAAATGGTATCAAATATAAAATGTTTGAAATGTTATTGGCAATTCTGGGCATTTCTGACTTGAAGGAAATAGTTATAAAAACTGTTAATAGCAACAAGAAGTGCAGTTAGAAAGCTGAAGAGTTGATAAGCATTAGTGATTGTTACATGATTTACCAAAATCACCACCATAAATGCACTGTGTAACATGGATATCATTTTGAGGTAGTGAGAGGAACCTAAATAGAGAAAACAATTAGGTTGAACTCTTTCAGCAAGTGTTAGGAGGTTGTGCAATTTCTGCAAATAAATTTAAAAATTGTAACTCTGCCAAATTAGAAAACCTTATTAGAATTACAGACAAAAAAGATTCCTCCACTGATCAGTGGTGGGGTAAAAGTCTTCCAGCAAGAGAGATCCTTCCCTTTTTGTAACTGTAAAACTGTTATTGTGCTGCAGAAATGTGTAACTGGAATTTCTCTCCTGCACACAAAGGTACTTTCCTGTCAGAGATGTTGCCAGTGTATGTTTTCAGAACTAGATGTTTTTAAGTTTAGTGTTGGTAAACTTTGTTCATGTGATCAAGTAGCTGAACTAACTTTCAGATTCCAGAAGTGCTGGGATCCCTCTAATGGGAATTATACTACTTGAATATGGGCTAACAGTTTCACCTGAAGCTCCTGTTTTGAAAAGCAGTCATCAGCAGCTTTTCTCCTTGGTTGAGGAGAATACACTTCCCTGTTAATCTTCAAACAAATGCATTTTTATGATGTTTTATTCAGATAGTCTGAAGAACTCGGTGCTTATACTAAGTGCAGATTGGCTGCTAGCAGTGTTCAGTCAGTGTTTCTGGAGAAAAGAAGGCAGAATGTTCATAATTTTGTTCACGACTTTTTCATAAATCTGAAAAGTCTCTTCTGATTGCACTGGGAAAGCTAGGAAAGGGTAAACTGCCTCAGAGAAGTCTGAAGTTTTGGCAAAAAGAAAAGATAGAGATTTCAGTTGTCTTTCTTTTTTTCCCCTCAGTTGCTGCAAGGTTCTGCTGAATTGATTGAGCCCAACATCTTCACAGCAGATTGGCATGTGGTACTTCTTTCTTCATGTGGAAATATGTTGCTTCCAGATGATAGAAAAGGTAAACAAAACATCAAAACTTTTGTAGTGATATATATATCCTAAAAAAGTGTATGCTATCAAAGAAGAAGGAATTGCTGCTCCAAGATCTGTCTTTAAAGACAGCAAAGTTATGCTGACTATGATGATTTTCATTGCCCTTTTTTGTTTTGTTTTGTTTTATTTAGTTTGTTTCAAGATATGCAGTTTATCTCTGCTGGAACTTTCTACTAATTTAAGAGATTATACTGTGGATTGACAAATATCAAAGATGTAAATAATTCATGTTTCATTCATGAAAATTGATAGAAAGGTTTGTAACCAAAAATGTCATACTTAGGATTTACCTGTCCTTGCATGTGTTTTTGAAACACTCTTTTTAAATCCTATGTTGTTCTTCTGTCATGAAGAACAGGTATAATGGGTTGATTTAATTATATAGCTAGATCAAGCCATACAAACATGAGTGGAAAAATATGTATGTGTCTGTATGTATACATATATATACACATATGCATATATAGAAAATATAATAATATATAACAGTATATATGTCAAACATACTTTGGACAACTGATACCCAGCATGACAAATCATAAAGACCATGTTTAATCAGCCTTACAGCTGTGGCATCACCCAGGGTGGGGAACAACAATTCCTGGTTCAGAGACTTGTTTCATCATGCTCTTCTTTGTGCAAGGGATGTAAGGGAAATGTATTGTGATAACTGTGCCATTTACGTTCTTCTAAATTCAGGAAAAGCTATATTGCAGTCCATGGACTAGAGGACATAGTAACATTAAAATCTGTGGTGCCAGAAAGGGAAGTGAGATGGGCTTTGTGTTGAAACTAGAATATCAGTTCCACAGCTTATTGAAAAAAGCAAAATTAATACTAGGTGTCAAAGGTGATATTTGAGTAGGAAATGAGTCCCTAACAATCGCTTTAAATATGAGCATTATTTTGTTCCCAGAGACAACAATGCAATTTTTGAGATACTCATTATCTGTAATTACGGAATCTCTTAACCTGCAGACAATACTTTTGTCCTCACAAATTGCTGCTGGCTGTGTGCCCATTTCACTGTAAATTATAAGGGGGAAAAATTAAGAAAATTGCATTTCTGTGTTCTGTTTCACTAAGTTTTTATTTTCCCTTGGGTAGAATGCTTTCATAATGTGTTTGCATCAAATGTTCACACCATGCCTTAAGATGACCCCAGCTTTTCAGGGCTTCCTTGTGGTCAGTGGAAGTTGCTGATAATGAAGCATCTCTCTTGCCATTATATTTGTGGTGGAACTGCTAAGAAACTTATAATGGAGGATAAATTCCAAATTCAGTAGGATAACATTTCTTGCCTTTTACTTTAAGGCATTGTTGGCACTTCTGACATGGTGGAAGGGATGACATATGAACAGTTGCAGGTAAGCTGTATGTATACCTATATGCACTAATTTATTACTTGCAGTGAAGATCATTTACTGAAATTAAGTTCTTTTATGTTGCAGACTCTAATTGAAGAGGTTCTAGAGGAAAGTGGTTATTACAGTTTCACTTCTAACAGGTCAGTCTAGTCAAAAAAGTTAATTATGATGTGCTAAAACCAAATGTATCATCTTCCTGTTTATATGATTGCAGTTTCACTTTAAACTTAGTGCAATATGTGGTTTATTATAATACATAATGGGTGCATGGACTGGAAGAAATGTATGTAGAACACAGTAGCTAATCTAAGAGGGTTTTTTTGGCCATATCTGTTTTCTTCATTCAGATGAAAGAGTAGTAGAAATATGGCAGCAATTTCCTCACATGTTTTCCCATATAAAACTGCATCTGAACAGAAGGTTAATTACATAGAAGTAATTAATAATATTTTAATACTCTACCATTACAAGTCTGAAGGGATGAAGCTGATATATTTAGTAAAATATCTGTGTACAGCACAAAAAGAAGCAGTATAAGTGGTTACTAACACAAAAGTGCAGGGGATGAAAAAAAAAAAAGGAATGGTCTCTGAAACTAGGCTAATGCTTTGTCCTGGAGATGGTAGGTCTTTTCTGCAGGAAAACTTTGATGAATGCAAGAAAGAAAATATATCATTGTAGTCCACAACCTAAGCCTAGCATTTCTCATATTTTTAATCTACCATCCTGTTATTTATATCTTAGATATTTAATGCAAAAAGCTATTAACTACTTTCATCAAGTAAGTCTGTTCTTTGCAGTAATCACCACTTTAAAGCCTGGGAGACTGCAGTTAGGTTTTTTTAAAACAAACGAAGATACACCCACCCCACTCCCTGGCTCCCTTTTATAAATATTAGGAAGTTTTAGGAATTTATAGTTCCTGTTGCCTCAGCGATACTTTTCAGTTATTTTTTGTCTCTGCAAACTTTGTTATGGATTGACTCAAGCTTGAAAAATTTCTAATGATAGTCAGAATATTTCTATAGGCTACTCATTAAATTGGAATTCCAGCTTGCAAGTGTCTTGCAGCTGCCAGCTCAAAATATTGAAAAATCATGATTCAACACTCCCAAAATAAAATAATAGTTCAATTTTTAAACCTTCAGGATACACTTGAATTATGTTTACAGATTACTTTCTCAGCCATGAGGGCTGACAAATTTGTTTATAAGTGTTTTCAAATTTAAAGTTTTTGTCCTAATCCCAAGGTCCCAGGATTTAGTGCTGTAGAAATAATATCACACAATTTATGAAAAATAAAAAAAGAAAAATACTCTCATTTTTACCATCAAAATCTAGCAAGTCTTATTGTAAATGTATAGATATGTTGTAGTTGTATAGACATTTGTCTCACAGACTGGTGAGAAGCGTCTTACTTTAATTAACTGTAATGAAGCAGGTATGTGCTGAATATGGACTTCAGGGTTTTAGAAAAAACACTACAAAGGTATCTATTAAAGGGAATCATAGAGTCTGATTTTAAAAGGACCCATAAAGGATCATCGAGTCCAACTCCCTGCTCCTCACAGGACTACCTAAAACTAAACTGTATGACTAAGGGCATCACCCAGGCACTCCTGGAACTCTTGACAGGATTGGTGTCATGATCACTTGCCTGGGAGCCTGTTCGAGTGACCAGCCACACTTTCCTGATGTTCAACATGAACTTTCCCTAATGCAACTTCCTTCCAATCCCTCATGTCCTATTGCTGTAAATGTAATGGCTGAAATGTAAAGGATGCTTCAAGGCTGTGGGCACGTGTGCTAATACTTCCAATGTGTAACATAGGAGTGCCACAGAAATGCCCATGAGACTAACAGCAGTGAAGTAATTAGCAGTCTTTTCTCCCTGATTTATTCATGACTACCCTTTTTTTCTGCCATGCTTGAATTCCCTAGAGAGTAGCTGTTCTGCAGAAGACTAACTTAAGATTCTAATTTAAAAAAAAAAAAATATTTTAAAGGAGATGTAAGAGAATATTCTTCATAGCTACAAAGGATAACAGTGTAGTAGAAGGAATTCTTCTCTATGCTATGTTTATCCTGCAGAAAGAAAGAGGTAAAAGAGCAAACAGTACATTTCTGCACATACATAAAGTCTGGAGAAGGCCAGATGTTCAGCATTCTTCTTCAAGTTGGTGGATGTGCTATGTATTTTATTTTCATAAGAGCACAGGAAAATTGGAAGACACATTGTGTTTCTTCAGAGTCACACACTGTCTGTGTCATCCACAACAGTGCTGATTTCTGGTTTTGTCATGGGACTTGTAGCAAAGACAAAATTGATTTTGGAGTGAATTTGGGAGGAATGATGTGAAATGTTCTCATAGGTATTAATCTCCTTATAAGGTAAGATTTATGTTGTCTAGATTTGACTTTTGTGATTGTTTGTTTATGTCTCAGAATTGTTAGTGGTGTGCATATAACAGCTAATGTGAACTTTGACCAACTCCACTGCATGTGTGTCACTATAGCATGTCCTGGCTTTAGCTGGGAGATAAAAAATTCATACTGCTACCCTGTTGTTGGTCTGTCACCAGCAACTTGATTTTCCCCTATGTTTTTGTGGTGGGTTGACCTGGCTCATGCCAGGTATCCACCTAAGCCACTCCATCACTCCCCTCTGCAGCAGGATAGGGGAGGGCAAATGTAACCAAAGGCTCAGGAATTCAGATAAGGACATGGAGGGATTGGTCACTGATTCCTGTCATGGGCAGAACAGACTCGAGTTGGGGATATTAACTGAATTTATTACCAAAAAATCAGAGCAGGGCAGTGAGAAGTAAAATAAAACACTGTCCCCCCACCCCTCCCTCCTTCCTGGGCTCTACCTTCTCCCCCACAGTGGTGCAGGGAGAGGGGGAATGGTCACTTCATCACATACTGTTCCTACTGCTGCTCAGGGAGAAGAGTCCTGCCCCTGCTCCAGCATGGGGTTCTTTCCACAGAAGACAGTTCTCCATGAAGTTCTCCAGTGTGAGTCTATCTCACATGCTGCAGTTCTTCATGAACTGCTCCAGCATGGGTTGCTTTTCCATGGGATGCAATCTTTCAAGACCCACAGGGTCACAATTCCTACCAACAAACCTGCGCCAGTGTGGGCTCCTCTCTCCACGGGTCAGCAGGTCCCTTCCCGGAACCTGCTCCAGCACGGGCTTCCCACAGAGTCACAGCTCCCTTTCAGCCACCCAGCTGCTCCAGTGTGGGCCTCCTCCACAGGCTATAGGTGAGTCTTTGCACTCCTGTTGACCTCTGTGGGCTGCAGGGGCACCACTGCTTCACGAGCTCCAGGGGAACTCAGCTCCAGCACCTGGGGCACCTCCTCCCTGTCCTTCTCTACTGCTCTTGGTGTCTGTGGAGCTGTTCCTCTCACATGTTCCCACTTCTCTCATCTCAGAGTGCAATTAAATCTGCACAATAACTTTTTTCTTGTCTTAAATAGTTATTACAGAGGTGTTACCATGATTCCTGGTTGGCGTGGCCTTGGCCAGTAGCAGGTCCATCATGGAGCCAGCTGGCATTGTCTCTGCTGGACATGGGGGAAGCTTCTGGCAGCTTCTCACAGAAGCCACTCCTGTAGCCCCTCAACTACCAAAACCTGGTCGTGCAAACCCAATACACTTTTGAATCCTATTATTTGCCATGATGCATAGTTTTGTTTGGTTCCCCTATCACTATGACATTAATTGTTTCCCAGACAAGGTTCTGCTCCCAAATAACTTATTAATTTTTTCGTTTTCTTCCAGAAAATTGACAGACCATGCTTTGGCCTTGGCTGTCAAAAACTTAACTGTATTTCCAGAGAACTTGCCATGTTTTCTGAAGTGTGTTCTGTTTGGTGCCATTCAGAGCTTTCAGAACTTAAGCAATTTTTTTTTTTTTTGCTGCTCTCACTCTCTCCAAATAGCCAAACAGTCCAGTTCTGATAGCTGTCCAGTGTTGAAGGATTCATTTGGCTAGCAGACATGAATCATTAGGTTTCAACTCAAACTCTCCAGCAGCTTAAGCAAGCTAGAAGTGCAAATCAGTCTCCCAGGCTGCACTGCAAGTCACTTATCAGTGTCCACCATTATCTGGCTTTATTCCATCATGCAGTAATTGGTTTGTAGCCCTCTCAGCAACGTTCTATCAGCCATTCTTGCCTAAAGCTGTTTTGAGCCTTGCTCTATTTTCTCTCTTATATACATAGTGAAGCATTTCAGAAGCAATTTCAAATTTTCAGGCAGAAACTTAGTACATCCTGTGGCTTTCCCGAGATCCCTTTCTTAGAAAAGTGTTCACAGAAAAGCTTTAGAAAAAAGTACTAGGAGTACCGAATATCTATATATTGCTTGCTTGAGCAACATATAGGGCAGTACACCTATTTTTAAACTTCCTGAACTTAGGTTAAAAACTTTTATTTTAGGGTGAGTTTTTCATTTTCTAAGATGGGAAGTTGTAGTTATGCAGCATGTGTGGGTCTTTCTCAGTGGGAACAGAATGACAGTGCTTCTAGCAGGAAACAAATTGCCCTCCCTTCAGCCCATAATCTGTTTCCATCTCTTCTAGTAGAAATGGGAAGAAAAAACTCCAAAGACTCAAAAGGCCCATCAAAACACCACAAACTTAATTTGTGAAGTTGCAAATGGTTAAAGATATTTCTTCATTTTAAGGCCAAATTTCTTCATGGTTTCTGGCCAGGTTGACTGGACAGTATCAGTTCCATGTGTTGTAAAGCTGCAAGTTGAATTCTACTTTGGAATAAAGAACTGGGACATTTGTGCTATGGCTAAAATCACTATTACATCAGAATAAATGGCTACATATCATAATAATATAATCTTTTACCCTACTGTGGAGTATGCTTTATAGAGAAAACATTCTGAAAATGTTTTATTCAGGTTTTGGGAGGATTTGTGTGCAGTGTCTTTCTGTCCCATTGCTGTTGCCTCTTGCTGTGCCCTCGTGAAATTCCAAGAGTATAAGACGGGAAAACAAACCTTAAGTGAGGCAGTGACATGAAAATTGTAGTAGGACAAATGAACTGTATAAAGGGTTAGAAATTATTCAAGTAACTTAATCAGGTGATGAGAGAAACATGAATTCTTTAGAAAGTGAGACAGCTTCATAAGAAAAATGTCATGCCTTTTTTTTTTAAAAGTTTCATTATAATAGTAATTGCTATCTCAATACCAGTTATTTCATGGGGATTAATGACCAGCTGAGGATAATGACCCTCAGCTTTATTTTGAATAATCAACTTGTGCCCATTTATCACTAATGCCCTGAAATTACTCAGCACTTCAATTGTATTACTTATTTATGCAGAAACTGGGTAAACATGGAAAAAAATCCCAGTAATGTTTTAGAATTATTCCATTCACATCCATTGTGCCACTTTCTCTCTTCTTTGCTTTCTGATTTAATATTACACTGCATGAAAGGCAGGCTCCTTTTTTTTTTTTTTTTTTTTTTTGAGGCTATTTATGTGAATAGGACAATGAGTATTGGTTTCAAAATTTCATCATGCTTTTTTTCTATTGAAGTACACATGTAATACCCAAATTTATGCAGAAATCTATTTTTAATAAATCGCATGAGGAGACCTTATCGAAGCAGAACTCAGTTATATGAAAAGAAGCTTTGTTATAAATAAACAAAAGTAGCATTGGCCAGAGGGGAGTTGTGTTCAGCTGAGTGCTGTAGCTCTGTCATGGTTTAACCCCCACAGGCAGCTCAGTACCACACAGCTCCCTCCCCTGCAGTGGGACACAGGAGACAACTGAAAGTAGGAAAGTGAGGAGGCTCTTGGCTTGAGATAAAGACAGTTTAATAGGTAAAGCAAGTAAAGTAAAGGAATTCACTCTCTACTTCCCAACAGCAGGCAGATGCTCAGCCATTTCCAGGAAAGCAGGGCTCCATCACATCTTACAATTGTTGGGAAAACAAGTGCCGTAACTCTGAATGTCCTGTCCTGCCCTTCTTCTTTCCTCCAGCTTTTATTGCAGAGCATGATGCCATGTGGTGTGAAATGTGCCTTTGATCAGCTGGGGTCAGCTCTTGTGGCTGTGTCCTCTCCCAGATTCAGTAACTGAAACACGGGTGTGTTGTCAACATGGTCTTCAGCACAAACCCAAAACAAAGCACCATACAAACTACTCTGAAGAAATGTAACTCTATCCCAGCCAAAAGCAGTACAAGCTCATATGACCATAGGTCTTTGTGAGAAATGTTGTTCCAACATTAGATTTGTAGGAAGAAAAATGTTTGCAGTGCAAGAAGGAAATAGACTTCGTAATCAAATGCATATATTTATCTGTTGTCACATTTAGTTTTCTTAACTTTCTTCAATACAATCTTTTCCATTGTTATTGAATTTTTAGAAACAGAGAAACAACTATTCTTGTAGTTATAAGGAGCTATTTTCATGAAGAGGAAAACTGTCAAGTCTAGCTTTAATGATATCTATGCATTTTTAACTACTCAAATAGCTCAAGGTGTTATTCACAGAAGGATTATATAGCTCAGGAATGACAGCAAATTCTGAACTGTGCCTTTCTGAGGCAGCCCTCATTTATATTGGGTCTGTGGTCCATAATCTGAAAATAGAAATGCATTACTGGAGCTTTTTCTATCTTCAAATTCTTACCATTTTAATTAAGTATTCTTTAGTGTTAATGCACTTCTTTAATTGTGTTAGATGACTAACGGATTCAAATTTGTACTTAGCTTAGTTAATGTTTTTTTAATGTTCTAGAACATACCAAACCAGACAATAGATGACAGTATACAGCTCCAACACTCCTGGAATCTAAAGTGGGTTTTTTTACTTAGTGATATCTGGTGATTTAAGACACTGCTACTTTTTATTCTCTCCTGGCACCCCTTCCAGCTAATGTTGCCAGGCATTTTCTGCTAATTGTTTTCTTCTTCCAAATGGTTGTACATGTTGATTCCTACTTCTTACACATACAAAAGAAGATTGTTTTGGCCAGCAATGTTTATTAGTCATACCAGTATTCTGTTGAATTGTACTTCTACTCAAGGAGGTAAGAAAGTCTGCTAAAACTCCTCGATACTTTTTTGCTATTTTTATTTATTTTTTTTTCTCTAATTTCTAACCATCCATGGCTGGAGCAGTCTTTGACTCACTCCCTGCAGTTCTGATGGCTGCCAGCTGAGGGTCTGTGTGACACTGTAAGTATGGCGCTGTTTTCACAGAGCAGCGTTCACCACACCTTTTGTTAGCTGTCCTTCCACTAAGAGGCAGTATCGGCCTATCTTTCCTAAGTCACGGATCCTACAGAAATTAGAAGCAGCATGAAAACCTGTGTAGCAATTGATCCTACCTTCAACTTCATCTAACTCCTAGGGCTGGGCAGTGACTAATACTTGTCCTATTGATTAATATGGAGAGTTCCACTGACATTGAAACATTTGGCCAAGAGATAGATTATAAGACACTTGGTGGATAAAGTTTGCTGCTGTACTTGGTGATAGTCACACTGCACCTTTCACACTTGCTAGAGACATGATTTTTATCAGGTTGTTATAGCCACACAAATATTGGCTGCACTCAGAAGATACATGTGCCGGGCTTCATGGTAATGGTTGAAATCTAGATAAATGATGACTTATAAACTAGGAAAAATATATGCCTTGGATCCTAGGGTATTAGCAGCCGTGCGTGTCAAAATCAAATGGCCAGTGAAAAACTTACTGCTAACTGTATTTTTATAGAATTACAGGAATGTTCTGGTCACTTCAGGGATGACCTGAATGACAACCAAAAAGAATTGGAATTTTTTTTTTCTGGTATTACAATACCATAACAAAGCAGATTTCCCACTTTGCTTATTATGATTTTTTCCTTTTCTTTCTTTTTTTTATTTTTTAAGGCTTTTTTTCCCCTATGAATTAGAATGTGATAGGGTCTATAACAGAAACTATTTATTGCTTTCTAGCAGTTTCTTGGCATCAAGACTGGTAGATTTGACTAGTCGTGGGACTGCTAGGTATAAAAGATGTATAATCTGGCTGTTATTCATGACATTGTGTTGTGTAGAACAGAGAAGTGATCTAGGGATCTATCTGGTGCAAGTAGCAGAATAATCTGATCATGTGGTAGGAGTGCCATTGCTGTACAACCTCTCCCCTCACTCAGTTGAAGATTCTCTTTAGCAATGAGATATATGGAAAGGTGCGCTTCACTTCTTGTTGGATAAATGAAAGAGCATCTGGCCTGAGTTTAGGTTGACTGGTAGGCACCAAGTCATTGATACAGCTCAGTGATGGATATGCAAAATTAAGTGGTCTCCTGACAATGGAAATGCCTGAAGTACTCACTGTAGAAAAAGTGCGTGTTTATGAAGCTGTCTGTCAGCATTTGGACTGTGGGAATGATTGTTTTCAACAGCAGGCAGATGGCTTTGATTCCTTGCAAAGATCACATGCCCTGATCTCTCAGATGTTCTTTTATGAGCTCTCCATCTCTGAATAGAAGCATCTGTCATCACAGACTTGTTTGGCCAAGATAAGATGGGTTTGCTCTTGCAGTTCTGAAGCAGGTCTTTCAACCAGTTTGAGGAAAAGACTTACTTTGAGAATGCCTTCTGTATGTCTGAGGTGTCTGCTTGGTGGAATTCCTGCATAAAGCCTGTCAAAGAACATAAAGTAAGAAGGCACCTTCCTACTTAAGATGGTTCAGAAAGCTCCGTGTAACCTGGAATCATCTTGTGCAAGCAGACTGCTGTGAAATAAACACTTTCAGCTGAAATAAAGGGGAACTGAGGGGTTTTGGGTTTTTTGTTTATTAGTTTGTTTATTTTTGAGGCTTTAGTTGTTCAGTCCAGCTAGGGAAATTTAGCTGGTAAGAATGTAATACCTTTCCATGTCACAGCAAGATGCTGTTAAAAGGCACTTTGGGAGCTCTTAGGATAAACAAAAGACAATCTAAAAATTTTTGAAGAAATAGAAGATGAGATTGGCTTCAGTGTTCAGAAATCAGGGCCATACAAAAATGAATTCTTTTTTACCTGTTTCAATATCTTCTTAATGACTGTGACTGAAGGAGGAATTGCACATTGTTACATAGGTAGCTGTTTTGATGTAGCAGTGCAAGATAAAACAAAAGCTATTCTAGGATGTCAGGATAGGGCTAACAGGCATAGTTTTCCTCTAAGTATTGTAATTGTGTCCCTTGTCCTTGAATACTCCCTTTTTGCTAACAGAACCTCCATTCACTGATTAGGGGAAGTCAGATCTTCGTGTTTCTGACATGGCACTCCATAAAGATAGTTCATCATAGGTTCAACTCCAGTTTTGAAAGTTAATTTGAGTCTTTTATTTAGGGTAGGGTGACAATTACATAAAAAGGAGGGATAACTGTTTATTTTACTGCATCATTTTATCTGTAAACCACCTCAGTCTCATGAGGTTTCCATGGAGTCTTGTAGTTCTAGAAATCTGTGTCATGGAAGGAGCTGAAAGATTTTAACCTTTACAGCACTGAAAAAAAAGGTATTGGAGGGTGAGAAGCTTTGTCCTATGTTGCTTGCCCGTATTGGAAAAAAAAAATCTAGTGCTCTTTTCTTTATTAACTTGTGTGTTACAGGAAGGATTTCAGAGTTCACCAAGAAAGCTCAAGAGAGACAAAAGGGGATCCAGGGAGCCATTATTGCAGCTTTTCAATGCTTAAAGGGGGCTTATAAAGATAATTTTTTTACCAGGGCCTGTAGCAACAGCATAAGGGGCAATGGTTTTAAACTTAAAGCAGATATAGTGGGCTTAAGGAAGAAGTGGGTTTTTACTGATGACAGTGGTGAGATGCTGGAACTGGTTGCTCAGAAAAGCTGTGGATGCCCTGTCCCTGGAAGCATTCAAGGTCAGGTTAGATGCATTTTGGGAACCTGATCTAATGAAAGACATCTCTACCCATGGCAGGAGCATTGGGCAACATGATCTTTAAAAGCCCTTTTCAGTCAAAACCATTCTATGATTCCAATTTTTGCACAGATACAGTGCCCCATCAAGGATTATATTATCCACATATCAGGCTGAATGGAAGCTTACTGTCAACCTTCAGTCTATATGTTTTGTTGTTCCTTAAGTGAACTTGACTTTACGATTTTAATAGCAGTCTTCCAGCTTAGGGATTTCTATCTGCATGTGTTGAAGTGTGTGTGCAAAGTTATAAATGATTTTTCATATTTTTCCTTTCCTCTTTTCTGGAATACTTCCATATCCTTCATGTCTTAGTTCAGGAGAGAACCAAGAAATAATCCCTCTCCTTTGAATTTAGAAAAAAAACTTTAATTAGGGAGACATATATATAAAGAAAAGGATAACAGTTCTTAACCACAATATATATATATATATATCCAGAGAAAGAACCAGACAACAACAGTTTGTAATAAACCCCTCCTCCCCCCAAATAACTAGACAAAACAGTCAAAAAGGTCCTTTTTGGGTTACCCCCAAAAGGGGAACTGCAATTATATCCACGGACAGCAGGTGGCGCTGTGGCACCTCCGCCGTGGGCCACTCTCTCCCAGGGGTTGCAGTAATATTTACGGGCAGCAGGTGGTGATGTCGCGCCCGGCTGGCTGGGCTCTCTCGGTGGTGGCAGTTGGCCTCTCAGGTGGATTCCCGTGAGCAAAACTGGGAAGGCAGCAAGCGGCAACAATCCTGTCTCCACAGATGCAGGAAATGGGGGCGTTCTCCCACCTCTCTTCCTCACGGCAAGCTCTGCAGTGATTATGATCACTCACAGATGAAAGCAGTCGAGCCCGAGAAGGGAAAAACGAACACAAATTCAGCATCCAGTGGTGCGGGAATCCGAGCGTGCGCGTCCCCGTCTTCCTCGCTCCGCCGAGAGCTGAGCTACCCGACCTGTGCAGAAAGCCAGAAAAAATACCAACCCCTTCCCCCTCTCCCTCCTGCTGGGGGAAGATCGGAACAAAAGCCTGGCCAAACTAGATAGCATCAGGGCCTACATGTCTTTTGCCTCTTTTGTTAAATGTCTTTATGGACATTTGGGCTTTGGCTCCCAGTCCTTTGGAAGGAATTCCCCCTTGGGCTTTTTTGAAACTCTGACACTTCAGTACTTCAGTAATCAGAATAGCACTGCTTCCTTAGGGAACATGTGTGTAGAGGAATGTCTGAAAGGTCTTTGGCTATCTGACTTATATATATTGTATACAAGTAGTAAGGGAAAATTTCAGAGGAGGTCTTGGATTGGGGACTGGTAGAGTTTTGAGACAAATCTGAGACAACCTATTTTATTTTGTCACAGCACTGATTATGAGAGGTCTTTACCTCATATTTTCATAGAATAATTATAACAATATAATACATCTTGATTATGACACAGGTTTCACCAATATGAAGCTGACAGATACAGCACCTTCACTTTCTGTGCTAATTTTCTATGCAGCAGCCTACAGAGGAATTAGAAAAGGAGAAAGAACTGATGTTTAAAAACTTGCTTTCTACTAATTCTCCATAGTGCTGAAGTCTGGAGATCTTACATCAGCAACATAAGTTAAAGCTGCCCCACAAATACATTATGTTGCATTCAGGCTTCATTGATTATCTGTGGGAGACCTTTGTACCATGCTGCTCTAATTCTGTTTGTGTGCAGTGCAGAATGGTCCATAAATTTTGAGTCAGAGGATCATTAGACAAACTAATTCCCTGTGTGTAGCATAAATGATAGAATCTCACTCAGAGATTTCTGTATCAAACTGTCATAAACTTTGAACTGAAACCATTTCTTTTGATGGACTTCTGAGGTTCTTTGGGTTCTGCATCATGCTCATACATCAGCTTCCTGCTCATAGCACAAAGATCGATCCTGTACCTGGTGAGTGTGAATAGTGGGAAATTCTTACTTCCAGCTACTGCTTTTTCCCCCACAGGTATCTCTATTATCCAAAGGGAACAAAGACCTATCCAGCAAAAGAAGAGAACAAGTGATTCTGAACAGAGGGTTTGGAATTGTTCCAGTTGTTCCAGTGAAGCCAACCTGCCTGTACTTCAGCTGAGACTGATTACCAAAGGGTCAAGCCTTGCTCATGAAAAAGCATCCAGATGGAATACCAGTGTGGGGCAGGTTCAAGAGACCTCACATATTATTTCAGGATGATACTCTATAGCTTTTTTTACAGCATAAGCACTTTACGGGGAACATTGGGAAAGATGCTTCCAGTTTTATAAATTAGGAAAAAAACACAATTCTCAACAGTAAATATCTTCTATTTTTGGAGTATTTTTTAAAAACAGTTGCATAGTCAGGTATTCTGGATCAATTGTTCAGTAACCTTATTTAGGTCCATATATGTCTTCTGTGGGAAGAAAAAGAGCTTTGTAATATGACCAAGCAGAGAATATATGTGGGTTCACTCTAGCAGAATTAGAAACAGATTAAACACCATCAGTATGATTTTAATATTTAGAAGGAATTTCACTTCTTATGTTAAGATAATAGTAAATTTTAATGCTGGTGGGACATGTTAATTGTCATTATTTGCAACTGACATAGCTGAAATAATTGTTATTTTAAAAGCAGCTGGTTTTACTGCTATTTCAAAATGTCTTCATATTATATGTCCATCTTTAGCCACACCTTGTATAGATCTGTGTACATAAATTGTGTCATGTACATTTATACACATTTTCTTTACTGTTTAACAGACTTAAGTGAATTAAATACATGCTTTGCTGCTAATAAAAATTGTAGTACTTAATAGCACTTCCAGAATGTCAATATTTATTCCTTGTATTAAATGTAGACAAACGTTCCTCGCTGCAGTAGCAGAGAAGTTATGTTTTTTTCTACAGTTTAGTAAGCAATACTTACAAAGGCTTTTCTCTACAGTTGCCACTGTGGCAATCATAACTGTTACAAATAACCAGAATGCATTTGGGGATATAGTTTTATTATCTCTCTTGACAATTATTAACATTATAGTTATCATTACTTGGAAGTAATTTGATACAGATGTATGTCGTGTGCTTTTTTCTTTATTTTCTGCCCCACTCTCAGTGATTTGTTTTTAACTATAAATAGCTAATTGGCATTAATTTCTTAACAACTTAAGTGTATAATTTTACCTATAATGTGTGACTTCAACATCCTGTATTGTGAAGCAGTGAAAAAGGGCCCAGTGTAAAATGTAAAAAATGGGCAATGTAAAAAATAACAACCATAGTAATAAAGTCTACCCTCTTTTCACATGTACATGATGTTGAAAGTCATCAGGCACTGCCTTTGCATCTGTACAGTGGTACAGTACTGAGAGCAAAGGTATCTTAAGGGTCAAGACAAGTCCTTCCTAAGTTATCACCAGCAGGTAGCTACAGTTTGCACCATGAATCATCATAGATGATGCATTTCCTGCAATGTTGCCTCTAAAAATCAATTCCTATTTTAGTTCAGAGTGTTAGTTTTGCCTTACTGGGATGGAGAGGGGAATGCTGTATGGTTAAATCTGATGGATTACAAAGCATCCATGCTATATATGACGGCCAATAGAAATGATTACATGGATATTTTATCCAAAAATCCTTCATTTGAATTCAACCTTGATATGTTCTACTCAAATTGTGTATGAATTCTCATAATTTTCCACTAAAATAGCATATAACCAATTTACACTTAAAGTAACCGGGTTTAATGTATTTTTTTCAGAAATATCATATACTTCTAAGTTGTCAGAGCGCATTGAATGCCTTAGAAATAAGGCATTGAATGCCTTTATTTCAAGTGTGTTTTGAAGTGTCACTGTTTATATTTTGTCTGGATTTATGTGATTTTAATTCATACTTGATGGCATTATTTTTGTTGATAAATAGAGTATGATTAATTACTCTTACTGTGTTTTTCTTAGTGTATTTTTGATTCTGTTAACTTTGAAGGAAATTTTGTGCTTGTTTTTGTGACTATGAAAAGTGGAATACTAGCTGGTGGCCAGCTGAAGAGCAGACAAGCAGTGGGTTGGTGGTATGTGCAGCTACAACCACCAAGGCTTTGATTTAAAGCAGGAAATCACTGATCTTTTCTGTTGCTTCCCCAGTCTTCACTAGGAATATTTTTTTCCCTTCGTGCCTGCAATGGAACTGATGTGCTGACTGTTGAAGGAAAGAGCTGATGCATTTTACATGTAGTGCAATCAGTTGCTGCAGAAGATTCATTACCTAAGCTGTTAAGTATTTCATGGCATTAGTACGTTAGCACTGATCCAAGGAGATCAGTGTCCATCATATTTCTGACATGGATAATTTCTGTAAGGCTAAATTTGTATAGAAAATATAGGTAAAGCATCTTTAGGGAAACACAGAAATAAGCTGCTCAATATAATTCAGCAAATCATCAACAAACTTGAGAGTGGACTCTCCATCTCCTGAGCTCCAGTCCCTTGCATAACTAGTATCCTTCAAGGTTCAGAGCTCATTTTCTTGTGATTATTTGTGAGTTAGTCTACACTGTGACTTATGTAGACCTTTACTTCAGCTTGCAGTGAGTTACCTGAGATTATGTAGTATCATGCCTTCTATTATTCATGCACTTACTTTCTACAGTCATCTGATTACAAGTACTTAGGAGACTGTACTGTGTTTGTGTTCTGTAGCATGATTTACATATGTTGTGCTCTATCTGAATCATTACACAGTCTTGTTTTATATCCCTGAATAATCAAAGGTTGACACTGGACAAATAATTATTTTTATTCTGTAAGGTAATTCCTGTTTACAGTCACAGAACAAAGTATTTAAAGGCAGTTTCTTACAGTCCTTGTAACTTGTAGGGTTACTGCGTGATTACTGGTATTTCATATCAAGAAAGTTGATGATTAGTTATGGAATTTAGGACATTATGTCAGTTAAAGAAGAAAGGCCAACAAATTTCCGTCCTAAACCCATGAAAACTTCTAGCAGTGACTTCCCCAAACTGAGTAATATACACAATTTTAGCATGTATTAATTCTACCCTGCTTTTAGAAAGAGGCAGCAATTCTGAATGACTCCATTTCAGGAGATGTGAAAAGAGGGAAGCCACTTGAGAATATTTGTTTTTGACTGTATGAATTCACCATGCACTTGAATTAAAAAACTTCTCAACTGAAGGTTTCATCATTCAGTTTGTCTAGACAGACAACAGCAGTTGGAAATAAAGCTCTTCTGATTAATTTTGTTTATTGATTTGCAGGAGGCTAAATCATATGAATACTCTGTGTTCAACTGTTCTCAACAGGAGATGGTGACAACTGTAATGGGAAAACTAGTAATTTTAAAATATTTGATATTTGAGTCCTCAAATTTCCTACTGAACTAAAAACTTATATCTCTTAAGGTTTTGCTTCCATAGTTGAACTCATTGTCTACTGTCATATTTTGTCCTATGTTTCTAATTTCTGCCAGTCAGGACATAATCCCTGACTTAAGCTGTAACTGGACCTTCTCAGTTTTGCTCAAAATTTAGGCTTGTTGTAGTTTCATTACTGTCCTTTGTCTGCCTCCATCTCCATTGTGCAACATAAGCAACTACAGATAGTGTTGAGTTTGCCTCAGCAATAGAATCTGTAGTCAGATACATTCCAAATTTTGTTTACAGACAATGAAAATGCACACATTTCTATGTATATATATATATCTCATATATATATGCTTTTTAAAATTAGTATAGTTGAAATCTTAGCAGTCTAATTCAGGAATCATTATTAGTCTAGCTATGTTTCGGGAAAAGAAAGAATAATAATGCAGTTAAATTGCTTTGCAAATAGTTTTTAGCTTCTCCCCATTTTGTGGGGTTATGCTCACCCTTCCACTGCTCCTGTGTGTCCCAAGGTCAGTGGTTTGGTTCTGGTGGGGTAGTTACCATGAGTTGTCAGCAACTGGAGTCCTGTGCCAGGAGGAATAGAATGTTCATATTGATCGTTCCTTCTTCCTCTAGGATCCACCATTTGGGATCGTTGTTATACATTTGCTAACACACTTTTACCCCTATTTGTGCTATTTTTATGTTGGTCTGCATCTCCATGATAGATCTGGATTTATAATGTATATTGCATTTTACATGGACTGGATACTCTTTCTGTGTTCTCTCAGCTACCTCTAAACCCAGTTTTTTCCAGGTCTGCACTTTGTTACTGTTAATGGTTGAGTTTATAGTCACCAGTGCCAAGTCTGTACCTCATCTCTTACCATGCCATTCCTGAATTCCTCTGTACTACCTCCTGTGTTCTACGGCACAGCTATCCTCTTAAGGCCCCTGCTATCAGACCAGGCCTCTATCTCTTCATACTATATTGCTATGTTAGTCTCATTGAGTACCTGCTTTTTACAGCTATCTGTATAAAACTGTGGTTGTTTAAAGATAAACAAGAGTAAAATGAATGAGAGGTATTGAACTGGTCAGTTAGAGGAATCACACACACAGCTATTCCAATTGCAACAGAGATATATTCAGGCAGAGCACAGCTGACAAGCCTCAGGACTAAAGCTTTGCAAATCCAGCACGAAGCTCATGGCCTGTTGTTGTCAGTGATACTGCTGTATTGCAGAGCTGCAAGATTGCAGCTTCAGACCTTTTAAAAATGCACTGACTCTTGTTCCTGTAGCCTGTGTGCTGTTCTTAATGCTCTCAAAAGGTACAAGTCATTAACACCGTGGCAATATTCCCAGGTGTCAGAAAAGAAGGAAGATTTTGTTGCTGAAGTGTCTGTATGGTCTGTCTGATGCGTGATTAAGCAATATTCATTTAAAGAGGAATAATGTTTCCAAGCTTGCAAAAGATAAATAAAATAAGAAAATAATATTATATATCTATGCAATATGCAGTAATTGGAACAGTAAGTAAAGAGAAAATAAAGTCATTGAAACAATGTTTGTTGACTTTATTTAGAAAGGTTTTAAAAATTGGCTTTAATTAGCAATATCTGGAATCACAAAGTTTTGCATTTCTTTAGCTTGATTGTGACAATTAATTCTTTACCTTTTCTCAAGCAGGACATGATACCATGGAATTATGCGAGATGATGTATGTTGGCAGAACAGTGAGTTTGTTGTGGTGGGTCTGACACTCAGCTGATAACACAGCAAAGGCCTGAGGGGTTGTGTGTCTTGTATCAGTTGTGATCCTTTGTAGTCCAAATGCAGCCAGTGCAAATAGACTGTGGACAGTAATGTGCCAAGCAGGAGCAGGACTGACCAATTTGTCACCTATTAGCAGTGTTGGTGTGAATGGTCCTCTTCTGAAGACCTGTAGGAGCCAGCAGGAGCACAGCAAACCCAGAGACTTCTGTAAAGCTCTCCAATGCAATCTGTTAGTCTTAAGTTGTGTTGTACTGGATGGATCATTTCTGCAATTAGGTTTATATTGCAGAGAGCAGACATTCAATAAATGAGTAAGGTGTAGCACTCTGTGACTGCAGACAACTATTTTTAAAGATGCCTTCAGTGAGGCCTAAATTAAGGTTGACCTATTTGTCTTCTTCTTTGAGACAGGCATTTACCGTGCTCCTTTACATACGCTTTGAGTACTGTCTCTGAATAAGAAAGCCTGGCAGTCATTTAGAGCTTTGCCTTGAGTGACCTGCCCACTGACTTTCAGAAAGATTAAATGATAATGTAAGAATAGTGATTTTTTTAATTGAAAAATAATTATAGAATGGTTGGAAATAGATGTTCCTTATATGAAGGAGTGATGGACAATGAAAAATATCCTGTCCCTGAACCAGTTAATCAACAGCAAACTAATTTCTCATAGTCTTGTTCTCAGTAAGAAGTGCAGAAAGAGACTGGTGGAAATCAGTGGGTACAAACCTTTTTTTACCAATTGGAAATTCACTTTGTGTTCAGATGTCACTAGATGAAAATGAATGTACTTGACAGAGAAGAATTTTGGAACAACTGTTGAAAAATCCAGTAAATTCAAAGCATGACAATAATAATTGAATGCTGTTCTGCTGAAATCACTATACATTGTATTGGAATATCTGATCAGGCTACCTCTCTTCATTTATGGAGACATGAGACTGCCCATACTCACAAAATAAGTATTATAAGTATTCCTAAGAATGAGTCTCCACCCTCATGCATTGTCTGAACCCTGTGACGTTTGCATTGGTGTGTCTCGCACTGAGGTCACACAGAGCAGCTCAGAATATGTTGCTATAGAATCCAGGGATCAATGAATTCCTACAAGGGAAGAATTCTTGCAGCTTTTTCTTATCAGTGTAGCACAGAAAAACAGCTTATGTGGCTGCAATATAGAGCTAGAGCAGCAAAAAAAAACCCCACCCAGCACACTGATACTGTCCTGGTGAATACTCAGCGGGGGGACTTTGTTAAAGCTGCCACTATAAAGGCATTTTGGAAGCTGTCTGTGCCTGTTGCAGGATGCCTGGAAAGTATGTATAGCTTCCCATCAAATGGAGTTTTCTTGGAGTTATTAGTAGAAGCAACATTGTCTCCACATAATTGAAGCTATTCTCAACCTATCAATTTTTAACCTAACTTTTTATCACCTTCTTTTTCAATTGCTTCATGCATTCCTGGCTTGTTTTGGTCAGCCTGTGAGGAGAGGTTTGTATACTTTTATGTAGGGAGACATTAATTTCCTCAGGCTATTTTTCAAGATTTGTTCTTTGATTTTGTATATTCCACTGCTCTTTTGTATGCCTCAGAAAGATCTAGAAGATATTCTTAGTTTGTCAGGCAAACATGCTTAGCAACAAGCTACATCTTTTTTTAAAAAGTGAAGAGGGGTTACCCCACTTTTTTTTTGAATGTGTGACTGTGACCCTGCCTGGTCTTATTCCTATTTGGCAAGACTGCACATTGCAAAGGTTTGCTATTTACTGCTTCAAAGAGACAAGCCCAATGCATTGCACTGAAATAAACTTAAAAAAAAAAAAAAAAAGATATTAAAGGGTGTCCTGAAACATGTTTCACCATAATTTGTAAGAGAAACACAGTGAATTTTGTACTAAATTTCTGTAATCGTCACCATAGCACATACTGCTGGTTTTCCCTAAAGCAAATTATATATATATCCTCTTCAGTAAAATGTGTTAAGTGCTTGACAGTAATTATTCTGCATGTTTGCTTCGTTACTAAGTAAAATATTAGGCTTAAATACCCTTAATGGTAGGGACTAACATCCTGTAGCCTTGACTCATTTATATGTTTGTAAAAAGCCTGCAGATTTGTTGGTGTTTCAATATTATTCTTTCATATGTGAGGAATTCTTTTGCAATTTTTTCTTCATTCAGTTTTAGAGGGAGGTGGAGGTTATTACTCTGTGTCACTGGGACTAAGTAGATGTAAAAGAAGTGAAGAAGACAATTATGGCAAATATTTTGAAATTCTATTATTACTTTTGTGAGTTTTGCTTAGATGAGATAAGGCAATTATATTTTTGTAACATATTGGAGGACTTAAAAGTAATTTGCATTCTTGTACTATGTTCCATTTAAGGCTCTGAAGTGCTTTATAGACATCAATTAACTAAATCTTTTAGCACCTAAACCGTGTAAAGACTAAGATCCTCATGCATAAGCTATACAAAGAGACAGATGAGCTAGCAATAGCTTAGCTCTTTTACCCATAGACCAGAACTCTGGTAGAAGGTTTTGTTGAGTGAAACAGTGCATATGATGGATGAGAACAGCAAGTTCTTGAGAATTCATTGTGTACTTGTTTACACTCGAAGCTTGTAGGATCAGTTTCTTGATTTTTGACTTGTATTTTAGCAATTAGATCCTTTTTCTTCTCTCAAAATGGTGTTTTTTACATCTAAGAATGCTTTTATAATTATTTAATTGCTTGAAAACAGAAACTTCTGGTGTGTTCCTCAAGAAGAGAGAAAATCTAGTTTTGATGAACTTCACTTTTCAGTCTTGTTGCTTACACCACAGTTAATAATTTATTTAAAAAATAAAACCTGGAAGCAGAAATGTAGTGATTTAAGCTGCATTTTGACCTCGTTCCCCCCTGCTGTTGATGCAGCTGATTGTGCAGATGTGTTAGTGCTGCCAGTAGCAAACTGAAAAAAAACCCCAGCACAACAGAAGTGCAAAAATAAGAGAATGCATGAGAATGTGCAGATATATCTTTGTAGAAAAGGACCTGGGAGTCCTTGTGGGCCAAGCTGACCATGAGCCAGCAGTGTGCCCTCGTGGCATAGAGGGTGAATGGGCTGCATGATGCCAAGTGTTGCCAGCAGGACAGGGAAGGTGATCCTTCCCCTCTGCCCAGCACTAGGGAGGCCATACCTGCAGTGCTGTGTCCAGAGCTGGGATCCACAGCGCAAGAGAGACATGGACATTTTGGAGAGAGTCCAGCAAAGGCTCCTAAAGATGGTGAAAGGACAGGAGCATCTCACATAGGAGAAATTCTGTAAGGAATACCAGGAATGTGACAAAAAAACCTACAAAAGGTAAAATAAAGAATTCTGGCATAATTTGTTCTTACTTTGCTGATAATTATTTGTTTGAAACTGAGTATAACTGAGAAATAAAGGGGCAGGGAATTGGTAACATTTCAGAGGGCTGAGAGAGAAAGATTGCCTGCAACCTGATAAAGCAATGACCACAATATGAACACTTTTCTCGTGTTTAATTTTATTTATTAGATAAGGGAATATAATTTTATTTATTAGATGGGGGAAATGTCAAAGTAAGCTCTATCTCTGTATCAAGGATTTTCACTGGGTTAGTAACAGCTTCTGTATTAACACTGCTTCCTTTTGTCCTGCTTTCATGCCTTGTTTTTCTTCTTTCTTTTATATGTATTTCTTGGAATCTCAGAGATGACATTAGGGTGATTTGGAAACCTTCAGCTCTAATGATCCTGTAGAAATGTCCTCTGCAGTGAGTGTTGGGTTGTACACAAGAGAGCAGGGTTCCCATCTTCCAGCTGAGCTTCTGGGAAACTGTCCCCCACTGGTACACAGTACTACCGAGCTTTGCTTCTAGATGAATTGTATGTTATTTGATTGGTTTCTCTGTGTCCTTGGGATTCGAAAATTCATGTGAGGTGTTCTTTTGTTTGTATTATACAGCAAAACCCATGTATTTTACATGATGCCTCGAAAAGGCAAGTAAAGTCTGATCTCTGTGTGATTTCAATCTCTTTTCTAGGAAATTCACAACTAGTGCCGTATACTGCCTCCCCACCCCCCGCTTCCCTTCCTTATTTAGCTGTATTTTTTTCACTCAAGCTTGTCATACCATCATTGATTTCAGATCTTCACAGTAAAAATCTGTGTAATTATTCTTTCTAAATGTTCAGGATATTATTTATGAATTTCTTACTTATAGTAGGTATATGTTGCTGATCCAAAAGATGCTCATTTTGTTCTCTGTTAGCTGGAAAGCTGCAGGTGTTCCAAAGTGTCATCAGATGTTCTCAAAAACCTACTGACAGTCATACTCACTAAAACATCAGAATTTTTATTCACAGAATTTGGGGACATAATAAAGTTTTCTTAGCACTCAATGAGGCATGAAATATTATTTATACCTTCTAGAAATGCATGTTAGGAATAGCGATGCAAGCCCTCCAATTGTTTTGTATTTTATTTTACTTGCTAATACTGACAGCAATGTCTTTGTTGGTTCTCTGCAAATTCCTGTTAGCCTGTTCCTCAGGTCCAAATTTAATAATGTCTTTTAAACACAGTTAGAGTTTTGTTTTTCCTTTTTGATTCCGGACAGTGTCATTTGCTTCCTGACTGCTAGACCTTTTATTTAATATACATTAGCCCAAAACATTCCATGAAAAATGTGTAGAACGTGAATTTTAATGTATTTCAGAGACTTAATAGGTATTAATAGAGCAATAATACAGTAGCAGGCACAGACCAAATTACAGCTTGTAAATTACAGCCAATGTACTGAAGGCAAACACCATTAAGAGAACATAATTTGAACATTAAAGAGATTGTGTTTGTAATCAGGACATCTGCCAAAGCCATATTCAAAGATGTAGAGGTCCTCTAGCACACTTCTTTTGCAGCGTGCATTTGCACAACCTGATGTCTTCATCTGTCCAATTGAATTAAGTACTCCAAAGTACAGCCAGAAGGATAATTGCTACAGGAATATCACCTACAAATACAACTTAAGTGGAGGCAGCGTTCGTAAAATGTGGTCTGCCAACAGGCTTGGATGTAGAACTCTTTATCTACATTGGCTAATAGAGTGATTCCTGCCCCATGTGGGGCCTCAGAGGATCGAGAGCATTGGCTAGTTCCTTTGCTACTGTTTTCAATCGCTTCCTGAAACTACATTGGCTTTAATCAATCACCTACATAAGACCATATTTGAACTCACTGTTGCTTGAGAGGAATGTGATCTTCCTAGCTGGAGCTTGAGCATAGCCGGAAATCAGAAGGGAGAATCGTTTGCATTTTATATTTTGCCAAGGTTTCTGTCAGTTTGTCTGCTTTGAGTTTTGTGTTAAGTAAAGGAATAAAATCTTCTCAGGTCTTTCGCCGATCCCTGTATGAAATGTTGTCTTTTACCCTGTCAAAATCTCCAAACACTTAAGAAAAATCCCAGACCCAGGACCTAATTCCATGTTGATAAAGAATTTTGAAAAATTAATCTGGTGAGAAGGGTGAAAGTTGAAATGCAAGATTCTCTCTCTACATTGGACAAAGTGCCTGAAAAGTGATGAAGAACAGGTAGGATGGAATGGACATTCTATCTTTAGCACAAGCAGAATTTTGTACGCATTCCATCCTTGGTTTGTCTGATGCAACTGTTAGTAGATATAAGATATCTATCAGGAGGGAATAATTTCTCTGAACTCAAAAGAAATTGCTTCATGAGAACTGGAATTTCAGATCATTAAAAGATCATAGATGGTAAATGACAGGCACTGCTTATATAAATCCGTTCTCAAAGAAGTGACTGAGAACAGAAAGGCCAATTAAAAAGCTGTGGGCTAGTTGTCTGGCTAGAACATCATCACTACTCAACAGCTGTTTCATGTCTGGCTCTGCAAATCATCAGTGTCTTTAGGCATTGATTTTCTTGGCAAACTGCTAAAATTCTTGAGTTTGCTCTCTACGTGATTCAAACACTAATAATGTACTGTTTATATATTTGAATCCTGCCTCTGATCAGGTAACATCTTTCTGCAGTGGCTCTTAGGTGCCTCCTGCTCTGTTTTCCCCATCTAATTATATTTTGTTTGTTACTCTCTAACACACTTGTAGTGAGCTTGTAATCATTTTCACCAAAAGTGGTCTGGCTGTCCAGCTCTCTTACAAATGCTCCATGTACTTCTCAAAAACCAGTTCTTCCCCACCTTGAAGACTAAAGGGCAGGGCAATTTCAAAGTTGTGTGGTATCGATAGACTTCAGCATTTGAAGCAACTTTCCCCTTTTTTTTCACAATGACCTTTCTAAAACCAGTCTCACACATTTACGTTACACCTTTTGGCCAGAACTGTTCTTACCTCCTCGTTTTACTTAATTGACAATATGAAGGCATTTAAATGTCCGGTTGTCTGACAGTAGTCTTGAACACTGATAGAAGGGAACAAAAGAGGAAGTCTTACAGTGTTATTTCAGTATCAGGGTGTTTCCTCTAGATGTTCAGCTATACTTTTGGGCTTTTTTTCAGGCTCCCATCCTAGTTTTGTGCTAGTCAAGCTATTCACAAACCCTATTTTTAAAGCTTATATAAAAATCATGGCAGCTTACCTGAGTGTGAACTTGTCACTCCAGCTATGCTACAGCTCGCTCTGATTTACAGAGGGAGCTTCATTATGCTGTACACACACCGTGACCAGAGCAGAAATGCCAGTGGTGCATTGAAGGTGAATGTTTGATTTGGAAGTGACAAAAGAAGGGTTTTCTATTGTTCAGACACCATGAGAAAAAGAGAGAATTTCTATCCTTGAGGGTGCTGGACAATGAGCATCATGCTTGTTTTTGCCTACCTGGCGCTACCCAGGAGAATCAGAGGCAGAACAGCAGACCTGACTAAGGTCTTTTTCTGAGGCCTCTTCTGCCTCCAGTCTGTCAGGCTCCATTTATGGACTTCAGTTGTCATCCATTAGTCCTTCCCTGTATGGTGGAAGGATCAGCATCCCTGCAGGAAAAAGTATGCCTTGAATCACTTTAAGGCTTTGTAGCCCTTTCTGATTGCCCTACATTAATATTTGTATGTGAAGTTAACTCATGCAGTAAATTGGGCAACTGTTGATTAAAATAGAGTGACCTGAGAGGAAGAAAACAAAATAGGTGCTAAGGAAGCATTTTATATGGCTCAAAATCTTCAAACTGCTTCTGAGCATAGCTGGAAAATGAATTCAGAGTTTATTTGTTTCTGTTCTCAGAAATGATACAGATTTGGCAGTTATGCCCTAACATTAATGATTTAAGGGACTTAACCTTGCTTTATGAATGAAACTCAATCCAGCCTTAAGGGTGTAGGCAATTACTGGAATGAGCATCTACATGACATGCTTTTAAACTCTATACATGTTGTAAAAATGTCACAAGTGTGGGATTTACAGGGATACGACAAACTCCAGAGGAGTTCCGAATGGAGGAACTGATGCTGATCTTTTTCTAAGCATGTAGATCTTAAAGTGCAGGAAGACATGTTAGTAATATTTGTTTCACATTAAGAAGGCATCATATCAGGTAATGCAGGAGAAATGAATATTATTGAAACAATCAGACTGAGAGTGTTGATGTCCAATAAAACAATGCCTAGAATTAAGTGAGTTTTCTGAGAGCAGTGATGGAAAATGACTACTACTATTATCCAGGTAAGTTTTTTACTGGTAGCAAAAAAAGGAAACTCTTGAAAACCTGCAACAAAATCAAGGAGTTTCAACATAAAGTACTGAAGGGTCAATTCTTGATCTTAGCAGTTGGTGTTCTCCCAAAATTTTAGAAAAGTGATGTTCTTGGTTAATATAAAATGGTACAAAAGGTCAGTTCAGAAACTATCCTCATTTTGATAATCACATTCAAATGTGCAAAGAAGAGAAGAAACATGCCAACTTCTTGTTCTCACAGCTGTCTAACAGATTCCACAGCAGTTTTTGCTGTCTGCCACTGCATATCTGCTCTGGATCCTTTTTTCCATCCTGTTTTTCTTACAGTAACTGTTAGACATCCTCTTTATAACAGAATTGTTGGATTGTGATGGTACTGTCTTTCTAATATTCCTCTGAAATGTTTTTCTTTAGCTATTGGCTGTCTGAATTGTAGCTTGTTATTGTCACATTTGATTAGTGAATGCTTGTTAGAAAAGCGGAGTAAGATGGAGAGGAGAGCAAAGCTTCAACAGGAATGGTAAAATAGAAGCATCTGTATTCTGTTTTCTGATCTTTAACTCATGAGACCATTTCTCAAGCCATTTCATAGAATGTTTAATCAGTGTTTCAAACAGTCATAATGCTTATTTTACAGAAGGGCTACTATGTGCATGTATTTTAGAAAAACACTCTGAGATTACTTACTTGTGTGGACACTCCTTACTGCAGAATAAAAGTCCCAGAACTCTCTTAGTTCAAAGGATCTGGAAAAGAAGAGTTTTCACAATATCCATTTACATAAAAGCAATGAAACGTAATTCAGTCATGTAGCTCATTTGCCAGTGGAACCAGTGCAAGATGTATTTTCCTTTCATTCCTTCTCTATGCCAATAGGATCATTAGAATAACAGAAATGAGTCTGGAAAGGATTTTGGGATTTTTTTTTTTTCCCTCAAGGTAGGATCAGTTAGACTTGTTAAACTTCTCACAGATGATTGTGTGTAACCAATTATTCTTTTTACTTTTTCTGCAAGTTTCAAATGTTGCCTTTTACCAGTCTCTAAATGAGCAGAAGCTCAGTTGTTCTGACACAGAGAAATGATAACCAGATAGACCTGCTCCCTGTAATAATTTGTATTCTCTCTTTAGCTCTAGTTGAACTGGTGTCAGTAATTCACCAACTGATGGTTTTGATGATTCACTTGACAGCCTGCAGTTATATTCTGTTCTCACTCAGGAAGACTCAGGCTGCTGTATCTGGGGTTACTGAGGTGTTGCTGACTGTTACTGTTTAAAAATTGCAATTATTCTGGATTCTGTTAAAACCCATAATCCATGAGGTGGTCATGTGGCCAAGAGTCATATTATAAAATTTTCCAGGTGCCCCAGCCCACTGTCTCACAACAGTTAACATTACAGTTTTTTCTTGTGGTCTAAGCTGAGCTTTCTCATTTTAAACTCCAGTTAAAATTTCTGATTTACCTTTTTTTTTTTTTAATAAAAACTGTTACTTTTCTTTTTGAAAAAAACCTTTTATATTCTTGAAATCTTTTTCTGTGTTCTTCTGGGTCATCTGTAGGCTGAGAAGTTTGGCTTAATTTTTTGTTAGAACCCAGTCTCTGTCTGAGAATATTTAAAATATTTAGTCTTCCTTTCTATGCCATTGGTTTCCCTGGGGGAAGAAAAAAAAGTACAGAATCTCCTTACCAAATTGTTATATTTGAGATATTAATTAGACCTTGAGCTTTATTTTAACATGAAATAGTTGTTTAAAAAGAGCCCTTCTTATATATCCATGTAGAGATTGTCATGTATGACGTAGAGAGCTAAGTTTCTTGCTTTCAGAGTTGTGATTTGCTGTAATAACATGATGTGTCAACTGTGCCTACTGTGTTGCACCTACTGTGTTGTATCTGGTTGGTGCACTCCCCTCTTGGTTAGCAGGTCCTCTGTTTCTAGACAGTCTGGCATACAGTTGTTGTTCAGCTTCACAAGCATCATGTCAACACGGCTGCAGACAGGTGTGGCTTCAGGGCTTTAGATAATGCTGCTGTGTTCTAATTGCAGCGGCTGCAGCCATATATCAATAGTCTTGTTCTGACGTGGTTGGATTGCTCACAAACAGTAAGTTATTCTAGAAACTTATAAACAAGGTTCAATCTTTCATTAAGGTAAAAATTATAAAACTATTTTGTACATGAATTCTAATGCAGGATGGTGTTTAACGTCAAAATATGTGTTCATTGCTTTTATTTTGTAGTAAACGGGTAGGTAGTTCTCAGGCAGCTTATGCAGCTATAGAACCTGTTAAACCGATGGACTGCTGGTGCAAACCATCTTTAATTGATTAAGTCATGGTCATTTCAGTGAAAAAGAGCGCTAACACATGATCAGTGCTCTCCACAACCCAGCAATCTGAATGGAGATCAAAGCTCGGGAAACTAAAAGCATATGAAAAATGAGATGTAATGCAATGTGCCATGCTAAATATTTGAGAACTCTCATGTCAAATGATTATTGATGAAATAATAAGTTTAGAGCCAGAGTTCATCGCACAAAATCAACTTTGAGTAGTCTCTGGAAAGTATCTTGCTGTCACGTGGTTCAACTAGAGGTATGGTTACTATAGGGAGGGGTCTACAGGTTTAAACACTGATAAAACAAGAGGAGGAATGAAGGTATAAAAACCCACCAAATAAAGACCTTGTGTTTAGTTGAGAAAACATACTGAAAACTAGCTAAGCAGCAAGAATGGGAAAATAATGAGATATTACAGGGAACGGCCTAGGCCAGGGAACAGGTTGTCAGGACAGGAGTTTGAAATAAATGATAGGTGAGAAATGAAAAAATCAATCAGAGGAAGAAGAATAAGGTAAGGCAGAGTAAATGGAAATGTTGCAAAGAGCAATGGCATGAAACATGGCATGGGATTGTGAACTGTGGTACTTGATCATATACGATCACTGTATGTTCCTTGCACTACATAATCAGTTTAAGTACACAGGTTATCAGTTGTTTTTACTATTTACTGTACTTCATCAATCAAGTCTAAGAAGGTTGGGGTTTTGGTGGTTTGTTTTTTAGTTTGGGGTTTTTTTTATTTGTTTTGGTGATCTATACCACACCAACGAAGCAATTAAGCTTTAAAATTATTACTTTGGATCAGAAAATTGTTCACTTAGGTTAGAATATGCTATGTATACTCTGGAATATGAAGTAGAGTGGGTCCTGTCCCTGTAGATCCTCAGAGGTGTCACAACTCAAGCCTAAGAGGACTAGATTACATGTGATTTGTAGGGAGATCTGTTTCTTTTACAGTTTTTGCCAATTCCCTGGAAGGAAGTTAGATTTATTGGTCTTACCTATGGCAATCTTCCAAGAAACTGTCATCAGATTTCCTATCCTTCATTCTTCAGATAATATGTCTGATTTAAGTGAGGGTTTACATCTTCCAGTTAATAGCTCAATTCCTTTAGAACTCTTCAGGCATATCTGGAGGTTTTTTGGCATTTTTTTACACTATTTCTACTAATTTGTTCTAAAACCTTTACTAATGGCTCTGCAGTTTGAGATAACTCCTAATTGCCCCTTCAAAGCACTGTGTGGGTGAAGAAACTTAACTAAGTCCTCCAGAGCAAACATCAGTGCAAAGCATTCATTCATCTGTACCCCTACAAGTGCACTTTGTTGCAGCCCTATGACCCAAAATTCCCGTTTCTTCTGCATTTGAGAAAGATGTTATTAGGCAGTCCAAGGTTGCAGCTGTTCTGTCATGTTCTTTACTTCTAATACTAAACGCTAATACTAAATGCTGGGTTTTGGCATGGATGTGACTTGTTGTCTTTGAGATTGTCCTTTTTTAATAATCATATAAATTACAATAATTAATTAATTAATAATTAAATTATAATAATCATAATACTTACTTTGTAAGTATCATTTTGATTCAAATCCAGTAGTGTAGTCAGGAAACAATCAAGCGTTGCTTCTCCTCTTCTGGATGCTGGTTATTCCAAGAAAATGTAGTTTAAATGGTGTAAAACTCTTTATGTGGCATTGTGAAATTTACTCATTTACTCAGTATGCAGGAAGATAAAACTCCATAATTAGTCTTTTGCACTTGCAATCGTATTCCCGGCCACTCTTCTGGATACTTAAGAATATAATAATAATAACAACAGCAACAATTTGGGCATGAAAAATTCATTCTGTATGGATTCAGTGGTCTTATAGACATTGTTAATTTTTGTGTCCTTTTTGACTTCTGTTATCTTTCATATGTAAATACTTATTCAGAGATGTCTCTACTAGGTCATTCCTATATAATTAGCTCACCTTCAGTATTATGATGCACCACAGATTATTCTTTTCACCAAATTTTTGAGTTACCTTATTATCACATACTGTCAAGAATTTCAGACCACCACATTTTTAGGCTCTTACAAAGTATTTGAAAGGGCGATTTTGAGCTGATCTTCTATTTCTTGTAGATCTGCTGTAGCAAGGTTTATTTATTTGTTGACACTGTAGTTCACTCTTTCCTCTTAGACTTCTATCAACCTTTATGTTAAACTTTATTTGAAAATTTAATCTCTAGTTTACTGACTTAATCCCTCAAATACCTGTTGCATCATGTTACTCTCCTCAACACCTGTTGGTTTCTTTAAAAGTCTTCACTTTAAAAACTATTCTGTATTGTTTTCAATTTCAGGTGTGAACAAATAATTTCTGTTGTACAGAGACATTTCTTTCTCTATAGGATCCATCTATCCAAGCTGTCCCATCTTAGTAAATTAAACCTACTGAGTCTATTACCATTTTCTGAACTATGCCTTGAACTTACCCAACAGGACTTCTCCACTTTGTCTGGTCCTAGTCAAGGCACAAGAAGCACTTCAGAAAATTGCTGTCACAGAGATTTATGTATCATAGTCACTCTGCTTTTTTTTTTTCAGCAGATTTTCTATTGTCCTCTCCGCGACTGGAGTTCCTGTTGCATCCAAGTTTCCCACATTTTTTTAGTTATGTTTAGCCTGTGCCTGTATACTCTAAGCATAATATGCATGGACAGAAAAGCTTGTGGTAGGGTGTTTTCCACCCATGAGTTTCATGTAAAGGGGTTATTTTGCTGGCTGCCCAACTTGGTATGTGAGCCAACAGTGGAGATACCATCTCTTGGCTTTATTGTATTTATTACTCTGATAATAGTTCCTTGATTACATGTTTGTTCCTTTCTAGGTCAATTGCCAGCGAGGGGGAGGTAGTTCACCAGGGAGGTGGTAACATATAGAAAGTGTTATCTATAGGATAGATAGAAAGATCCAGAAAATCTTTGGGTGAGCGTGGGAAAGCACTAGAAGATTGTAGCAACTGAGGTCTGACACCCAGGAGTCAGCTGGCAGTACAGAGTCAAGCCAAGCAGGCAAGCTCAAGTTCAGGGGGCACCTTAGAACAAATGAAATGATTTTTTATGGCTTCTTTAGTGAAGCTTCCATTAAAGCCTTGGCAACAGCCCAAAGTAAGTCTGTGTTGAAGAGATTTAGCTGCTATTGGAACTTATAATCCTTATGAAACAACTGAGTCAATGCTGAGGAAGGAGTGTGTTTTTTCACTTGTGTGTACAAGAAAGAAGGGAAAAACCCCTCATGGTTTGTGTATCCAGGAAAAAACATTCAGGATATCAATGCCTTGTTGCTTGTATCGAGTTTGACTTGCAGCACTGCCTTAGGAGACCTCTCTGTAGTAAAAACACTCATAAGATTTAGGATTGCTTTCCTGAAATCATAAACTCGGAACCTCTAAGTTTTGTTTGCCAGGAGGCAATCAAGGCATGGCCAGTTTCAATCCCTCTGACACATGGTGTGTGTGTGTTTGCTGGTGTGCTTCAGACAAGCATTCTCTTGCATTGTGAGGTCTGTGCAATAGAGATAAGCCTGGCTTCACACTTCTGAACAAGCTTGAAAAGGCATTTTTTAGCAGGAAAGAAGAGATGATTCTAAATTGTAATCCAGATTGCATCTCAGTCTGGAAGCTTGAACCTATCTCTGTTTTACATGCACTGACCCTCACAATACCTGAAAAGATTTATGTTTCTTCAGGACAAATAAGGTCGATGGTTCCTTTGCCTGGCTTTTATTTTGAGAGCCGCTGACCGCAACAGGTATTTGTAGTCCCTCACAATTAAAGCTTCATTTGCACGTCTGACGTTTTGACCGCTGTCAGAACATCGCTGCCATCTGATGCTTTGTTTCGGAATGTTTTGCTGTGAACTGATTATTGAACTTCTGCTGCTGCCAGAGATCTGTGCTCCTGAAACTGGTGATGTAGACAGATGTGTACAGGGGAAGCATCAAGCCTGGAAGGCCATGAGGGATCAGAGTGCTTGAATGAGCTGTGACAGCCATGTAGTGTGATGGTGGTGGCCCCGTGCTCTGGCTGGCCGCGTGAGGAACTCTACAGCATGTGAGGGATTTCTCTGCCTGCACAAGCAAAACCCTGAAAGTGAGACACAATCTTTGTACTGCCTTGGGATTAGCGACACTTGTGTTTCATTTCTTTGTCTGTCCTTTTATTATTGCTATTAATATAAAGCAATATCTTTAATATCTTTAATATCTTATATATGATTTAAATTTCATGTGTGCGTGTGCCATCAGCTTGCCAAGACCCACAAGTAACTTCTATAACAAGAGCTAACTTTTTAATTTTGGAAATCCGAAGAACTACAAATGAAATTAATCATGACATGGCCTTCTAAATTTGATATAATTCAATAATCAGATTTAATAAGCAAGAGAATAGATCAAGGCACTGGTAATAGGATACAGAATCTTTAAGCCCCCATCTGAAAGTCAGTGCTACTTACAGATTAGTGAGGTGCTTTCTGTGAGTTGAATATGGCAATATCATTGCAGTGTCTCTTGCAGTATCCAGAGTGGATATATTCTGCACTTCACTCCACTAAGTCTTTATTATTCATATTCAGAGACTGGCATGAAAACCTTACATGAGAATCAGGGCATAAGGTGGGATGGTGCACCCAGGTGCGTAGTGGAATAACTGAAAAGCTGAACTCGGAGCTTGGAAGCACTTACAGGTTGTGTAGGTTAGTCTGTGACTGTAGATATATCACCTCCAAATTAGCTCAGGGAGTGGTTGCAAGAATGGTTGCAGAGGCAAGTCATCGTCCCTGCTGATCAGAGTTTGTAGAGCCCTGGGCAGATGGGAATTTCTCAGAAATTTTTGCAGTTCTTCTGTGGGTGAAAGGAGGTTCCCTTGGGTATCAGCTTAACAACTTCTATAGATATTCCAACATTTTGAGAAATAACCAAGAATAGCATGTACAGAGAGAGCAAACGAGTGAAAAATAAAGTTCTTGTCAGTGAACGTATTTTTACTACTTTGGATTCTACAGGTGTTGTTTCTTCAGCCGTCACCACAGTATCTAAATAACGTCCAGCAATATGTTAACATGTGAATAGTCTTGGTCAGGAGTACCTTTTCCTTCTTTCATATTCTTTTCGTCCTGAGACTGGACTATATCTTTATGTAAGGAAAAAATGGAAATGCAATTTGTGTAAAAAGCATACTTTTAAAAAAAAATTATATAATTATCTACACATATATGTGTAGATATAAAATACTATATCTCTATGCTATATATACTATATGTTATATGTTAATATATTATATATATATATATTTATATCTTGCCTTTTTGGACCCAATGATGAGAACACTCTGCAGACTTTGAGAAGGAGATGCCACTTAAGGTAGCAATCAAATTCAATGGATAATTTAATATATGAAGCAAAGACAGCTCAGGATCAAATGTCTTCATGACCAGTATCCCACCTGAGGTTGCAGGCTGGCTATTTGTTGAAGGAAAGACTCTGGAAGAGTATAGAAAGGTTCTAGCTTTGCACTGATTTTGTACATAAGCCAGTGAAAGAAAGGCATTCTCTAAGTATAGCAGAATAGCCATGAAGTATATTTTCCACAGGATCCTCCTAGGGAAACTGGTTGCTCATGGCTTAGATAGATGCACTCTTTTCTAGGTAAAAGCTGGCTGGGTGGCTGAGCCCAGAGAGTGGTGGTGAAAGGAGTTACATCCAGTAGGCAGCCAGTCACAAGTGTTGTTCCCCAGGGAACAGCATTTGGACTAGTTCTAAATTTGATATAATTTGTATATCACATAAGTTCTGTTTAATATCTTTATCAGTTGGACAATGGATGAGGGGATCGAATGCACCTTCAGTCAGTTTGCAGTTGACAAGAAGTTGGGTCAGGACTGTTGATCTGCTGGAGGGCAGGAGGGCTCTACATAGACATTTGGACAGGCTGGTTTGATGGGCTGAGGCCCATTGTATGACACTCAACAAGGTAAAGTGCCAGGTACTACACTTGGGACACAACAACCCCAATGCAGTACTACAGGCTGAAGAAAGTGGCTGAAAAGCTGCCTGGTGCAAAAGGACCTGGGATACTGGTAAAAAGCTGGCTGAACATGAGGCAGCAGTGTGGCTAGGAAGGCCAGTGGTAGCCTCGCTGATAACATAATGTGGCCAGCAGTACCAGGGCAGTGATTGTCTTGGCACTGGTGAGGCCACACCTTGGCTCCTGTGTTCAGTTCTGGGCCGCTCACTACTGAGAAATACATCGAGGTGCTGGAGAGTGACCAGAGAAGGACAATGGAGTTGTTGAAGGGTCTGGAGCAGGCTGGGGAAATGGACTGACAGGAATCTTCTGAAGTTCAACTAAAGCAAAAGAAAAATCCTGCATCTGGGGATGGATAACCCCCTGCACCATTTGTATTGGGGGTCAACCAGCAGAAAAGCAACTTTGCAGAAAAGTGCCTGGGAGTCCTGGTGGACTCCAAGTGGAAAATGAGCCAGCAATGTGCCCTTGCAGCAAAGGAGTCCACCAGTAACCTGAGGTATGCTAAGAGGAGTTTTCCCAGGAGGTCGAGGGAGGTGGTTCTGCCCCATACTCAGCACTGGTGAGACACATCAGCAGTGATAGGTCCAGTTCTGCACTCCCCCATACAAGAGAGACATGGACTTTCTGGGACAAGTCCAACGAAGTGCCATAAAGATGATTAAGGGACAGGAACACCTCTATTATGAGAATAGGCTGAGAGAGCTGGGACTATTCAGTCTGGAGAAGAGAAGCCTTGGCAGGATTTTTTCCATATGCAGAAATACTGGATTGGGAGGGAAGGGCACAGGTGAGTAAGAAAGATGAAGCCAGAGTTTTCTCAGTGGTGACAGGCAAAAGGCAATGCATAAAAATTAAAATGCGGGGAATTCCACTTAAACCTAAGGGTGAAAAAAACTTTATGATTAACTAAAGACTGGAGCAGGTTGCCCAGAGGAGTTGTCTTTGAAGACAGTCAAAACTCAGCCAAACATCTTGTGCAACCTGTTCTAGTTGACTGTGTTGACCTAGATGATATCTGTAGGTGGTTTCTTCCAGCCTCTACCATTCTGTGATCCTGCCAATCAAAATGTGGAGTCAACTGTTCCAATTGTCAAAGAAAAGTCTGAAAATCCCATACAAAAAGCATCTTGATATTTCAATGCCAATGATATTTTTTGTGTGAGGGCAACTCATACTTTTTTAACCTTTGTGGATGTCACTAAAAACTAAGTATAGACATGTTTTCATGATGAAGCCTGGCAACTTGGAAATGGTTTCTTCTTTTCTTCAAGAATAAATAAAGATAGAACCTTACCAACTGTTTAGCTGGCTACTGAGACTCCTCAGCTGCTGGGGATGTGTGTGCACAGAAAAACTTTTTGCTTGGGAGATCCACTAAATGGCTGAACTTCTAGGACATTTTGAATATACCTAAAGAAAAAAACAGCCCTCACTTTACCCATACAAGGAAGGGCTATAAACAGGCTATTACCCTGTTTTCAACAGATCCCGGTATCAGCTTTTGGCAGTTTTCATAAAATCTCAACTCCATGGTGCGAGTTTCCTATGGAAAAAATACAGAGAATGACATAGAAACTGCCCTTACATGGCCGTATCATCTGCACTAAATACATGTCTGATGAGTCTGTTTCAGAAAGGAGGTAGCAAACAGGATTGGAGTCTTGAGGATATGAAGGGGGAAAAAGAGACACTAACACCTCCCTCTGTTTCCTTTCAGCTCCTGTATTTCTAGTTGTGGGTCATTACCAAGAAGCCAACAAAAAATTTCCTGAGTTAATAGTGGTGCTGAACTTCCCCCTTCTCTCCCTCCAGTATCCAAGCAGAGAGATATATGTCAGCATCTGTGCTGGTCCATCATATTCCAGCCACTGTTGGACACAAAAGGTAAAAAAAGTTGACAGCAATTGTTGAATAGCTTGCCTGCAAAGCGGGACTGAATGGGCCAGCCCTGCAGGCCTGGAAAAGTGGCGGTGGAAAGGGGAATGTAAAGGTAAAGGTGAATAAAATAATTTCTATTGTGGGTTTTGTGGCTTGGAAGCAATTACTTATGGTTGCTCATAAAGGGAAGCACTGGGGACATGAGCTGAATTCCCTCCTCCCCACCTTTCCCTTTGCCCATGAAGAAAGGAAGAAAGAGGGAGGTGTTTACCCCTTTAGTGAAGCTGTGGCTGATATTGCCGCAGGAGTGTAACAGTGGTGAGAGCTAAAGCAGGCTCTAAAAGAGCTGAGATGTGGAGCAGGAGGAGCAGCTGGCTTTCAGTCTTGAGGGCCTGGATGATACCTGTGGGAGAGAAAACTCTCCAGCAGAGATGTTATGAGGAGCCCCATGAAAAGATTACCTCTAAGCATACAGTCCAGTCCATTGCTAGGGAGGGGGTACTGGGATGGACAGTCCTTTGGCTTGATCTTTTTAGGCTGTGCTTCTGTACTCACACAGGGTGATATAGCAGACCTCAGAACCTCGGAGCTGCCATTCCCAGAAGATAGCTAAATCTTGGTCTTAATTATGCATTTTGGCAATACAAGCACAATTTCCTTTGAATTCAATGCAGATCAGCACTTGTCTATGAGAGGATATTTTGAAACCTCTTAATGCAGTTAAAATTGTATTAAGATTGAAAAATCCATTGCCAGGACATGGGAGCTAAAGAAAGTTCCAGCAGCAGGAACAGGCTGTGATAATGGTGACATGGAACATCTTTTCTTCCTGCTGTCATTCCTTGTATCCCTAAGTACTGGCATCTCAATTATTTAGTATCGCATGTCAAATACTGGTGCGTTTTGTTACAACTGTAAGAAACAGTGAAGGTAAAGTTTGGAGTCTTCATTGTAACAATGTAAAAATGTAAAAATGATTAGGTGTGCTTTCTGTATTTTTGCCTGCAGCATTGTCTTGAGCAGTGTCTGTCATCTTTCCTTTTGGTGATGATGTCATTATATGGTTAGGCATTGGAATCCACTGATTAGGGGAAATGTGGAAAAACACCTAGGTACGTGCTAGTCTCCATTGCACTATAAATAATGAGTAATCAGGAAGTTGAAATTTGTCTTGTTGAACTTTTTTCTGCCTCTTTTAAACTCCATTTAATTCATTTCTGATTAATGCTTCTAAGTTGGGAGCCATGAATAAGTCCAGAAGAAAGATCATAACTGGAGGGTTCTGTCTGAAGGCAACTTGTCTACTCTGTGAACAAAGGTGTTTATGGGTTATGACTAGTAAAGGAATTCTTAGTGATCTTTTCAACTTGAACAGTCAACTTACTTAATTCACATACAACATTTTGAATCCAAATAAGTGGAGGGTATCTCATTAAAAAAACCATGCTTTTAGTGTTTTCTAAGGCACTGTCTCATGATATAGCCATGATTGGAGACAGTGTCCCTTTAGAAAAGCGTGAACCCATACACAGTTATTGGTCTCAGGGATCTCACCTAAACTTTAGGCTATACAGACCAATGGGGTTAAGAGTCTGTATCTTCTTTGATCCACCAGAGAAATTAGATTGCCTCCCTACAGACCTACAAAGTCTTTTTGATCCTACTCCCATCCTTTAAAACCTCCACTATTCCTCAAGTTCTTTGTCTCCTAATGCATAGTCCTTGCCATACAAACTCTGACTTCATTTACATACTCCACCCAAAGGCCTTTGTGCTCTCCTTTCTAACCCATAACCCTTTATCCAGCTGTCATTAAGTTTAATTTGCATACACTCTATCATTCATAGCTCCTTAACTTGCAGCACGTGTATTCAGCAGCAGATGGAAGCAGGAAGAAAAATTGCCTCTGCTGTCAGGTTTCATTTCCCAAGGTAGAGGGAGGCTACAGATCAGGAAGAAATAAGGAGACTTAATAGGAAAATGCACACAAACTTTGTTGTATTGTGGAGGATGCTTGAACAGCTGTAAATAAGTTGAATTTTTTAAGTCCTGGTCCATGGTCAGTCCCAGGGACAGCTTCCTTTGTTGCTCTGTGTTGGCCAGTTCCAAAGACGAGTTTGTGCAAGACTAGGGATACCCATTAGCCAGAGCAGAGACAACACTGAAGTGGACATGAAGACCACCTCCAACTTACTGCAGTGGACAGCCTTGCCCTCAAAAGTTAAACCAATTTTTTCCTAAAAACTGAAAACTGAAATATTTCATAAACCACAAAACTCCTGGTTTCTGCTTCAGTTCTGGACATGTCTTGCTCCACAATTACTGCCTTTTGTCATTCTTTTGGAAGGACAGGAGCTCAAACCTTCCCTTATCCAGTCTTCTCTAGATTTCTAATGGTGAATAGGTGACATAGTCCTTTGTGGTAGAGAGCCCTCCCTGACACAGCAGAGAGTTCACTGGCTGCTCTGATGACAACTTGACTGCCATATAGGTACCTGGTGGCTGAGCTGCTTAAAGTCCTGCTCTCTGATATTCACTTACAATCCTGTGCTGCTCCAGTGTAGTGTCAGCACACCTGATCACACAGCTGGCTGAAAAGCAGTTTTAGGCTAGATCCTTTCCCTTCCCTAGTTCCCCGACAGGCCTTGTTATCAATGGTGTCAGCAGCACAGGGATGTGACAGGGTGGCCACAGCGGGGAGGGCCATTCAGACAACAGTCTCTGGAGATATAGGTTGACCTGGCCTTTAGTAAGCAACACTAGTGCAAACGAGAGCATCATCAGTACACAGAACACTGTGAAAGTTAAAAAGTCAGAAGGAAAATTACATTGGCAGTTCGAGCTATGAATACAGAATATCCATACACTTGTTCAGAAACAGAGAATTTGGATGTGTAGATCATGGGAGACGTGCACTGTCAATTGATTTTGTTGTTCCCTTCCAAACCAGGTATGGGATCCAGTCATCCCACATGTACTATTTCCCCAAAATAGTTGACTGCTTCAGCACCCAGCCAGAGTAAGAGCTACACATATCTGAATGTTTGTAGAAACTGTGTTTACTAATATCCAAATCATGACAGGGTTCAATGAATGAATATATGTGACAGTAAAATATATGCATACAGTGACATAAGGTTGTGAGACAAAGAGAAATGTTACCTTTCCTTCAGCCAAGGAGTTTCTAACAAGCCAGTCAAGTACAGCAAATAGTGACTGATCCCTTCAAGTAGCATTTCCTTTGCCTTCCTTACTTTTAATTATCTTCTTGTCATCTGTTGAGTAAGACAGAATTAAACAAATTTGATTGGCTCCCAGAAGGGTGGAATATTGATGGAACCAGAGAACCTCAAAAGGGAGGTTGGCCAAAACTCTTAAGGCTAGCATGCTTCAATGGGAAAATGATTTGAAATGAGTCAGGAGTGCAAACAGTCAACCTTTCAGATGTGATCTGAATAGTGGAGGCATGATCAGGCTTTTCTTTAATTTCTTCAGCTTTATTTTTTATAAACATTTGAAACTGGATTGTTTCCTTTGTAGGTTGGAAAGAAATACTTTATACATTTCACTTTACCCTGCTTTGACCTAAAGGTGATTTTAAGGTAGCTGATTAACACAAGACGTTTACCATCCACAAGTGAGTGAAGTTAATCTTTAAGTCAAAGACCTGAGCTGCCTGAAGAAGCACCCAGCTCCACCATCTCACTTCAGGATCAGGTACCTGCTAGCAGCTAGGGTAGGTCGGCACAGAACCATGTGAGCCTGTTGAAGGGCTGACACTGGTAACTCTGGGGCTGGGAGAAGTGTCATCTAGAGAGTGTGAGTAACAGGAAGGCTCCTCAGTGTGCTGCAGGTCAGCAAAGAACACATCCAAGTCCCTTCTCTGAGAAATGTGAGACTGTGCTGTATCACTACATCCCCAGCACCCATTCCACTACTCTAGCAAGTGGTGTGCCAGTGCAGAGCAATGCCAGGAGACTTCTCTGGCTAATGTGGGTGAAAGTGGAGGTGATGCTGTGCAGCAGAGCAGAGCTAGCAGCCAGGATGAGTCACAGCACTCAGCTTTAGCCTCCTAGGACAGATAAGAGTGCTTAGTTCTGCCTTCCTTTGCTGACTTAATGTCTTCAGCATCTGATAAAGTATGAAGAGAATTAGATTATTTCTCTTGCACGTTGGGGCATTTTAAGAGGAAGCCATTATTGCAGGCACATATTTGCAATGTGCAGTTTTGCTGTCCCCAGTGCCTTGAAGGTGGGGGCAGAGGCCGTAATCACCCACCTGTGACAACCCAGTGAATGAGCAAGAGGACTCAGGATTTGCTGAGAGGACACTGAGAAGTAACAAAGAGTATTTCCAAGTGTTAGAAGAGAGCTTTACCAAACGTTAAACACAGTGGCCCAGGAAGTTGGTTTTGGAGGAATTAGCATTATTTGCTGTAGCTGAAGTTCTAGAAAGTTGCCTTGGCATTTGATCTAATAATAGATCCCAGATGATAGTCATGGTAGAAACCTGATTTCCAGCTGCCCTGCCATGTCTATAAATTAGGCCATTAGCCTGCTACTCACAATTTCCTCCTGCCATTTGTAAGTAGCACAGAACAACAGGGTCTAATGTAATATCATATGGAAAGTTTTGAAGTAGATTTTAATGGAAAATGGAAAATGAAATGATGGTCCTGTGTGTAAGGGCTGTAATAGGAAGAAATGTATTCTTTGTGCCTAATGAATTTACTGGGAAATAGATTGCCAATTATGCTCAGCTCTTTCTGCAAAAAGTCAACAAATAACAGACACAGTTATTTAAAGAGCTGCCAGCACAGGGCAGATGGGAAGAGAGGAGTGGAAATGCAAAGGCACCTTTGAGGCTGGCAGATGCATTAAAAAGTGGAAATAAAGAGGAATGGCTGTTACTGACCAAGACAGACTGACTGCTAGAGTAATCATGTTTCAAATATGATCTTTACATAGGTGATTGTCTGGGGGTTTCTGGCAGGTGCTTCATGCCCTCAGTTAGCATTTCACTGATACCAGAGAGGTGGAAAGATACTTGAGACTTTAGGATTCTGTTCTCAGGATCCTCCACACCAAAACCTTGGGAAGAAAATGAGGTCAGATTTTGCTTTGTTTCTTCTCAAACTGTTTCTGAATCTCGTGCATGTCTGTTGATACAGTTTCTGCAAGATGAGATAAACCAGACTTTTTTTCAGCAGAAACAATTTCTGCAGTCCCTCAGCTGACACTGAGATTAGCTCAGTTGGTTGGAGGATAGTGCTAATTACACTAAAGTTGTGGGTTTCATCTCTGTATGGACCATTCACTGAAGTGCTGGACTTGATGGTCTTTGTGGGCTCCTTCCAACTCAGAATATTCATTGATTCTGCGAAAACAGCACTGAATGAGGTTTTCCTGGAAATTAATCTGCATATTATCTTGAAAAATAGAATTATCTCCAGTAACTCTCACCCTGCAACAAATGAGCTCAGCTTATATTAATGAAGTGTATTAGTAGGGGGCAAAAAAGAGTGCACTCTGTTCGACTCTGCATTGTCCCTCTCTTGCACTAGCTCTCCATTAGACCTCTGTTGTTAATCTCATGTGAATTTTGCTGATAAAAGATAGGTTTCTGAACCAAGTCAATGCATATTTGATTCTGAACTCTTAGCCCATGTTAATTCTCTATGTATCACTTTACTGGGGTTTTTATTTTTTGGTGTAAACACTAAGTTTGATGAGTTAGGCAGGTTTTAGCCTAACCAAATTCCTGGGCACGACGTTAAGCACAATATGAAAGATAAGTCATGAAAATCAAGGACAGAAATGGATATGGTTGATCTAGTTTTACTTAATGAGTGGCATTTCCAGGATAAAAAGAGAACATTATTGTTTAAAGATGCCACTATAAAGTTTCTGCAACTTGAAAATGAAGCAACCCTCAGTGTGATAAGTAGGCAGTGTGGCATACAGTAAAATAAAGACATATTCAGTAAAATAGTCTTTTACCTTTAGCCTTACAGTTAAAATCAGCATACTTGGATTACTGTGTGGATGTAGCTTTTGTATACAAGCAGCAAAGGGCTTTGACTCAACATTCTGAAAGTTTCATGGTCCTTGTATCTATAGAAAAAGTTGTGATTCTTTAATTGCTGAGCTACTGCTCTGGAAATGGTCTGAGCTTTTCCTAAAATTCTTCTCCTGCATGATTATTGGTTTAAACTTATTCACTTCAATCTGTCTCAGTTCTTGGGAACCCACATGTGTTCGAAAACTGTCTGCCATTGTAGGAGGTAGGCCTCTACCTGCATGAGTTTGGAATTATTTTATGTAATACTTGGGAAATAAAATTTGTTTTAATAAAATGTGCTGACATGCAGAAAAAATAGGTCACTAGCTTCAGTTATGTAGGAGGTCTCAGGTTGAATAACTCACCTCAAAACCAGCACTCAGACTGCTTCTCAAAGTCTCCTTTTTCAAACATTTCTCATGACTGTGAGACATTTATTTATTTCTGTTTGATTCATTCCAGCTGTGAGTGGCAGGCCTTGTCTGGATGAAAAACACTAGCATTTGACCGTGGCTAGGAGTCTGTTTTCTAACTCGTGAATAGCTTGGCAGCATTGCCAGTTTAGCTATCATCACCTGCTTCTGTGTCTGTCTGTGAAGAACTGATTTCCAGGGTGAGTGTCTGATAAAGCACACATTTGTGTGTCTGATACACACAAACATGTGTAAGTGCATTCAAGACCTCAGAAATACCATAGTCCCACAGAGGAGCACTGTGCAGAAAATGCAGGTCAGGCATTGGAAACTTTATAATACAGCCATGTCAGTGCATTGCAGCACCTGGGCTAATAAACCACATCTCTGAGCAGGTTTCCGTAGTGTAGAGGCAGCACAGCTTTGATCTTCCCTCTTCCTTTTCTGCTCCTGGAGGTGGATCTCTTGTGGATTTTGTTTGGACAGGTGAAACTGCCCCATGCACGACAGCACTGGAGGTAGAGCTGCTTCTCCAGTGGTGTGGGCTGAGTGGGGACCTACAAGCAGATGTGTATGTAACGGTGTTCATGGGTGTCATATGTCCTAGATGCTTCTGCTCCTAAGACCTCCTGTTAAGGGGGAAGGATACGAGCAGACTGACCTTCAGAAATGCCGAAAAAAGTTGTTCTCATTACTTTGATGGGAATAGTCCTGAAAAGAAGCTGGTGTTCACTAGTGCCTTCTAGATGCTAGTGTTCCCTATATATTTCTTACTGCAGAGACGTGCCAGGTTTGATTAGTTATGCTAGGATAGTACAGGCCAGGATGCAGTAGAAGTAGCATGTGTGTATATGTCAAATTGCTAATGACAGCACTGCCTACATTTCATATTGAAACAGTTCCAAGATGTGTCAGAAAGGAGAGGTATACAGTAATTGACAGTGAAGAAAGCAATGTGAAATTTAAGCAGCCACCATTAGAGCTTGCACCTAAAAAGCAAAATGAGATTACTGTGAAACTAGCTAATGAGTCGAGAGTCATGGATTTGAACTGATATCTGGCTTGATTAGATGCTGGCAAAGCACTCTCAATCTGCAGAGGAAAGAAGGAAAATAGTTCACCCTTCACTATGGCAATGTGAATAGATGAGACATTGATTAGAGAACCTTTAGTTAAAAAGAAAAAAAGGTGAGAAGATGGACCCAAATACAACAAATGTATACATGTCCTCAGAGTCATCTCAGTAAGGTAGTTATTGCAATATTTCCAAATGATTCACAGTGCCTGAAGTATCATGTTTTCATGTTCTAGTTCTCTGGATCTTGGAGATTTGAGTTTTCTAATCTGATTTAAACTTAGAATTTATTTATGGTTATTATTCAGTCAATTGTTCCAGGTAAGGAGATATTTCTCTGTAGTCTCTTTCTATGAACTGATCTTTCTTTAAAGTTTTACAACAGCAATAAAAGATATTTTTCAGCATTTCCCCATACCTGGCCATTTCAGAATGGGGAATATACCAGCCCAGTCCCTGCTCTGCCTAGGAGGACTGACAAATCCCCAAGTCACATGAAACTGAACCTAAGGAGAAATGCCAGATGATAGAAGAAGAAAAGTGATTGAAGTGTCTTATATATGCACATTACGGTCTCTGTGGGGAAGCATTTGCTGTCCTTTGAAGTCCTCCATATGGACTGTTGAAAATGTCACAGTCTGCAATTTAGCTCACTAAGAAATACAAGATGTTTTCTTCCTTCTCTCCTGTAGGTCTTTCTATCACCTGCCATCTTCCTCAGCCACTTCTAGAAACTACAAAATTAGGAATGACAAAACATGCAAAAATGATTCATAGGTAGAAGTGACAGCTCAGAAATATCAAAATGTGCTGTAGGTGGGACTTGATCTAAAATGGAACATGAAAAAAGAGCAGGAGTTCTTTGGAAGAAAAAAAGTAATATGCAGAGAGTGAAAATCTGAAGCCTCTGAAAATCCTAGGGAGAGAAGAAATTACAAAAAAATCAACACAGCCAAGTGAACACAGCAGAGATCTGTGTAATTAGACTGCCAGATGTGATAGAATTTGGTGATCCAATTTGCTCCTAGACATTGGCTTCTTCTGATGTCAGACCTGTCCAGGTGTCTGGTTATTCCTACCTCTTTTAAGTCTAGAATCAATTACTTTGGTTCACATTTGTTTTCACTGTAACAATTCATGTGCCTTTGATGACTTAGCATTCACAAGAAAAAGGACAGAATGATGCTTTTTTTGTATTGTTGCAATAGCTAAAGCTGAGTCAGCTGTTTTAAATATAATTTTACAGCATTCTCTTCTCATTCTTTGTGACTAAAATGTTTGTTGGTTGGTGTTTTATTTTTCTCCTTTACAATGCCTGCTATCACTTACAGTGAAGTCTGTGGGCCAAAGCAATCCGATAAACTATGAAAATTTAATCTACTGTGAGCATTGAATCTGCTGCAGTACCAAGGCCCTCCTGCACGTCTAACTGCTTCTTTAAATGTGAACATGGAATTACAGGAACTACCTGTGTATGGACACACTGCAACTGACATTCAAATTATCCTTTTCGGGCATGCAGTACAACATAAAATAAATAGAACAATTGTATTTATTTCTCCATTTTTAGGACCCACTCTGAGACCTCATTTTGCTGCAATGACAGCTTGGAATTCTTCCCCATAATAAAGCCACGCTTCAGTGGTATTTTAGAGGTGTTCAGCCCTCAGTCTCCTGCATAGATGTGACCTGTGTCTAGACCAAAACCAACTCCTTTGTTTTCTTCATAAAAGAGGTGCTTCATAAGAGAGGCAGCTCCTGCCCCAAAGATTGCTGAAGTGCGCTGCTAACAGGTAAGGAGGATGCACAGAGTAGCAGTGACACAGCTCTGGGTTCTGGAGTACACAGCAGCCTTGAACCTACACCTCTGGGGGGAAACAACAGTGGAAACCACAACAGCACCTGTGGACAAAGATACTTCTACGCACCTTTTCATGTTCCTAAGATAATGGCAAGTTTTGACACACTCTGCCTCTTAGCTTTAATTCTGTTTTATCAGATAATATGTCCAAAATATCTGTAATACGTAAGGTCTCTGGAGCCTTTGGGGCTCTATGTTTTTCTTGCTACCCGTGTGCCATTTAGAAAAAGTATTGCAGAAAAGTGGTGAAGGATGTGTTTAAGTCTGAAGAAATTGATCAAAATCTTTGATTCCCAAGAGCTTTATCTCAGGGCAGCAGAGCTGAAGTCAGTTCTTCAGTTCTGAAGAGATTGGAGCCAGGGAAGAAGAATTAGGTAAATATTTTGAAGGATTTTCCTGTCTGTATGACTTTATAAGTCAATTTTCTCCTCTTTTTTGATTTTAGAAGGCAATCACTTATCTAGAGAATAGACAGCCTTGGGCAAGACTTCTCTAAAAGCATCTGTACTCTCATGCTGGTTCTGAAAAACTTCAGGGCAAGCTTAAAGAAACACTGTAATGGGATACCAAAGCTTCCAGGGAAAATGTAGATATTTTCCAGCTCTGTTGGAGCCCCCTTATAGAACCTGAGCTGAAACCCAATGTAATTTTACACTCCTGGACTGGTCTGAATGTGCATTCCCTTTGACTGCAGACCAGCACACTAGTGCTGGCAACAGCATTCTCATTCTATAAGAAGGGGAAGGGGACTTCTTTGCAAAGGGGTTTTACAGCACGATGGGTTTCTTGCAAGTGTAAAACGATGTAATGACTAAAATACTAGTCATGTACTGTTTTAAAGTGTGTTTTTCCTCTTGCAAGGGAAGAATAGACTCTGACAAAAGGTAGAAACACTATATGCTTTTTATTGTATTTCTTCTTCCTGTGTACTGTATTGGCTTTTATTCCCTAAGTATTAAAAAAGAAGCTTTTGAAAACCACTTCAAAGAAATCAAATAGCACCCCAGATACTCAGAAACACACACAGTTATGCCGTGTATATACAGTGTTATGCATGGCCCAACTTCTCACCTTGCAGCCTAATTTTTTCCTGTGCTGGGCACGTGAAATCTCTAAAAGCAAATTGTTCAGCACTAGCAGAAGAAATGGATGCTTTGCCAACACTTTCTACCAAAACCCCTATGCTTCACACAATAGCACCCATATGGCTCAGACAGGACGGGATCCCTCCAAGGAGTTTGATGCTATCCCAGTAATTCTTCCCCTTCACTTTACCCAAAACTGCATGAGGACAACGGTCCCTCTGGGGGACTCAGAGGTGATAACAGGCAAGAAAGGTGAGGGATGGCTCTCATGGGAGGTGACAGATCTCAAATGAAGCCATGGATATAAACTAGGGAATGGTCAGATACACAGATATTTGGACAGGATGTTAGAATATCTTTGTGCGTCATTAAGAAATGCACATGGGGAAAAATGTTTTGTGAACCATTTCTTCAACATAGGCTGCTCATGTGGTACAAGCAGAAGCTTTCCCCTTGTGAGTGCCACCACAGGTAACAGCTCAGAAACCTTGGAAACACTGAACCTGCACGTGCAATAAAACCATATGTAAGGAATGAGAAATGAACACAGGTCATGAAAAATACAGAGCCTATCAATAATATACGATGATGAAGATAAGTGACCTCCTGGCTATTCTTGGCCATAATCTTTAGTTCAATTTGTCTCTGTTCAGGGCTATAAAGCTAGAATGCTCACACACTTCTATTTGTCACAATCTGCACAGACAGGCAGAAGTGGTCGCCTGGGTGGATTTCCCTGTAGCTGCCATGAGTCTGATAACCTTCTGATACTCCTGTGTAACTGGTGTGTAGCTCCTGGTCTGCCCTTGCCCCTGTGCTAGTTCTCATTCTGCCAGCTGGCTTGGTCTGATCACTCAGCTCCCCATCCTAGCCCAGTCTTTGTGGCTTAGCTCTAGGCGTGTAAATGAGGTGCAGTGTTGCCTGCGCTGCACTGAAAGGGCTGTGCTGACCTCCTTCCTGTTGGCAATGCCAGCCTTTGCAGGTCCTGGTGAAAGAAATTCTCTGTAGATCTGTATTCTATCTAGTTTAAACCCTGCACAGGCCCCAGTCACAGTCTGTCTCGGAGAGATTTCAAATTTAAATAGAACAATCAACAAAACCTACCAGGCTGATTGGAGCTACCCTGCTGTCTGTTTTCTTCTTCCCTTTGTCTTTCTTTTCCTCTGTTGTTATTCACAAGACTAACCAATGCAAAACATGAAAGAAAAGACATCTCCAAGAGTTTTTGAGCAGAGATAAACTTTGTTTTGTTTGACACTATAATTCTCCTTTGGTCACCTTGCTTTCACTTGTGACAACCTGTGCAAAGCGGTACACTGAAGCAACGATACAGTGATAGGGACACCCAGGCTTCGTGTGTAGGAGGTTTTAAGGAGATTAGTGATAGTGGCTGGCTGTGTAATGCACACCACATGCATGCATGTAAGTATGGGTATTCCTCTGAAGGAAATTCTTGCAATATTTCCATAACTCATGTTTTCTGGAAATTGTTTGTGAAGTGAAACATGGTAGCATTATTTCTACTTGAATGTCAAAGCTTTTTCTAGTGGATAATATCCCTGTCCTTCCATCTTTCCTGCAGCACTTCACTGTCTGAAGCTAGGGAAGGACTTTCATGCTAAGATGTGACAGGATCAGACCCTGTGTTGTAGTTGCATGCTGGTGATTGGCATCTCCCCCATTCCCCAAGGAGGGCTTGTGCATACCTTCTTCAGAGGCTCTTGCTGAGTGTATGGAGGGAGGGCAGAGCTCTCCCTCACTCACCCCAGCACATCCTGAGCACAAAGATCCTGGTTAAGAAATGGGATTGTAACAGAAGGAGCCAGTGATTTCTAGGCAGATTTTAAAGACTATCTGGTGGAAAAATTGACTGTGTTTTGGTTGTTCTTTCATTCATGCTGGATGTCTTTTTCATCTGTATTTTGACTAAGAACAAAATTGTGATAAATTATCTAAAATGGTTAGTCCTCCTTTCTTTACAGAAGCTGGTGCAGCATTTTCTTTCCTAGAAGTGCTGCCTTCCAAAGGTAGCTTTCCAAGTGTATGTGCTTTCAGAGCTTTATCCAAACAAGTCAGCTGTGTTTCTGTAGCATTGTTTTTGCATGCAATGACTCAACCACATCTTCAAAAAGCAGGGACTCTGTGGGTGGGTAGCCAGTATTGACTTCCTCAGTCCTGCCTGCCTTTCCTAAAATGGTCTCTGAATTGATTTTTTTTTCAAAAAGTACATGATTGTAATTAAGAGAGAAAAATGAGCTGTTAATCAGAAACAAACTATTTGCTCTAACAGCTCAGATACACCTGGGGCACAGATTGCCATGTGTGATACATCCATATTAAACAGCATATGGGCAGGCTTTTCTTTCCATGGTTGCCTTTATCATTAAAAATTAGTATCATTCTTGCACAGATGGCTTCAGACCAAGCAGATTCTGGATGACTAAGTTGTCCACTACATCCTCAATTGTATTTGGTGCTAAAGTGGAAAGGTACTTAGTTTCAGTCTGCAAACTGGATATGCTGGGTAATTTTTTTATTGCCCTTTCTCTGAACCTGCTCATAGAAATGCCAGTGATTAACATATTGAAGCAACTGTTTTATAAAGGATAATAGCCACTTATTTCAGGGGTTAACAGGACGAACTGCATCAGATTCCTTTGGTAGATTTCAAGAGATGATATAATCTTGCAGATTTTTAGTATTGTATTTAGAGTTCAGACTTGAAGCACAGAACAGATGTAGATTTATCAAAGTGATTAACAGAGAATTCTTTCAGTGCAAAGGAAGACCCAAGTTGTAAAAAAATATGAATTACTTGAAAAGGAAGGGAGATAATAGGTAAAATTCCTCCAGTTTTATCTTAGCTGGGCTAAAAACTGCAGTAGTTCAGGAGCTGGTTTATGGACAAGCTGATACTATTAAGTTGGCAACTTCCATGGGAGTGGCAGGGCAGAAAACTGAAAATAGGAACAATCTTAGATACTGAATTTTAACATACTGCTGCACATCTACCAGAGATCTTGGAAATGTATTGCATTTTCCAGGAATCCTAGTTCCATCACCACTGATTTTGCCATAATGTTAAGGGAACGCTGTCCTGAGAAAAAAATTTAGCTGTCTGTAGGAGTAAAGCATCAAAGTTCAGAAGCTGAGAGATCTGTGCTAGGAACTCACAGCACACCACTGCTGGTATGGTAGAAATCATAATATTAAAGGAAGAGCTGACTCAGAATGGAAGCAGGGTTCCTTCAGCAAAATTTGACTTTATTCATGTCATGGAAATGCTGTAGGTTTAATCAAATTCATTTTCTCTGACCTATCATTCTAATGCACCCACATATGCACCCCCTCCCCCGCCCTTGCCTTTAAATTATCCTTAAAAAATTAAGAATCTTCCTTATTCTGAAGATGGAAAACTGTAAGCTCTTTGCAGAAATAAGACATGATATTTAAACAAGGGGTTTTCCTGAAACTCCAGCTTTATTTCAGAAGAATGAGCTTATGGACAGTGTTCAGTTCTCTTAGACACTGGCTTAAACACAGAGATTATTTCTGGCCCGTGTTAAGCTGGTGAGAGCTGTATCTCCAAGTCATGCTAATGGCATCTCTGCTTTGGTGGCTTCAGTGATTTCTGGGAGATATCTTCTAAATAGCATCTGACAGAACAGATGCCATTAAATATGAATAAAAGGACTGGAATATGGGTCTGTATCAAGGTGAGAATCTTGACTGAAGGCCTTTGAGAGTGGATTAGGCTTTCACAGTCCTTTTTGTGTCGCTATTGATCATTTTCTACCAGCTGCCATGTTTCACATCTCTCTTGTTGTCCATGTTCCTCATGCTGCCTTACCCTGCAGATTTGCCATTCTTTGTCTTTGACTCCTTGTCCCAACTCCTTTTCCTTTCCAAGGAAATGATGAGATGTTGAAGAGGCTCGGTTTATCTCTCCTTTGGCTACCAGAATATAATTTTATTGAGGCAGGAGCAAATGAGTCACCAGTAGCCTGACACAACATTCAGAGAAATGCAATTGATTTCCACAAAAAAGCCTGATCCTCCAGCATTGATGGCTCATGTTCAAAGAAGCTTAAAATCTTTCTCAACTGCACTTAGATTAAAGGAAAACAATTGATGTGATGGATGGCTTATTCCCTGGAGAGCCAAACTGAACAGCAGTGTTCATTTGGGACAGTGGATTTCAAAGGGGTTTCATTTACTGAAAGCTTAGAATTCATCTGCTTATTCCATGGGGCGGAAGGGGATATGAATGTATTAAGACCAGTTGAATGACTGTGCTGGCTCAAATGGCAAACACTTGTGACACTTCCTCCCTAATCACTCTCAGGCTTCAAATATTTCCATTTCAGGGACTTTCTGATTTTTCAATATATGTGTAATTCTCACTGCATTTCTCTTCCATGCACATGTGCAATTTCACTTTGAACCCATGTAAGTTTTTAGCACCCTTAAATAATTTAGCAATAAGTTCAGCAGTCTACTGCTCACTGTGTGAATAATCAAAATATTTTCGTGTGTGTGTTGGACCTGGCTCTTGTTATCCTTATTTGATGCTCTCTAGTTCTTGTACTAAAAGACATCAAACATCAATACTTATCCACCCACAACACACTTATTTTGTAAATGCATACCACATCATCCCCAGTTATCCCTTTTCCAGACTGCAGTACTTAGTCTTAATATGACAAGACTTTCATGCCCCTGATCGTTCATCCTTGTTGCCTTTTTGTCAACCTTCTCAAAGTCTGAAGCAACAAAACATGGATTTATACAGTCACAAAATAGTGTTACATTTTGTTCTGCATTCATTTTCTAATAATGCCAAAAATCTGAGTTCCTCTGTTGACTGCTACTTTGTTTCAATGGAGCCACTTACAAGAGTCCCAGGACTTCCTGAGTGGTGCAAACCAGTTTAAAGTCCATCATTCATTGTGTGAAGTCAGAATTATTTTTTTTTTTCATGTGCTTAGCTTTGCATTTAGCTGTATGAAACATTTGCTGTCACTTCATTGTATGTTTTATTCTATTTCTCAGTTTTGCTCTAAGACTTCCTACAGCCAGCCTGCAGTCTGACTTATAAAGGTGGTGGTGTCAACAAGTTTTATTGTTACACTATTCGGCCATTTCCAGGTTTCCTTATGAATATGTTGAACAGTAGGTTTCAGCACAGACCCCTGAAAAATTCCTCTAAATTCTTCCCTCTGTTGAAAGAACTGATCATTTGCTCCCTTGGCTATCCTTGGCAAGACCTTCCCTCTAAGAGCTGCATTTGGTGAAGGTCTTTCTCAAAGCCTTCTAGAATTAAAAATAGTCTGTATTGCCATATAACCCTGCCCCATATATAAGCTTATTGATATCACGAAAGAAGTGCAGGATTATGGCCTTTTATATAAAGATTCTCTGACTCTATCAGTGTGGATTATTTGTGGTGTAATGCTTATGCAATTGCTTGATAACCCTTTATATTTTCTATTAGTTTGTCCTACATGGACATCAGTCTGATGTTCCTGTAATTCTCCACTGGGACCTCTGCATCACATATGTTATCCTCCAGTTCTAAGTACTCAGACTGTTTTAAATGAAAGGTTACACAAGTCTCCAGCAATGCAGCTATTTCATCCTTGAATTGCTTTAAAACTCTTGAGTGATTACCATCTGGTCTTGGCAATGTGTTGCTGTTCCTTATATCATTTTTTCCCCCAACTCCTTCTGTAGTCACTTCTATATCTCTTATGACCTGAACTAACCCATGAGTCTCTCTTTCCTCCTGCGTAGGCCAGGGCAGTGAGTGACTAATGCATTTCTGAAAGCAGAGATCTTGCTGCTGATGTTTGATTTGGGCTGGGTTGTGGTTTGGTTATATTGAATCTGTTAGCTACTGATCCCATGTGTAAAGGTACTGTGTAAAGAAGTATAACAATGTAGTAATGAGAATGTCATTTGCCATCGTTACTTGTCAGGGTGGCCGTGCTTGGAACACTGGCTGCATTGTTCAGGGGACAAAGTACCATGAAGCCAGGAGTAGCAGCACTGAGGTAGCCCACCCAGTTACTCCCACCAGCATCTGGTGCCTTACTACTAAACCAGTTATTCCACAGAAGTAGAGACATTAGTAAGCATTGCAGGAGCAAGGTTAAGAAGCAGGAGCTGCATCCTGTGTGGTGGTGGAGCCCAAGGAGTGAGCTCAGAAAAGTATTTCCTTCTTACAGTCTAACTAGAGTCCCCAGAGGGCTTGTAGCTTAAAGAACCATTCACAGGAGCAGGGCTGCCTGGAACGGCAAGGCATCATTTACTGCTTTTCTTATGCTTAGAAGAAACGAAGAATTTCTTAAGGCAGGAATAACATTATCATGCATTATGCTCATCTCAGTTTAGGCTGAGCCTTTGCATTGCAGCAGAGGTCAGTCCTTGCATTGCACTGGATCAGTTCAGGGGGTTGAATTTGTGTATTGGCACCAGTTTCATTCTGTGTCTGCACCAGGTGCTTCAACAACTCCTTTTGCTTCCAGTTCAGGGGAATGAGGAAAGGTTGCAGAGAAGGGATACTGTTGACCAGTGAGGGCTGCCTGTGCTTTTCTGGAGTCAGAGTGGCCTGAAGGAGTGTCTGCAAAGCATCGCTGCTCGCCAGCTGTTTTCTCCCTGGGTCAGCAGAGCCAACCTATGTGACTTTCAGGCACCATTTTCCCTCTCTTTGCTTTCTAATAAAAGAGAACAACAGAGTCAGTTCATACTGTTCCTTCAGACTTCATTTTTTTCACTATAATGAAAAGGTTATAAACCTACTCCTGTCAACTTTCAGCTCCATATTGCTTCTGGCTCTGTATGTTGCATAGGCAGAAGGCTCTAAAACTATTGAAAACAAATCTCTGGATGTATAATTCTGTAATTTATCAAGTTGAGCCCTGAGAGAGCATATCCTCTCTCTGAACAAGAGCAGAGTAGCGTGAGCTAAGACTTTTTTGGTCAAGAAATAATAGTGGCTACTGATAGATGACTTGCTTGAGTAAGTTTTCATTATCAAGCTAAAACATGAAAGTCAAGATATGGCTTAATAACAGCTGTTTTTTCCTTAACAACATATTACACTGAACTGATCTCTTGATGGTCCACTAGTCTCATCAGCCCACAGGTGGTTTCATGTCTTTGTGAGAGCTGCTTAACAAGTCGGCTGTGCTCTGGATTGTACTGAAGTGTGTTTGCACTGTAGGAACCCCATATAATTTAAAATAAAAATCTGGTTTGGATGTAGCATTATCTTAAGAAAACCAACCCCCTCCTGATGCACATAGTGAGTAGAAGTGGTGAAAAATAGCATGAAATTGCAGGAAGATTTGTATTAGACTTACAGGATAAAGGGGAGAGACAGAGGAAAAAAAAAGAGATTTTAGAGAAGTGGGAAAATCAGGGGGAGAAATGACAGTAAGTTTGTTTAAGGGTCAGACCCATTTCTGTGCCTTCAGCCACCTGAGAGGTAGATGCAGAGTCATGTTCTGGCATTCCGGTCTGTGGTAAAAATGTTTTCTACCCCCACCTCAAGACAGAATGAGCTGTCCCATTAGAGCTTTATGTTCTGTATGGACTGTGGAAGAAAGCTAGGGCAATAAATAGATTTAGCAAAGATGAACTCCAGACCTCATCTAGTCTTGACTAAGACTTTTAGGGTTCAGTTTTCATAGAAGTAGCCATGCAATTCAATATGTGTCTGACATGCCACTGACTTGAAGGTACATTTTTCCTCCTGCAGTTAATGCAAACTCTTAAGTTATCCTCTGTGAAGATGTTGCAAAGCTCTGTTGTTGACTTTGGATATTTCCCTGATTCCAGCTTTGATGTCTTGGAGTAGCTGGGAGGAGACTTGCTAAAAAGTCAGCAGTTGTGCACGCAGACACTTCGAATTCTGCCTGTTGAGCTGGGTGATTTTGTGATGCAAAAACTGTCTCTCTTACTTTAATTTCAGACTCAAATTTTCCCATTATGTAAAACCTAATGATACCTGAGTTGTGTGTTGCAAAGATAAATGAATTGATGCTTCAAAAATGCTACAGAAAATGTAGAAATGCCTTAGAAAAC
>JAWWMP010000081.1:38643131-38751382 GCA_035047865.1 Dendrocincla tyrannina | reverse complement strand
CTGAGTTGTGTGTTGCAAAGATAAATGAATTGATGCTTCAAAAATGCTACAGAAAATGTAGAAATGCCTTAGAAAACTGTTCAGTGATTTTCTATATTGTTTTAATTTTTAAAGGTCTGGCCACCACGTTAATTAAATCAACTAATTAATCTTGTAGTGTGATTTGCAATCCCCCAATAGATTTCCTTTCATTGGGATCTCAAAGATTCCTTTATTTTGAAAGTTTATTTTGCTCTTTTCTTTGTCTTACCCTCTTGACACAGCACCAATTTAGCACACGCTGGCATTTCTTAGGAGACTCTGTGCTGGGAATGGACACAATGACCCATAGTAAGCATTTCCAAGCTCTCCCTATTCCCAGCTGCTACTCACAGATGGACCAGCAGTTAAGTCCTTCCTTGCTCTCTCACTAGACTAAACTTGGTACTTGGCAGAGTCTAAGTTCAACCTTCGTATTTTGGACAGCGAAATGTCCCTGATGCCCAAGGAACAGGTGGGTAGTCTGTAGGTATTGAACCTGCAGTTACAAGAGATGGAAATGCAGATGTCTCACCCTCTCTTTTTCTTACCCTTTCCCCACCTCATGCCCATAAAAGTTCTCAGGTATCTTCCCATTGCCTCTCCCATTGCAGCTGAAACACATCTTGAGCTTCTACAGAAGGAAAAGGCTGAATGGGGCCAAAACAACTAGGGTTGGAAGAAAATGGTGCACGGAAACTGCAAAAGAGAAAAAAAATTAATTGGTGATGCAGTGAAAGGGTGAGGGAGACTTTTTTACCTTGCAGCCATATTTTTGCCCCATTTACTCATAATTGGTGTAATTCCTCACAGTAACAGTTTATAGACAATCCTTCATTAACATAGTGATCCCCCAGCAGTTATTTCAGTATGGATAACTGTGATTGTCACATGGAGGTATACCAAACTTTGTGGTTGAATTCATATACAAATATTGGTTTGTGGCTCAGAAGTCATTGGTTTCCAGGCTTCATTTTTTCTATCCTACCTTTCCAAGTAGCTGATTTTGAGATGATTTGATAAATAGTCAGATTGATACAGAGAGTGCTTAGGTCCCACCACAGGCTGGCATCATTTCTCTTCAAAGCTTACACTAAATACTGTATTGCAAATCCCAAATGTTGCACTGTAAAACCATTCAAAAGATATGAGACCATAGACTAAATAATAGGTTTTGCTACAAGCTACAGTTCCTGTTGAAAGGGAGCCGGCTTGCCTGTGCATTTAAATGATACTTAAACATGTTAAAGGCTGTGTTTCAAGCCAGAGTTTAGCCAGGTAAAGGTCAGTTTTGAAGATGATCTGTAAACATTTAATCAAAATCTGGTTTACCTTAAGGCTCTCTGTCATGTTACAAATCTGTCCATTAAACACAATTTTAGGGCAGGTTCATGGTTTGGTTATCAAGTCCACCTCTAACTGTTTAAAATTGCCTTATTTCAACCCAGAGCCCACTCATTACAACAGAACATTGATCTGAATTTCTGAAGTGACTTGGAAAACGATTTAGTAAAAAACGCTTATTTAGTAACTGAAAAGGCTCATTCAGCAGATGAGAGATCAGTTTTAACTACTTAGGCTAGAGAGACATATGCCTACAGTCACACAGGATTGCATACCTAACATTACACATAATTTTGTGTAAAAATTCCTATTTGTCTTTCAGATTTGCTCATCTCTTTTACTAAATCAGTCCATAGAGGCATACAGTTGTTTGTATATTTTAGCAAAAGAAGCCTGCACTTCTTGAAAAACAGAAGGTTAACTTTGAAGTGTCATTGTTGCAGTTTATTAGATTCCCTAATATTTACCCTGATAATTTTGTCATGAAAAGCAGACTTGAAGAGTACATGTACTAGTTTCTCATATACATGCTGTGGTTTAATCATGGCTAAATTGCGAGATTATTTAACCATTTCAAAAGAATGTATTTTCTTCCAATATTTTACAGTTTTATCTCTGCTTTCAATCTCAGTATCACAACACAAGTCTTCCTCAACAGTGTTAAAATTTGGTGATTTCCTCCAAGCTTAGAGCTTGAGGTGTATAAAGGAGAAGCAGTTAGGAAGTGCACAGGCAGACTTTTGCAAGGATCTTTGGTCGTGAGACCTGCCAGCATGGTTATCCATGGTTTATACAGGCTTCCCATTCCCAGGAGAGTGGGAAGTGGGAGCCCAGAGCTCAGTGTAACTGTGATGGCAGTGGGGACCTTCTCGTTTCCCTGGCAATTGCTCTGGCAAGTATGTGAAACTTAGGACAGTGTGAATGAGGAGCTAATGGCTACCTTATTCCCTTTCCCACATCCCTTGCAAAGGAAAGTGTTTCTCTTCATGAGATTAAGTCTCATGTAAGAAGAACAGTATTTGATTGTGTCATTTGTATATCTAAAGTGGTCCACAAAAATGGACTACACACCGCAGACAATCCCATAGGAAATAAAAAGCAGAAGAACATAAGTTTCTCTGTGGTAATGAAGAAAATTAAAATTTTTTTCTGCAAAGTAATGCTCATTCAGTGTAATAAATAAAATAATTTGGTTTTCTTTGCTTTCTGCATTTTGTTATGTAATTATGAATTGCAAAGAGACCTTTGCAGCCCCACTGCATATTGTTTAGAACATTCTTTTTGTCTCTTAGGAAGAAGACTCTGAGTACACCATCACCAGATATTTTCAAATGGATTAGTGATTAATGCTCCTTACTGTAACAGGAACTGCTAGCTGTCTGCTAACGCACTTCCAACTATTCCCGAAGAGTGGCTGTGGATACACGCTCCAGATTTGTATTCAGAAGGTAATGACCTGAGAGTAAAAGAAAATTAAATTGGACTGATGCAAATATATTGTCACAGAGTTTTAAATCCAAGTCCCTACTGGGTTTTTGTTTCACTTCTGTTGTTTGCTAGGTAATGAAGGATTGACTTCTAACATTCATTATAACGTGCCATTACAGTTATGAGTGAGAAAATATTCTCATGCTAAAGTCTTCTATTCAGCTGCATCAAACCTTCCAACACAATTACCTTTTGGGCTGAAATTACTTATGCTTGTTCTTTTCACAGAAGTAATTTGTTTTTAAAAAGTATTGCAATGGTCTTTGGTGGTGGTGAGAGAAATATATTTAAAAAATAGGAAAAAAAAAAGGAATTACCTTGTTACAGAATGCGATTCTGTGATCATCCAGAAATGACTTAAAATTACAACTTCAGACTTGCTGGATTTCATGCCCAAGGAGCACAGGTGATTGTTCTGTGTTTGGAAAAGTTTCTTTAGTTAGAACTATCAGCACAATGTTGCCAATTCCATTTGCTTTTTCAAGGTAAACTGTAAGTCATTCTGCAAAAATATGTTCAGGGTACCTACAGGTGTTTGTGCAGACAATGGGGCACTTCATGTTCACAGAGGACTGTGTGGCTAACAATGCATTTTGTGTACGTAAATGTATGTCTACTGTCATGTAAAGTACACACTGGCACGTACTATTTGTGACTTTTTGGAGTTCCATTGGAAAAACTGGCCCTTGATAATTATTCTCTTGCTTCTCTTTTCTTTATAATAGTTTATATAAGTAGAACCCCAAATACAGCACTGAGCAGCAACAACTTAAAGGGGATTGTGGTGGATGTTGCTTTCCCTGTCCAATATGATTTTTCTTGACTGTATAAATTTTAAAAAAGAGGAAGCAACATGACAATGAATTTTCAAGTCCACAGTTAAAGATGAGAGTAAAACAGTGAAATTGGGTAGGCAAATAATTTATGAAATGAAGATTTGTTTTCATTAATACTTTCACATTGCAGTGGATTTGAAAGAACATCAAATGTAGCATATGAGGGGAAGTAGAGCCATGAATAAATTAACCGGTTGCTCCACTCCTTGGTTTTAGAAAGTCACAGATGTCACTGTAGGAGTTGTGCCCAGGAACAACAGTAGTGTCAGTGAAATTACTTGTAATAACACAATAAAGGCTGTAATTGCAGTAGGGTGAACAGGTGAGAGAAGACTACTTGGAATGTCATTGGATTGCCTTTCTGACGGAGACATTTTATTTCAAGTTATGCAGTATGTCTCTTGCTTATGAAGAGAGACTTTGAGGAATTTTCAAAATCAAATGTAGCAGTAAAGCCTGCCAGACTTTTGAGTCTGTGCACGTCCCTCTGCTCTTCTGCAGCTGGCAATAGCACACCACAATGACAATCACTGAGGAACATGATATTCTGCTCTGGTAACTTTGTACCAAGTGTCTGTGGCCAAATTATCATGTGATTTCCCTTCTATTTGATGCACACAACAAAGTATGGTCTATAGGCTGGATCATATTTGGAATAAAGGCAAATTTTGTCACCTGCAATCCTATTCTATCACTTGGAGATTAAGCTAAACTCAGAAACCATAAGGTGAGCTGATACCTTTATTTTTGACTGAACACTTCCAACTCTGATATAATATTTAGGAATTTTAGAGTTAAAGAGCTCCGTTTGGCTCTTTAAGTGAAAAAGAGAGAGCTCAGTTGTGATGCTCAGTTGTTTTCCTTTTAGGTCATGAAGACAGTCTATGATCAGAAGAAAATGTTCTGGGAATCATATTGCAGACCAGAGAGATTAGTAAGTAAACAGGAACTGGGAAAATTGATTTTAAATAAGTCCCTGTAATTTTATGGGGAAGAGAAATGAAAGGATTCAGTCACAAGAAACCAGTCCTCAGTAGTGAGAGCTGTTACCCAGGGAACAGGTAATAAAGCTACAGGAAAGAAAGTATAATGTAGCCAGAAGAGAAAGAAGAGAGAATTAGTAGCAGGATTTAAGGCACACACTGCAAAACCCACTTAAGATACAAAAAACCCTGATGAAATAAATTTATTAATTCCCTTTGGCTAGTGTCCCTCAGTGGAGCCTTGGGCTCATGCCTAATCTTTTTGGCCTGCATTTTGTTATGCACCAGATGTTTTGGCATGGCCAAACTTGTACCCCAATTTGACAGAGCCCAGAAACACACAATGACAAATAAGGGGGTGGTCATATGAATATATTAAGCTGTTTCATTGCATCACTGATCCTGAGTGCTTTAAGAGATCTGGTTTTGTACCTCCCAAATACTTTGAGGTTATTATTTTAGAAGAGAACTGTAAGTCAGAACCAAACCTGAGCACTCCATACGTAGGATTATAGGACTGATTTTTCTCCGAAAGCTGATCCCTTCAGTCTGCTTCCCAGAACTTGGAGGATATGGCTACAACGCACTGGACCTTGACTTATCTCAGAACTGGCGGTGTCCTAGGTTCTTGCAGCTACCAGAAATAACCTCTTGTATCTCAAAAAAAGATAGTAGAAACAGTAGGATGGGAGATAAAAATCTCCTATACTTCTGGGATTGAATTCTTCAGGGAAATAAACCTTTCTCATTTTAATGACCAAGATTTGTAATGCAGAAAAGTCCAAAAAAAAAAGAAAAAAACCCCTTCCATATTCCTGCACCTCAGTGCAAAACAGGCCCTGGTTATCAGCAGTCTAGGTAGCTTAAAAAAGCAATGAAATTTAACAAAATCTGCCAAATCCACTTTTAAAGCTATCACTCTGTCCACAGCTCACACTTTTGTGCCTTACTTTAATGACAGCTTTGCTCAACAATGGGTGATCTTAAAGGAGACGAATGAAAATTTATATTCAAATATTGCCACTTATTATGTTCTGAAATCCTTCTGAAACCAGCATATCACTCCTTCTCTCTTGCTCCAACAGTAAAAATCATTTTCTAGCTCTGAAATACCTACGTTCCCTGAGAGTTACTGTTTGTCACTGAACCCTGAAACATCGGGGAGAGCTAATCTCTGTCAGCCAAGGCACCAGTATAATCAGTGAGAGCAGCCCACTCTGAAAACACAGTCGGGGCTACTGAATTACCGATTTCACAAAAATATATTTAGCCTGTGTTCTCCCCACAGGCCTGGATTTACACATTTCTCTGTGATATGGGATAAAGCAAAACACCCTCAAGTGTCTTCAGCATCCCCTCAAATGGTCTTTAAACTCACATCATAAAGAACAATATCAACAAAGTGGGTCCCACTGATTTTTCTATTCAGGCCTGACCTCTACTTTGTGGGATTTGTAGATCTGGAATAAGGTCTATATTAACAAGAATGGAAAAGAGTGTTGCACACAATTTGGAGTCTGCCAAGGAGGACTGAATGATGTAGCCAGCTCTGGGAATACATGTCTGGTGCAGGGACAAGGAGGATAAGGCTGCACTGAGCAATGATGCAAGTATGACCTCCTGTCAGCTTTGCCAGGGAGAATCAGAATAACAGAAAAGGTCACTTCCAGGCAGGAGGTTTTTTATTTTATTCAGATTTCTCTATAGAAAGTTACAGATTTTCTACTGGAATAACTATATAGCTGATGCAGACACATGGTGTCCTATAAAACTTGTGCTTATGCAGTTGTTAATCTCTCCCCACTGTGATTTTTGAACCAGTTGTGTAATATCACCCAAACTTGAGAGTGAGACAGGGGTCTGGAAGAAAAGAAGGGAGGAAGACCACGCTGATGGTGAGTGCAGTTGGAACTCCACAGAGCAGATCCTCTTGGCCTTACACCGGTCCCAGCTCCAGGCAGAATTCCAGCTGTAACTTGTACCATTTTATAAAGCATTATCCCTGAGCCTCAAGACATCAAGATGCAGAAACCAGTCTTCTTCAGTCCCAGGATTCAGTAACCTAAATTTTTCCTGCAGATACTCAAGCACAGAGTAACTCAAGGAAAGTAAAGGATTTCCTCTTCTCTTTCCCCCTTTGCAGTAACACCCTCTAACAGGGTGTATCATGCTTGTCCTGTCACAGGGATGAAAGGAAGGCTGTGCCTGCTGCAGGCCCCCAAGAACATCACGATGACTGCTTATGATTTATGCTTTGCAGCTCTGATTCTCATGTGAGAGGTGCATATGGCTGTAGCTCTCCCTAAGGGCAGCACCTCACTGTGGGTGCTTCCTATAGACCACCAGCTCTGTGTGGGGATGATGCCCATAAGTAGTTTGTCACAAGTTCAGTCTAGTCCCAATGACCTAGGAACTCAAGGGCTACAAGGGGTTACTTTTCCCTTAATTTTCTCCCCCAGGTGAAATTTTGCTTGATGGAATCCAGGCTACACTGAAGGAAGCTCTCTGAAATGTGCAACAAGTTATTTTTGCCTTGGCAGTGCTCTCCAGACATAGCAACAGTATTGAAGACATAGGGCATGAAGCAGTAAAATCTGCCAGATTTGAGTATTTGACCAAGATACTAAAAAAGCTGGCAGTGTTGACAGGGATACATTCTAGTGAGCTCACATAAAAAATGCCTCTCTTTCTATTGAAATTAGCTCTTTTCCATAAAAACTTCTCTTCCATGGGGTGAAGTTGTTGGCCTTTTCAGACCACTAACATTTGGATTTATGAGCATGCCACCCATATTTTTGTGTGGGGAGGACTGCCATCTCTAGTCTTGCCACTGCTAAAATTAACTGACATCTTAGGCTACATAAGCTGCTTTTTCCCAAATGTCAAGTCACTAGGGGCACTTACAGCAAAGAGAATGTTAATGGGATATTTCTGAGAATAGGCATTAAGCATGGGAAACACTGGAGCAAAGAAATGTACGTCTGAGAGTCGCCTGAGTACCTTAGGCACCAGCCAGAGCATTCTGTGATGGGAAGCTGGTGAGATGCACAGTTGTACAGAGGGAGTTGTGAAACTCAGTCATTTCCTCATCCCGAACACTTTGTATTATTAACGTCCATTCCCAGCACAAGGAGCACTAATTCCTTAGCTTGTTCAGTAAAGATGTTCTTGACTCAGCTCTCCCATCAAGCCATTCTTGACAGAACCTTATGGCTGTGGCCATCTCATTCAGATTCCAGAAAGAAAATTACTTTCTCCTACCATAAACAAGAATATAATAAGGGAAATACTGTGTGATAACAACTGCTTTGTGTTCCAGAAGTGAAGCCTGGGACTAATCAGACACCAACTTGATTTGCTGAGATGAGAATCAGGCCAGAGAGAAGGAAAATGTACACTCTACTTAAGATTAGTATTTTATATGTTTTTACATTACAAACTGACTATAAAAGCTAGTCAGTTGAGACTGACCAGTCATGTGAAAAGAGATGATTTGCCTATGAAGCCTCAGTGTTCTAAGCAAGATGTTTTAAAAGGGACTATGGAAATCTCTCCTGCACATGCCCAGACCACTGAAACAGATTTGCATGACAGCTCCTCTACTGTGTAAAAGGTGTATTAGATTTGAGATCTGGCACCTTCTTTTCTCCTCTGAACTCCAAAATACATCTGGACAATTCACCTCTCTCCCTTCTCACAATACTCATTCATCCTTAGAAAGGGAGAAGAAAGAGAAAGCTCTGCTACACAACCACCCAAAATCACACCCTCTGATGTTTGTAGAATAGATCACAAGCAGATTATCAGGTTCTTGTCATTCCCCCTTGCCTACCCCCCATGCCCCCATCCGCAGTTTATCCTAATCAAAGTTATTACATCCCAACTAGTCTCTATGTTGACACAGGAATAGCTTTGTGTTTCTGAGGAGCATATTTGCTAAGTAACCTTGAATGCAGAAAGACTGATAGGGTCTACAGAAATGCATACAGATGTCCTAGTGAGGCAGTTCCCTGGGGGACACAGGCAGGTCCCTCTAACTGGGGGAGCTCAACTTAAGCAGCAGCTGGCCAAGTGCAACTCCAGTTACTGGAACCACTTATGCAAACCTCAGGAGACATGATCAGGTTTTCCGCAGCAGCTGCTTTGGGTAAGTATGTACTGGATATTCAGCAGTGTACACTGGACCTTTTTTGGGTTTGACTGTCATGACTTAAACTGAAAGGTATTGTTAGTGCAACCAAGTTTTTCTTATAGGAAAGAGGTGAATTCTTCTCAGCGTCACTCTTTTGGCTTTTACCTTCTTTAGTGTAAAAACCTCTTCTTGGGAGCACTGGATACAGAAAGGTATTGTCTTAATGAACTGACTGCCAAGCCCTTAGCAAAGCTGGCCTTTTCGAAGGCATATTTTATAGCAGAGATGGATTGCGATTCCATCCATTCACCCATAAACCCAGTAATGAACTGCACTACAGGGCTGATTTCATGATGTTTCTGCCTAAGCAGCTTTTCACAGCCACTATTTTAGTCATTTTTATATTCTGCTTCTTCTTTCTGGTATATATTTGCTGCCTAGCTATCTTAACTAAACCCCAACCTCGTCATTACTGATCTCGGCATAGTGTATGACATTATGACAATTTTATGCATACACATTTTTACATGGTTTGCTTCTCTTTCTCATCAGCAATTATGAGCTGTCATTAAAAGCGTGAGAAATGGTTACTGTGCTGTTAGAATTTTAAACTGACAGATAATCTAAAGGGAATAAGAGGGAGGGAAGAACATAAAGACTCAGAAAAACAGTGCAGAAGAGGAGAACTGGGAAAAGATGAATTAGTGTAAGAATATAAAGAACAGGAAAATGTAGTTCCCGGTCCCATAATTTCAGTTTATTCTCTGGTACAGGGAGCCTGTGACAGTTTTCTAGTCACAGTTTAAGCAGCTGTATTTGGGAAAGGGAGTGCCCTGTAAAAGCCAGCAGAATTGTCTCTATATAGTCAGCTAGATCTCAGTCAAAATCAGCTACAGCCGTGTTGTATGGATTGATATGGGTGCATATTTCTGGTACTGCAACTATACATATCAGATTTCTGTAGAGTAGCTGTTTCACTCTGTCACAATGTCCCATAATGATACAGCTCTGTCACTATTCTGTGTAATATACAGGACATCACTGTTACACACACATATGGTGTTTCTAATTCTTGTTTGTCTGCACAGAAATACAGAAAGCTGTAAATACAGTGGTATAATATTGCCTATCACAACCTACATCGGTATTTCAAAATTCTTGCCCAATCAGTTCATGACACTTCTCTGTTCTACTGAAGAGGGAGAGGGAAGCCTGTGAAGAAAGCAGTCTTTTCACCCTGAGACAGGTGGGGACCATCAGTGTTTAGTAGATACCTATTTCTCTCCTTGGCCTACACAGTCAACACAGTCAATTGATTTAGTCCAAACCCAAATTTCAGGCAGCTACAGTTGCCTTTGGTAAAATGAATGCTACCCTCCAAAGATGTGAAATAGAGCATGAAGAACTGAGCAAGCACCAGGAAGGACTTCCCAGACCCAGCAGCAGGCTCAGGATGAGCCAATGTGTGCAAGCACTTGCATTGCCAGTCAGAAAGAGAGATAGTTTGAGGGTGACAGAGAGTCTGCTGAGTACCTTGTCCAGCAAAGAACAAAAGGGGCTAAAATGGCTGATGGATAAATCACAGCAGTATCTGCCAGCAAAGGATTTATGACAACAGCTCTAGCTGTTTTTACTGAGAGGGAGAAATCTTTCTCATAAATAAGCCTGTAAATTGACTGCTTGATTCTGGTTGTTATCAGATTTAATTTGTTTGTCATAGTAAGAAAATTCTGCATCAACAGGGGCAAAGACAGGGTTAAGAGGGACTCCATCTAAGAAAGCTGAGAACACTCAAGAGCAGTAAGGCCTGTCATCTCTGTCATGTAGCTATGCCTGTGGGAGCTTCTTTTCTGCAATTGAGTTGGCTGTTCTTTGCTAGGGAAGCTTGTTCATTGAGACTGGATTCTCACAGGATTTTATGGAAACAGGAGACACACAGTTTTATGTTTATGGCATAGTAGAAAATGTAAAGAGCATGTCTGGTGTCATGTAAATGTAGATTCTAACAGCGTGATGGGCTTTCCTTTTCTTCTTGTAGTGCCCAGACCATTTCCATGCCATCAGCTGGGGAAAACATTACAACCACCATTGTAAGCAGATGTATCATTCAAATGTATCCGTGATCTAAAAATGGTACGTCCAAGGGCTGAGTTTGGGCCTGATTTTGTTTCTGCTAGACAATATGCATGGAGCACCCTAACATCTGGGGATATTAAGGACAGATTTGCTCTTTAGGTACTTGTGTAAACAGGAAAGTTATTGCTGTGGAGATTAAAAGAAAATTCAGAAAGATAATACATCAATCTGTCCTGAGAATACTGCAAACAATTATTAGTATGAGCATGTCAAAGCAAACTCCTATGCTTTTTTTCCCCCCACCCCAGGGTATATGTTGTAAAAACAGACATTCATCTTGGTATCTGCCTCATACAGATGTGAAGGTGGACAAAGCTACAGAAGAGTAGTGGAAAAAACTCTTTGTTTTTTCTGGTAATATGTTTAGCTAAAACTGTACAAGGATATCATCTAAAAGGAGGAAAAGGAGGTTTTGCCTGATCCCAAGATGTATTGCATACCTCCACATAATCAGATAGCTCCAGAGGCAAGTCATAAATACCATTGCTAAGTAAGTGTGAAATGGAGTCATGGGATATTACTAGTCTATGACACCCTTGGATAAAAAATATAATGAAATCAAAATATAAAAATGAGAAAGGAGGCAAAGAAATTCTTATTTTTGCTTCCACATGCAGCTTGAATCAACCTACCATGTAATTTCATATCAGAAGGAAACTCCATAAGCTAACAGCCCCCTCCATCTTTCATAACTGATCAAATAAGGCACTGCCTAATAGCCAGAAGATTGCAAGAAATTTTAATAATATAATGTCATTGAACCAGTGAAATACAAGAACATGACAGAGCTCTCCTTGCAGGATGTTCAATTACTTTTATGTTATTGCTGACTCAAGGAAGGAGGGTTTGGGGTTTATCTTCCATAAGTAAAGGCAGAGAGGCCAGACCACAACAGATACTGAACATCCACAGAATGTCACCAGGACAGCCCTTTCTTTAAATCTTTATTTTGTGCAGCATTTACTAGATTTTCTCCCCAAACCTTTACCTTTTTTTCGAGAAGACTCTGAATAATGGCCTTTTTGATTCTGCTATGGCTTACCAGTATTCCCTCACAAGCTGGAAGAAGCAATAGCTGGCCCAGGGGGCCAGAACAGAGGTATTACCTCGGCATATGAAGGTGGATCTTAAGGACAAATGTGTCAGTGTTTAGAGAGGTGGAATAAGTTCCTGTTTCTGTCACAGCCCTTCAGAACAAGAAGAGGAAAGTATTCAGTTAGTACATCCACGCTGATGCTAAACGGGTTACAGTAATTCTGTCTAAAAAGCTAATAACTGTAATCTGAAGTCTGAAATATTATGTACCATGAAATGGAGCAGATCTGTCTAACTTTGATTGTGGTTTGTGAAAAAGTCATCTGTCTTTCGCTGGGCAGCTCATTGGCTGATTCTTGAATCAAACCAGTCTGGATTATGTAAATGAACATTTTCCTCATTCATATGCTGTTCATACATTTTGGACACCACATGGGTATCTTAAATTTTTCAGCTAAGGATTTAAAGTGTCATTATGACCAGTTTTGAGACTTTTGGCCTCCTCTGCTATTTGTATGGATTTTTATTTTTCAGTTGTTATGGCTGGCTTCTAAGGCAGGGTAAGTGAGGTTCTTGTTAATAGATCCCTTGGGGTGGATTAGTTTGAAACAACACTGAATGACTGATGTATATGTGAGCCAGGTTTATTTTAAAACAATTTGGTTGCAGCAGAAAAGAGTTATGTAGTCTTTTTTATTCTTTTCTAGAAAAATATAAAAGAAAGTATATAAAGAAGAAGAAGAAAGAGAAGGAAAGGACAAAAGTACTAAACCACCTCTGAAGGATCTGCTCCTTAGCTGCTTTTTCCCTTATCTGACATGAAAACACTTTGTTTAAGACAGCAGTCTCACTTTATCAGGGAAAAACTGATCACAGGGGTCAATCAGTTTTACCTAAGCAAAGTTTAGTCTACCATGTTGGTTAATTCACGTTGGTATTTTAATGTTCGGGGGATAATCAAATGGCAAATCTACTCTCTAAATGAATGAACAGCTACCACTATATCACTGTGAAAACTACTCCAATTTTGGCTGAATCATAGGTTTTCAAAGAAGTGAAATGGTTGGAGTGCAAGAGTTCATAAGTACTGAAATCCCAGTGAGTTGTAGCCCACAGAAGACTAATAGGGCCAAGATTTTGGCTAGAGCAAATGAAAAAATGTACTACTAGTTCCCTTTTAAAAAGCTGGTCAAGTCTGCTAGTGACCTAAAGCTGTGTAATGGTTTGTAGGAAGATTTCAGACTGAGGAGGTCATGGTTTCTACTTGCCCAGTGTCCTGTTTTATAACTCTCTCATGTTTTGTGCATATTTTTAATTTCCATCCTTTCTCTGTGCTTCTTTACATCTGCCTTTTTCTGTGACCTCTATCATCTCTATGTCATAGTCAAGCCAGTCCTGCAAAAATAAGAGGGAAAATATCATTGTCAATTAACAGTAAGGTTAGCCCTAAAACATGTCAGAGCAGGTGCTGATTGGCTCCATCCCCAGTTCTTTCCCTCTGACTTTCAAAGGCAAAAGTGAAGTTGTCTGTCTGTGAAGGCTTTGCACTCCAAGTATTTTCATCTGGGGAGAAACAAATTGTAATCTAGAGCTGGCTGAGTGCATATAATGTATTCTATACAAAAATGCATTTCTCTCAGTGCAAAGGAAGGCATAGATCTGTGCAAAAGATGACAAACACGAGTCATAGGGAAAAGAGTGCAGCTTTAAGACACCTTTTTAAACAATTATAAGTTAGGAATTTAAAATAAGATTGATATCAAGAACCAAGTCACACAAGGCTCATATTTTAAGCAGTTTCCTGTATGCCATCTCACAATGTCAGAAGCTTAATTAAGTTTGCCTTTAAATTCTTCCAGCCTAAAAAAATAAATAAGTGATGGAATTGAACTGGCATGCCAGTGATTTAGAAGTAGCTTGTACACAGTCAAGGGCAAGGAGCTTGTTGTTAAATTCAGTACTAAAATAGAGGTTTTACATTGTTTTGAAGGCCAAGGAAGAGGACAAAAGCTTTTTCTTTTTTTTTTAAACTTAATTCTACAAATTTATTTAATTACCTTCTCATATGGTCTCAGAGTGCATGAAAATTTGTTCAGTGAGTACTTATCACTAGCATGAGCTGCGTCAGAATTGCTGTATATTCTGTCTGCTCACCAGTAGAGACAGTGACTCCTCAAGGTAAAGTAAAATCTACTCCTCATAAGATACCAGGCTAAATAATGCCTCCAATGAAGTCTATGGGAAAATGCCTGAGCTGTTTAGTGCAAACAGGTTTTTGTCCATGTGTATTTGTTGATATCAAGAGAACCTTTTGGGCAATAATGGAAATTAGGGAAATTTTTGTGTTAGAGATTTCACTTCTTATACAAATTAATGCTAAGGCTACTTTCAACTTTTGATCAAACCATAGATTAAAAGTGTAGTCAGGTGTGTAAGATGAACAGGCCTTGATCTGATATCTCTGCAAAAGACTAAAAAATAGCTTGACATTTACATTTTTACTGTGTGCTAAAACCTGAACTGAATTTACCTGGACACTTCAGAGCCGTAGCTGCAATGGCTTGTCTGAAACACAAACATTGCTGGGACATTGCTCTTCTTATCTTTCTAATTTTCACTCAGTAAAACCAAAATAAAAGCAATAAAAGAACTGATTATGGCAAACCAACATTACTGAATGTTCCAGGTAAATATTGACTTTTGAAGATCGGTTTCTCCCCATCTCATCACAGGTACTTATATCAAGTGCCATGTCTTCAGTGCTTAGGACTAAAGAGATTCTATTTTCCTAACCTAAGTATGATTTAAAATACTAACTGATCACTGAAGGCAAGATTCAAGTCCTGACAGTGCTGGAATGGAGAATGCAGGGGCATGCTGGAAGGTGGAGGGCTTAAAGGGTTTGTAATTTTGTCTTTAAATATTGAGATCATGGGAGGCCAGTGGGCTTTTCTCTGTACAGAATGCAGCATAGCAAAATGTGCATTGCATAGGTGATGGTGAACTGCTTTCTGTTCCTCAGAGACTGTTAGACCAGGCTGTGGGTGCTCTCTGTTTGGCAAAACTGTGAAATGGAAGATGCATTCAGTTCTCTATCAGTTCAGATGCATTGCAGAGATATCTTTCGCCAAGGGCTTCTTCCTCCAGCCTTTCAACCTCTGAGGTCACCTGACCATGCATTGACTTATGTTTGTATTTTAATTGCAGCTCTTTTATTTTACCTGTATATGAGTGAGCTTCTATTTTTTGCATGACCATACCAGATTCTTTTTGTTTATCATCAGTAAGCCTCTCTCATTAGTTGTCTATTCTAGACATTAAATTTTTGATGCTACTGCTAGCAGAACATATGTTCAGTCACTGCAGTTTTATTGTGTATCCTTAGGAAGGTCTACAGGAAAAGATTCTCTTAGATTTGATTTTTTGGTTTAATTTGGTAAAAGCTTGACTAGATGTTTCATTTTGATTTTACTTCTTTTCCTGTGTTAATTAGCAGTATTCTCTTTGCTAGATCCAGTGAAACTGATGAGAATGCCTACATTCCTATTCAACTAAGGATATAAAAGAAACCTCTTGGTGTCTAATTACAGCAAGAAAAAAAGAGGGCTGAGGCCAGAACTGATTTATGGGCTAGTGCATCATGTATTCCACCTACTGTAAGTCACTGAATTTTAAAATGGCAGCCTATGGACATAAAAAAAAAATCTACAGTACTTTTCTATATTTCCTTTTCGTTACAACAAAATACTTAACCAGGAGATAGAAGGTATTTTGCATTAATATGCCTTTTCTCATTTTAGGGAAAAAGGGAACCTTCTGAGAGCAGTATAAGGATAATCCTCATTAAGACATTATTAACAAGGCATATTATTAGAACCATTAAAGCCATTGCCCTTGATTATAAATGAGTAAATTGGTTAATGAGAGCAGTAGTTAAATGGGGATATTATTGCTAAATGAGGAAATTATATGAAAGTTAAATACATCACAGTGGTTCTTCTACACAATTAAAGATCTAGGAGGAAAGAGATTAAGGAGGAGGGTATGAGAAAGTAGAAGTCATAAAGTAGGAGCACATTTTAAAATGTGTATTACAAAAGTCTATTAAAACTGAATAAAAGTCAATGGTGCATATTTACTTGACTGAAATTCATCTGAGGCTACTCCTTGCAAGACTATAGACAGAAAATCCCAAACTCTGTCATGGTGCTGAAATGTTGTGTAATCATAGAGCCATCTGGTAGGGATCAGATTTGCCCCCCTGTACTTGCCTTAAGATCCAGGCCTCACATCTGTCCTTCCTCAAGCTCCTCCTTTCACATGTTTGAGCCACTGTAATAACTATGAGTGTTTTGAGCAGCTTTTTGCTATAAGGGTCATATTTTTCCTGTCTTTTTCAGACTTAATTGTACTTCTTTTTCCAGTTAACTCTGCTGGAAATTACATGCCTTCCTGCCAGTAATCTATTGTGAGGGAAAACAATGCACATACACATTATATCCGGGGTTCTCAGGAGTTCATCTGGTCCAATAACCCTGCTCAAGTAGGGCTACCTAGAAATGGTTGACCAGGACCATGTCTAGATAGCTTCTGAATAGTTCCAAGGATGGAGAATCCATAACCTCTCAGTACAACTTGTTGCAGTGCTCCATCACTCTCAGTGATGTCAAAAAGTAAAAAAGCTATTCCTGATGTTCAGACAGAACCTCCTGTGGTTTTATCTGTGTCTATTGCCTCTTGTCCTGTCACTGGGCACCACTGAAATAAACCTGTCTCCTTTTTTTCACTCTCCCTTCAGGTATTTATACACATTAGTGAGACACTCCTTGATCCCTCCCTGAGCCTTCTCTTCTCTAGGTTAAAGAACCTTCCGGCCCCATTCATTCTATGATTCTGTGATTTCTTTTAGGCGGATTAAATATACCTTGGGTTAGCTTTGGAGCAGAAAAAGGTACTATGGGGAAGACAATTGCCTGATCAATTCTGCCTTGAAACTACAGACATGGAGGTGTGTGTCCACACTACCACAGAACTCAGTGCCAGGCCCAACCCAACAGCAGGCAGAGTCATCTTGGAAGGTCTGCAAGAAATATCGACACCCCTTTGGGAATGGTTTGCTTTGTCAGGTAAATCATGTGGACAAGATGTTTGTTCAGCCTGGAGTGTACATAGGGCCACTCTCTGGCTGTTTTGATACAGTCCAGCACGTAATACAAGTAAACACTGATTCTGTACCTTTGCTGTCATCTCTAGTCATACTGTGAATTTTTAAGCTTGATCCACAAGGAAATCAGTTCAGCCCAGGGTTGTTAAAAGCAGTATGACAGACTTCTCACACTGGATTTCCTTGCATCTTAGGTGCAATGAGACTGTGTGCCAATGCCTTTGACTTCCAAGAGATGCAGGTTATTGCTGGGCCAGTGTATCAGCACCTGCAGCTTATGTGCAGGCAGGGTTAAATGTGGAGATGAAGGGATTGAAGAATACAGCACTGGCAACACACTTCTCCACTTGTCTGGGTCTCCACTTAAAGCAAGGGAGACACACAAATCAAGGCCTTCTGGAACTGCACTGGCAAATGCCTTGTTAGCAGCTTGTGGAATATATAAGAGTATAAGGTGTATGAGTGGAGTTACACTAGGAATACTAAGTGTGACTCAGAGCTGGCCACTTGAGAGCATTGGTGCTGCTAGCTGTAATTATTAATTGTCTGTGGGGTGAACTGCCTGGGGCACAGGCTGTCATTTATAGTGGCATGTGCAATGGACTGCTTAGTTTCCAGATGAAACTGTAACACAAACACAGATGGAGTGATTGCGTCCCACCCAGTCTAATTAATTCTTCTTGAAATTCCTAATGCACTATTTTCCAGCTTTCCTCTTTACGAAAAAACAATGTTCTCTGTACTGTTGTTGGAGAAGGGAGGAAGGGGCTGTATGACTCCCAAGTGACACCTGAGGAGGGGTTAGGCTTTTGTTGTATATTGGCAAACCTTATACTGAACCTGTGAAGGACTGAGGCTTTCTTCAGCTTGAGAGCTACTTTGGAAACCCAAAGGCATGGCAGGAGTAGGTGAAGAGGGAAGGGCAGAAGATCCATACTGAGCAGTATTTTCCATTCAGTTGCAGAAAGCAAATCCACAGCATGCTGCCAATTTCCTGTCATTTGTTTGATGGTGGTGTCATGCTGTGGAGCGCCAAGCTGAGCATCCCATAGATCTCCCTCATAAAAAAATGTGTGGGAAGTTGATGATACATGTCTTGTAACAAAACAACACATAAGGGCTGTGCATCACTGGTCTTTTTCTACCTCTTTATTTTTTAGTATTACCCTGAAGAAGAGTTTGAGTTTGTCATCCTAGAGCTACAAGACAATTTGGTTCTTATGTGAGATAGTAAAAACATCCTGCCAAAAACATAATGTGGTGGAAAAATTAAACATCAGATCATAGCTCTGTGAAAAGAGTGATGTGGATTATCCACAGATAAACTGCCAGGAATACTGTTTAGCTGGGGCACCTCTTCTTTTCTCTGATCTCATCTATCAGAGATTGCTGTGGTGACATGTGTTTCATTTCATATCTCACTTTAAAAAACCAGTCAATCAATATTTCCTCTTTCATTTTCCCATGTTACTGTGAGTTAACGTTCTTTATCTTGCTTGATGTAAGAACAAAAATCCCAGAGCTGTTGCTCTCCTCCTAACTTCTCAGGGTCATCACAAGAGCTGGTCACGGTTATGCTCTGCTGAGCTGAAGGCCCAGCAGGGGTACTACATTTCCTTCTAATCTTTCATAACAATTTCCTTTTTAGCTTAAGCAGCGCTCTGCTTTCCGACAGTTCTTAGCCTTTTTGTTCCTTAGTTGCTTCAGCTATGTCTAGGCTATTTTAAGGAGAGAGGAGGAATTTCTCTGAGAATAAAAGATGCCCTTTAGGACTCTATCCTACGGAGGAAAGGTTAATATATTAACTTAAAGCAAAGAACTAGCAGTTTTGCCCAAGCACATCCGTGGCCTTTTTCCACTGCAGTGTTTAAATGCCTCACAACTACCTGTGCTACAGTCAGCTTCATGAGTCATGGTTGTTAACCCCGGTCTCCTATAAAAACAGAGAAAAATATTAGTTGAAATTGTCCACATCATGCCCCTTAAGCTGACAATAAAAGAGAAAAGTTGTCTCAAGTCTGAGCCATCAGCCAGCGTTTTAATACAAGACCTTTCTCCCAGTTCTTCTAATGGTTGATCTGGTGAGGTTCTGCTTTTTTCTAGGCAGGATACACACATTGAAAGGCTTGGGGTGACCCTTTTATGCTTATGAAACTCCTCTTGGAGTGAGATACAAACCTTTCAGAATATTTTGGACATCTTCAACCAGTATCCAAGCTGTGCATTCAGGGAAGTCCATCACAGATTTCCTGAGATGCGAAAGAGCATCTTGACTCCAAACCTTCTAGAAACAGGCAACATAGCCAGAGAAGGAATATTCTGCATAAAATTCACTTGGAGTCAAGTCACATGAGGGAAAAGATGGCCAGAATCAAATTTTCTGTGTAGCTAAATTACAGATACTAGCTAAATTCTAGCTGCAGGCTCACATAATTTAAACTAATATGCTAACAATATGCTGGACTCCAACCAGGATATAAAGTCATGTAGCAATTCTGGTAAATGATCTCCTGGCATTAATGGGTACAGAGTGATCTCCTTCCTCAAGGAACCTGTTTAATATCTTATCTGTGTCATCATGAGATGCTGTTGTTCCTCTCAGCATGGCTAAAACCTGCTGTAGTAATGACAACTTGTTATGTGTGGGAGCTGCCCAGTGAGTTGCAACAGGAAATTTTCCCTCCATCCTTAGACTTCTGGAAGATCCAGCTATTTCTCTGGTTTTCTTGAAATACAGAAAAAGGCCATGCTTTGAACTGTTGCTCCAATATAGACCATGAGCCAGCAGTATCAAGATATGGTGGTACAGAGCCAGGATGGTGCCCCAAAGCCTGCAGAAGATCAGTCTGCAAAGAAAGACCAAGGAGTCAAAAGGACCCTAGAGCAGACAGGTAAGATGTGCCTCAAATCAAGGACAATTACAAGATTCCAGCAGGCATTATTTTTCACTAAAATGCCAATGGCTAGAATTAAACTATATTTTTGTTTTTGAAAAGTCATCATGTTTCAGAAAGCAATATAGAAAAAAACCCCGTCAATCCAGAAGATGTTCCCTCCTCTGAGACATGTAGGAAGAATTCCTAAGCACATTTCATATCCCTGTATTCTGCTCAGTAACACAAAGCGGGTGGAAAAGATGGAAGAAGTTTTTGGAGTTCCAGCAGGTACTCTCTTCCTGCATTAGGCTTACATGTGAATGAAAATATGTGACACACATCCATTCTAGATTAGTTTATGTGATTTTGTTTACCATTTCAGTCACACATCCAGTTTCCTTTGTTGATGAAGTAATTCCCAGAGTGTCACTAGAAAAATCAAAAGATGGTACCGGTGCTCTGTCAGAACTGTTATGTTAGTTGGTGGGTTGGTTGGTTGGTTGGTTGGTTAGTTAGTTAGCTAGTTAGTTAGTTTAACCCAGGGTGAGAACTATGAGGCAGCTTGATGTCTGAGCTGGACATCCATTCTTAATGATTTCTCTAAAATGAATTGTTAAAGCACAGGTAGCCAGATAATTCCCTGATGGCACCACCCTGAGCTAAACACCCATTTCTCTAGGGGCAGTGTTTTGAGATGGAAATTTGTTCTAAATTTACTCCTACAGCAAGCAGCAATATTGCTTAGCATGGGGTTTGTCCACAAGAGCTCTGTAACATTTCCCATTAGCAACTATCTGCTCACACCAGCAGAGCAGCTATTTGATGCTGAGGCTGCTATGACAGCTACTTGAACATATAAATAGAACCATGCTTTATAAATGTGACAGTATCACATGGTTGAATGCATGGAAGTGCTGAAGTGGGAAAAATTTCTCTTACCCCATAATTATGTGTGTGTTAGTATTACATTCAGTGAAGTGGTAGGCCTGGTTAGGCTCAAGAATGAAGCACTTTTGACAAGCTTTAATTTAAGCTACAGCTGTGATAAAATGATTAAATTCAGGTTTTGTGCTGTAGATGGCTACCAGCACTGTAACTGTGCACATTAGCCAATGCATTTTGCCTTCAGCTCCCTGGCTGATCCAGGACATCTTCAGGTGATTTCTGTGTGGATGAGGCAATGGACTGACTTGAGACAAGGCAATTTATTCATCTCTTTCCTGTTTCACAGCAAATCAGCTGACTGATTATGACAGCTATCTAGGTGGAATTTCAGACAATTTCCTGTTCTGTGCAGGCCAGTTGATAGGCACTATTTGTGTGCTTCAGTGCGTTGGTGAACTCCATGGGTGGAGGAATCCTGGACAGTCCTACTGAGAGCTTTAGTGCCTATGGCAGATGAGGAAACTGGCTGAACTCTACCTGGATAAGTTTAAATAGTCTGTAGAACATCTATACAGAAATGCCTTTGGAAATGTTCAGGTTTAACTAGCTAACTACCTACGCAGCCTGAACTAACTCAGGGGGAGGAGGGCGGGGGATGCCAATAGGAGGTTGGATTAGGTGACTTTCCTAGGTCTCTTCCAACCTAAATTATGCTCTTGTTCTATGGTTATAGGTAGGACACTCTGTACACAGTATGAAAATTAGAAGGTGTTCTGTGCATTAATTTAAATTAATAAATAGAAATGGATCATTGACCTACTGTAGTCATCCTGTAGGACCACAGACCAGCTGGAGTGAAACAGAGTGAAACAGACTGTGGTAACCCATCTTTATCCTGTAGAAACTGCTCTTGCAAGAATGTTTGCAATGAGATTCTCATCCAGACAGCAACTGACCTTCCCGTTTGAGAGATCTGATTCCCATATGACTGAAAGTGTTTAAACAAATTCCCCCAGTGTTTAACAAACACTTTGTCCATAGCTGTCTGTGCAGTGCAGCCCTGCAAGCTTCCAATGACTGGAAACAAATGGGTTGTTGGAAATTGTGTGGACCACCAGTGTTTAGATGGGTTTTTTCTGCATCCCAGATTGTGCTTCTCATCTTGTTTTGCAAAAGAACACGGGAGGATGGGAGGTTGTGGGTCCTGAATGCTTCTCAGAACCCATTCAAAGTTCTCATTGTGTGATAAGGAATGAAAGACATGGGCAAGAACTGGTCAGTTCCAAGTGGTTTTCTTGTGGGTTGTCTTCTTTCCCACCAATATTGCTTGTTTAATGTAATCCTTGCAAAGAACAACACTAGTGGATTTTTCTTTAAGAGACATGGGGGGGGAAATTGTCAGTAAAAAGAGAAAAGAAAACAATGAAAAACTCAACCAAAAGTCAGTGGTAAATTGTGTGCATTTGTGGTACTTCTTCGATAGCCATGGAAAAGATTAGAATAGAAACTTGTTAGCAGCACCTGGTTTCTTCCCTTCAAAACAATTCTTCAGATGACATAAATACTTACAAGAATTTTCTTTTCCTTTCTGTTTTACTTTGCCTTGTCTTCTCGAGTCCAGATACCACAAACGGCTACATCTCTATGCTATGATGAAGACTACAATTAGTATTTCTTTGTGCAAGAAGATATATCTCAAGAGACCAGCAGCAGAATTCATTTTCTATTGTGCACACAGACACATATATTACAATGACATATTTCAAGATGTTCCAAATATTTTGTCCTAAAAAAGACTGATGCCACATTCCTGCAACACAGTATCATATTCTGTAGGTGTTGAGGACAGATTATGCCAATCAAACACTGGAGGCAAGAATATTTTATGTCATTCTCGTACAGCCTATCTTATCCCTGAGGTAATAGAGAGAACACTTTTTGTTGAAATCCTAATAAATGCACCATTTTCTAGATATGGCTTGATTTCATGCTGTCTGGAAGGAGTGATTAGCTTCGATTTTTTTGAAACCCTTGCATGACATAAACAGTGCATAATATTCTTTCCCATTTGTAAAATATTATTATTAGCCCTTGGAAACTTTGATTTCTATTTAATCTTCTACTTCATGCCTCCACTGATAGTGAAAATCGTTATCAAATGCCATTTTAGTGTGTTACTTCATGCAGTGAATTACTGAAGTCAACTGAATAGTAAAAGCAGAATGAAGCCTGGTCTGCTTGCAGACCTGCATAACTTCACTGATGTCAGTACTATGAAATTTATCTATGTCCAACTTTAATTGAACCCAGATCTTTATTTAGTTTGCTGGCAGGCTGTAGATTTATATTCTCTGAGTCTGTTCCAATGGCAGGTGAAGTCAAAGACAGTCTGCAGTGACTTCTAGGGGGTTTAGATGAGGCCCCAGTTCTTTGATGTGATCACATAAAGGTAAAAGATTTATGAGGTTTTTTTTTTGGGGTTTTTTTGGCTTTTTTTTGGTGAAAATGATGCATGCAAGACAGTAGAGCAGGTTACCAAGTAGCCAATGACTGTTTCACTGTATGGGGCTGTGAAGCTGAAGCAGTCATAGGTGGTAAACAGGAGAGGCAGAGGAGGAATTGTCCGTTTTGACCAGATTTTGTGATTGCTCTTCCCTTTTTCATAGGATTTATTTACCTAATTCTGCAACTTTAAAACTGTAATTCTAATTGACTAGGATTTACGTCCACTAGGATTCTGATGTAGAGGTTTTGGACCTTTCAGACAACCAGTAAAACAGAATACATTGACAAGCCCTGCAACAGTCCTCATTAATTGCAAGCTGTTTTTTCTGATTTACAGTGCTCAGCAGGATTATTGGTTGTACCAATTCTCCAAGGCCCTGAACTTCTTGCCCTACCACTTAAACCCACCTGGAACACAACATCAGTGATTCACTGTCTTCCAGCCAGCAGGTTACTGCCCTGACACACAGCCCTCTGTTGCTGATTGTCTTAGTGCCTGTAAGACCCAGGTGTCACAACAAGACTCCTGCCTCTTCAGAAAACACTCCTATTAAGTAAAAGTAAAAATCATGTATTGTACATGATTTATCTGCAGCATTATTTCTTTCTTGGTAGTAATTTTGTGATTGCTTCGTGTTTCCTTTTTCCAGGTCCTAATCATCTCATCAAATCCATAGTCATCAAAAAGTGGCTCTGGACATACAGATTCATAGGATTGTCCTGACCCCATACCACATTCTCACTTGCCAGGTACTTGCTGAGCAAAAGAAGATCACAAAAATGCTCTGTAATCCATGGTATTCTTTGGCAAATATTTCAACTTGCCCCAAAAAACATTTTCTTTGTTATTTGTTCTGAATCTGGCTCCTGCCAGATCATTTGAAGATCTGCAGTTCTCATAGTAGAAAAACACTGCTCACAGTTGCTTCCTGTTTCCATTCTCATGTCAATAATCATCTTTTTGATTAATGTTTCCAAACTCAGAAGTCATAGCCTGCTCAATTCTTTCTTATATGAAGATGTTTGCCATTTCAGATCATCCTTCTTGCTGTTCTTTGGATCTTTTCTAATTCTAATATAATGTTTCTGACACATGGGGATTAAAACTGTGTATTTTTAAAGTGTAGGCAAACCATGGATCCATACAGTGGTACAGTAATGTTGTCTATTGCGCTCTACTTTTCTTATGAATGCCTACAATTTTTTCTAACTTCTATTTCCCCCTGACTGTTACTGAGCAACACACTGATGCATTCATGGAACAATCTCACTTCAGAGTATTGGTGTTGGGCTCAGAGCCCATCATTTAAGATGTGACGTTAGAAGTACTTCTGTCCAGTGCTCATCCCTTTATGTTTATCTGTACTAAAAGCTCTTGATGTTGTGAGCTGCCCAGGTGCTCAGTCTTGTAAGCTGTGCAGTTCTTCACAGACAGTTCATTTGTCAATATTCTAACCAGAATCAGCTCCTGCACACACCACTATAGACCTTCACTGGTTTCTGCCCAGCATCATTGTTCTTCACTCCTCCTCTCTTATTTTTTGATGTTTTTTAGAAGTGCTAAGGAAAGTAAATGTGAGGAAATTTGCTGAAAGTGCTTTCAAAGTAGAGATGCACCACACCAGCCAGTTCAGCCTTATTCAAATCTTTGCTGACTTCTTCAAATAACTCCACTGAGCCTGCAAGATAAGGCATACTCTTTGAAAAAAACGCCATGAGAACTATTCCCTAATGGATCACACTTATCCAGGTGGCTGGTCTTTGTGATATTACTGTGCTGTCGAAGCCAAGGACAGGCATCAGAATTCCATGTTTGAACTTCCATAGTTCTCTCTAAAGCTGTTTTTTGTTCAGTTAGTATCATATCTGTTGTCGCCAAGTGCTCAGGTGTGTGTGGTTTTAAGCATGTTATCCACCACTGTTAGTAACCAAACTACTTCATTGTGGAACTCTTTCAGAGCTATTGGGTGCACAACATCTTAATCCTGACAATTTGCTACTTTTGTCCCTTTTCTCAAGGACAAAAATAACCTCATCTATTTTACAGTTAATTCAGTATCACACAGGTTTTGTAATGAGATCTTCCACAAAAAAGTCTGAGAAGGGGAATTGTGCCAATTTTTAATGTTTTGTGTATTGATAATAAGGTGCTGTTTAGCTTCTTGGAAACCTCCTCACTGAATGTGAGCACTCTTTTTATATCCTGACCATTCACAGACCCAAAAGACTCTCAAGTCAGCCTGTTCTCCTTGACATAATTCAGGATATATTGTTTTCCTTTTACCAAAAACTAGGGGAGCAAAGTGATGAGACTTAGATGTCCATGAGAAGTAGCGGATAATAGAAAACATTTAAAAAAATATTCTGTGGGGTTTGGGCAGTTCTTTGTGCCTTAAAAATGGAGCTAGTCAAGACCAAAGACTATCTGTACTTTTTGCCTCCTGCTCATATTGCAAGCTTTTTTCCTTTCTTTGTCCAACTGAATATTTATGAAATGTTACTGCCTAGTTTTCCTGCCAAACTTTAGATGGCTGTCTGTGACTATATGCCTTATCCAACAGGTGTTGTTCAGGAAGTAAAAAGAGATGCATTAGCTAATCTTACAGTGGGGGAAAATCTTGGGTCTAGATCCAGGGCCAGCTGCAAAATTCAAGTATTTATCATCATATATTGCCAAGACCAAATCATATGAGATGGCATTTATGGACTGATATTAGATAGCCAATGTGATGCAAACACTCCACTCCTTCAAAGGTCATGGAAATGTTGACTGCTTTCTTCTGTGATTTTTCTTGAGTAGGATTCAAATTTTTATTTACCAATTCAGAAAATCCTTGTGTTCCTTTAAAAGTACAAGTGACATTAGAAAAGTTCTGTAAGAAACTCAGCCTGTTCCTGTTTTACTAGGATTCTTTCACTTTAAATAGATTATTATAAAGTGGTATTGGCAATTGCCAAGACAATTGCACAGGGTACAACTCTCTCTATCAGCTGAGCAGAGGTAATTAGATTGAAAACCTTGGGTGCATTAGTCTAATCCAATACTGTACAGAAATGTACAATCAGTTATACATCATATCATCTCAGCACTGTGTCAAATCAATATCTGTTTTCGGCAGGAAAAATGTGCAGGTTGTGCTGAAGTTATGACTAATGGGAATGGTTTTTGGAGTGTGTGTGCAGTTTGAACTGTAAGGAATGATGACAATTGGTTTCATCTGGAGTAATTACAGCTCAGTGACCACTAGTTAGGCAATTACTCAAAGGAAATCCCCTTGAGGGAAGCATAGCTCGTCTTTGAGGAGAAAACATAAACAATATAAATTCTTTAGGTGTGATAGAAAAACATTTATTCATCCAAAAGAAATAAAAAGCAATGACAACAGAGTAGCAGAATTTCATGCTTCCTATCTAGAAAAAAAATCCTAAATCTTACAGTGTCACATTTTGGTCTCCATGATGCCATGAACTTCTTAAAGAGATGAAAGAGAGAGGAAAGGTAGTTTTGACAAAGTGCTTGGTCACCTGCATTTGTAATGCACTGTGTCTCCAGAGAGTGCTCAGGGGCAACAGAGGATTATGCATTGGGTAAAGTATGCATGTGATGAACATGATTTATGATATATACTTTATGAAACATTGTGGGAATGCTGTATCTTGAAATTGTTGGAGGATGATTCTGACCTCCAGGAAGGCCATAAATCTGTTAATTAGTTAATACTTGTATTAACTAATGGTGTATTGTTCCAGGTAACAGCACACTGTGACAGGTCAGTGAAACTCTAAAAAGCAGTGGAGAAAGATGGTTAACCAGTGATCAATTTACTGATTTTTTTTTTTTTTTTGTAATAAACATGTTTAATTGTATAAATACAAGAGGTTAGAACTTGCTTCTCTCCAAGGAGCAATATAAAGGCTGATCATGTATATGATGCTGGGCACTACAGAATCAATCTATAAGAAAAGAAACTCCTTGGTTACAGAATACCCACATACTAGGGAGAAAATACTGTGAGCTATCTAATCTAGCAAGCAAGGGCACAAAAAGAACCATGACTATGAAGCTAAAGAACAGCAAATTCAATGCTAAAAATAAGACGCAGGTTGTAGGAGTGATTGAAACAAACTATCTGGTGAAGTGATAGATTCTCCATCTTTCAATGACTTCCAAAGCAGGTAGGTTCTCTGAAGATGTGTCTTTTTTTGCCAATGACAAGTTAATCAGAGGACAGTTTGAAGGGCAGTAGCTGATGAGCTGAAGATCCCCTCTGGCCTTAAACTCTCTAAACATGGTACACTGCCACAGATCTCACAGACATGACGCAAAATAGAAACGATGCTTTCTTTTGCAAGCTAAAGGAGGGAAAAGGAAAAGTAAAGGCCACAGGGCAAATTGAAGTCTGAGAGAAGTAAAACTTCTGTGCAGGTGTGTCTGAAACAAATAGACTGTGGGATATAAATAGGCTGCAGTCCCAGGGTGAGAAGAGGATGCATGAGCTTCTCTATGATGCTTTACACATGAGATCCCCTGTTAGTTTAAGTGTACATTAATTCAAATGCAATATGCATAAACCAGAGCAAATCCAGAAAGCTGCAATGCAAAAACAGCTGGAGTGCTCTTTAATTACAAGGAGCATTTTCTATATGGGATGCTGGGGATCTGAGATGAAAATGAATGCTGCAAAATGGTGTACTGGTACTTGTGAAACTACAACAGTGAAGGCACCTGTGGAAGGTGCCTATCTGCATATCCCCATTGCTGGCCAATTTCCTAATTTTTCAAGGTGTAAGGATCTGACAAGCACACTGCATGTTCACCTGGTGAATAGGAAAAGGGTTGGTGCTTTCGACTGGGAACAAAACGTGCCTCATTTCAAGCTCTTGACTCATGTCCCAATCACACCCTGCAGAGTTGGCCACATTACCTTCACTTAAGGGAAAATGCTGACTTCCAGCCTTGCCCTTGCACCCACAAAGCTCCCCTGTCTGTTTTGGGAAGCTGACTTGGCAGTTTCTGTGTTTTATGCTCCCACAGACAGGTAGTAAAGGGAGAACAGCAAAGTTGGTAGTGCCTGGTTGTCTCTTTGAAACAGGAAAATGGGAACACCATGCAGATGTACCTCTAAACTGTTTTTTGCAAATGTCACTACAGTATATATGGGAGAAGGTGGAGGAGCCAGGGGTAATCTCAAGGGAGTGATTCACAACCCCCCCAAGTCTATACAAAGGTTTTAGTCCAGCCATAATATATGTTTCCAATTTCATTCCCTCTTTTTTTTTTCCTTACATAGAGCTTTTGCAATGTGTCCTTTTGCTTGTACTGCTAATATTATGTGGCCTTAGTAGTTGTTTTTTTCTTTTTTTTTTCTAAACATCAATAATTGTGATCATTATCTTGCAAAGGTTCAAATCTTTGTAATTTCGTGACTACTGCCATTACACTGATGCTATCAGTGGAAGAGCACAAGCTACTCTGAGCTGTTACAGATTCATCATTAGCATAGTATCCTATTGATTCTCTATATCTTTTTTCCAAGGCTGAGCTACATGGACTGTCTAGAATATAATCACAGAGCACTAACTTTAAATTGAAAGTACTATAGCTTTTCAGTTGCCTCAAAGTAGAGTGAATAGCAGGAAATATTCACAAGTATGTTTGAGTCTGAAGATATGGGTTTGACCATTATTGGGGTTTTTTTGGCTCCTTGGTGGATAGGCATTTTCTGACAGGTGCACTTCAAGAGGAATGTCTTCATAGAGACATATGGTTATTTTGTTATTTTTGGTCGGGTTTTTTAATTTTTTTTTTTTTCCTACTAGACATTCAACAAGCAAGACTTCTGAAAATGTTTTATACTATTCTGTCCTTAAGATCCAGCTTTGGTTACATGTTTTCAGCCCAGAAAGAGTTATTTAGGTATTAGTTATTTTCCTCCAGTTTATAGCTCTTTTCCTTTATTTTGCTGTCAAAGCTCTGCTCAGTGCTGAGTATGTCTCTTCTTTTTGTTTAGCTTTATTATGCATGGAATGTGGCTCACCGGCACTGTTTGCTCTATTGCTTCTTGAATTAGGCAAGTTCTGAGTGGATCATTCTTTGAATGTCGCCTGCAGATTCACATGAGTACGTCCTTCCCCGGGGAGGTACATAATCTTCTCCTTTCCCATCAAGGGGAGTGTAATTACAACAGAGATTGGTGTGACAGATGTGGGTATTATAAACACTGTCAGTGCTTTCTGAATGACTCATGCATTAGTTTTCCCTCCGACCAAACACTGATGGAATGTTCTCTGTATCTCTGTATTGGAAATTATCATCTTGGTATCAGTTCTCATTCATTCCAGCACTGTATTTTAGCCAAGTATGCTGCAATGTGTATTATTCCTCCTTCCTTTCCTTTGCTCATTTGTTCCTGCCTCCCTTCCCCGCTTTAGTTGCAACTGGGAGCTTTTACTAGGTTCCAAATGGAAGTCAGTCTAGACTTGCTTTTATCAAGTATGTCATCTGATCTTTCATTTACTGCCTTTTTATGCATTTCTGGGTTCTGTATTATTTTTCTATTAATAGAGAACTGTCTTGAATCTTTGCACCTTTTCTTTGTGTGTGTGTTAATGTAGCTGTTCAAACCACACAGCTCATGGCTCACTTCTCCTCAGAGTCCACTTTTTTATTATTACAAGTCTGTAGCAAAATTGGAGAAGCACTCTGCCTTGCAGTACATTTTACACTTACATGAACATACAGACCGAAGATGTTTTGTTCCTAGAGGTCCCACTTCCTTGTAATTCATTCATGCTAAATAAAATGAAGGGCTATCCATTTTACCTCTGACTTGGAAACTGAAAAACAGAAGAAAGCTCAAAAATGAAAACAATTCCCCACTGAAGTTTTAAATGCCTTTTTAATGGAAGAAAAGAACAGTAAATTCGGATCCAAATATTTAGGTTTTTTGGATCTAAATGCAAATGGTGCTAGAGGAACCTAATGTCCACGTATACTTTAAAATTATTCTGTAAAATCTAATCAGGGTTCTTTTTTGTTTGTCCCATTGAGCTGATTTGTGTCACTAGAGTATGGAAAATATTAGTAAATATTCTTGCATTTAAAGGCAACTCTCCTAATGCTTCTCAATTCTCTTTTATTTCACTCTTTTTTTTTATCACTTAGATGTTCAAAGTCTGCTGTCTGGGAGAGTATCCTAGTACTTCTGGTTGTTAAGCAAAGAGAATCCTGTTTCCTCTTGCTGCCCAGCAGTATGCAGTATGAGAAAGCAGTGTAAGCAGTGTACTTGCCAGTGTCTGAATGCACGGTACTGATGTCTAAGCCATCAATGAGATCTTGGAGGCTGAAACCCACCTTCACGGCTAACTGATGATCAGGCCAAAATTTGAGTCTCTCTCCCCTACCTGCTTTCAGGATCTCCTGTCTTCAGTTTTGGACTCCCAGTTCTGAGCCACAGCCCCAGCACTCAGAGGGTTTGACAGACAGGCTTTGGTGGGCTGGTTCCACTCTGCGCACCCCTGGCTGGAGGACATTGCCACTCTAACAGAGCAGGCAGGTGGGCACACCACAGCAGCACAAGTGCCCAATCCTTCTGATTAACTCAGTTCCCTCTCCCCAGCAGTTCAGCATAGGACATCAGGTTAGCACTGAAGATGCAGAGATGCAGCAGTACCTTCCTGCTGATGTGGAGGGAAGCAGTAGTGACACAGGTGGAGGTGCAATGTGGACAGCCCTGGGCACACCTTTAACTTCTACAACCCATGGGCCCAAGCCTGACACTCTTCCTATTCAGTACACGCCTTGGCCATGGGAACACCAAGCAGGACCCAGTCTCTGTTTTCTTAAACATCACAGTGCACAGCTTTCTGTCTCTGTATGAATATGGATCTCAGAGAAGTGAACTCAAGAGCATTACCCAAACACTGGATTCTCTTTCCTCAAGCTGCAAATAGGCTGCAGATTTGCTTTGCATGTACTGCCCAATCCCAAAATGCAGACTGAATCTTAGTGGGAGCTTTTCCAGTGTTTCTTTGCAGTCATGTTTGTGTACCTTGGCAGGAAATGCAAAATATCTGCCAAGTGAAGAATTCCCTAGTCCAGTTCTCCCTCCAGCCCCATCCCAACCTTTCCAGGGTAATGGTCCTTGCAGGAAGCAATTTTGGAAAAGCTATTTCACAAGGAGAAATATGCCATTTCACACAGCTCCTGACATCCCAACTCAGTGCAGTAGGATCTCTGAGGCTCTCCTGTATGGGTCTAGCCATGGAAATGTGGTCCAAGTGTCTTTCTAATTACTTGTTTTTAGTACAACAGTGTTCATGGGAAATGAACATTATGGACTCCAGCCCAAACTAAGTCATACTCCAACCAGTCTTGCAGCACTAGTGTTAGTCTAATACCATAGAGTTCCCCATGTTCAGGAACAATGGATATCAGAGAAAAGGACTCCTCTTTCCCTGTGGAACGAGGACATGGGACATGCTCTTCCTTCAGGAAACAGAAATAAGGGGACACAGTTCGTTGTTTCAGTGAGATGTTACAAGAACAGAGTATAATGTCTTGTTCCTAGCAGTGGGTTTGTGAATGACTTGGTGGGTAAGCTTTGTTTTCAGATGTATAGAAAAATTGTGAACAGCAGTCTTGACTGGAGAAGAAAGGCCTGCATTCATAAGGCATTTTATCTGGGATAAATCACGTGAGTGACTTCAACCTCCTCGAGTGCAGCTGTTTACATGAGGTGCCACCAAACCAAGAAAAAGTCAGGAAGGACAACCTGAAAAAAGAATGAGGTGAACAATTTTCTTTCTCAGTGGCTGCTGTTGTGTTGGCTGTGACAGTGACTGTTTAGCTCTGCAGTCTGGTAGTATGAAATTTGCTTCAGATCCAAGCATTTTTTCCACATTTTGGGTTCATATTTACATTTGTTAAGGTTAATAGACCTGACAATTTCTTCATGTTCTCACCAGGGAGCAGACACTGACAAACCGTGGGAGGGACTGGAACAATATTCTCCACAGAAAGTAAAATCTGAGCCTCACTGGGCTGTAACACATTCTTCCCTTGTAACAGTTCTCAGTCCTTGATGGTGCAAATCTGCTAGTGGCCCTGAATTTACCTCAGCAATGCCAGTTTGCACCGCCTGTACATCTAACTGCTTATTCTTATTACTCATCTTCCTTACTGTTCTTCCAGGAATCATGGTGGAGCCCCAGCATTTCCTAAACACACTTTCTTCTCTTTTCCTTTCAGAATGTTTTGGACTCTAATTCTTCTGTGCTTGTACTATAGAAGCCCAACACTAAGCAATCCATCCTGTCTTTTAGGTCCCACCTGCAAAAAGACATTTTTTAAGAGCACAGGTATAAAGAAGTCAGACAACAGATGCCTTTGACCACTTGTAAGGTTGCATGACTTTAAAAAGAAAATAATACAAAAAACCAAGAAATTAATTCAGGAGAGAATTGAATGTTTAATTGGGGAAGTATGAATCTGCATTTTTCCCACTGGCATCAGGGCTCTCAGGAAATCTGAGGCAGGAACAGTAGTGAGTCTGAGACACTGTGCTTTCAGCTTTCTTCCCAGACCCCATGGAGAACCACCCAGGCAGACTTTAAAGGTTCAAGCAGACAACTAAGATCTAAGCAGTTATCTCTTTTGAGCAGACCTGCAGTAAGTGGCTGTATGCCTCCTCTTAAACTTGAATAAATGTGAGCTAAAATGCCTTAGCTAAATGGGGAGATTTAAAGTAAATATTTTCTTTGCATTTAAAGCAAGATAAATGATACAGGCAGGTCCTGTGACTAAGCTGATGTGTGGTCTCCTGCCATTGAGGGAACCAAACCCAGTACATGAGTCCATACAGAGAGTACTCTTCCTTTTCTTCCAGGTTCAGTACAAGGAGGCAGGAACTGATAACTGGAGACAGTGTTTAAAAGTCCCTGCTTTACAGACTAGGTTTTACAAGGATTCATCCCCAAAGCACACCAGGTGTTTAATTAGATAGTTTCATTGCATGCCTTTATGCTCTTGCCTTTAATGAAGTCTGGCTCAATCACTGCAGCACTCACAAGTGAAAGATCTTCCACCACAATGCCTTGACTTTAGAGATCTCCGTAATAAATGTCTCCACAAAGCGGATGATAGACTTGCATGAAGGGATCAAATTCTTGCTGTTAACAACCTTGTGGTGTAAAGTATTAGCTTCTGTAACAGGTCATACTGCTCTTTCTATAGAGGTCCAAGTATCAAAGGCGGCACAAGGCCAAGTACTAATCATAGTTGTTTATTTGCAGACCAGCCTTCCTCTCACCATGCCTATCTCATTTCTCTGCCTACAGCTCCACCCCCTCTATCCTCTGGCATTTTGGAAGCCCAGGAGCTGAAATGTTGTGGCTTGTGGTCAGTCCACTTTTGTAATCTGATATCATGTCTTGCTTGCCATGTGATTTTTGTTTTTATCAAGAAGGTCTAGTGCACATCCTCTCTGCGAAGTTTTAATTTAGTCCTTTATCAGACAAAGCTCATACGGTGATGAATGCAGGAAGAATGATTGGGTAAAAGTCAAAGAAGGTCTCAAAGATTTGTCCCCAAGTGAAGATGTTAACTATAAATGCAAATAGGAAAGGTAGACTGGGGAGAGAAAAAAATGCTGGCTTGCGTACAGCTTTTCTTCTGAAATAAATAAATTCAGAACATTTTTAGATACACGCTGAATAGAGTATAATGCTGTATTTGTCCTCAGCTTTTATCACAACTGAGAAGAGTGAGAAATTGCCTCATCTGTAAGGGCTTGGAATATAATGAGCAAGAATGAGCTTCTCTGTCAGTCCTAATAGCTTTGCCTCTGAACAGATAGCTGCAGTGGGGGAGATGTCACTTATTCCAGCAGTTACTGAGTCGTGCTAGTAAACTACCAGTTTGCCTTTTCAACCCAGCTGGCTAGTAAGAAATACAGACACCTTCCATCGTATGCTGTGGAGCACCAGTTACAGACATAAATGTAGCCACAAACGCACACAAGGAAAGGCTACACATGTAAATGCATACAGAGAAGAGAAAAGGTCTAAAAAACATGTAGCCTGCAAACTGTTCTGCTCCTTCGTTTTAAATAGATAAAGTAAAACTTTATTTGATCTAAACTTTGCAATAATATGAAATTTGCTTAAAATCTCTCTCTCTGCTAATATATGAACACATACATCTAAAATACAGGACATATATGTACAAAATGTATATTTATATGTGTACCATGTATAAATTCACAAGTTATTTCTGAGCAGCACTGAATACGTTCATTTAAGTCCCTAAAACCATAGGGTTTTAAACTCTAAACTTAAAGAAGTAGTACATGTTCTTGTGTACCACTAGATGGTGACTTGTGTAATGAGTTGTTGCCTTTTATCCTAAAGTACATTTCTCTTTTTATTGGAATGAAACAGAATCACAACATTACTGTCTGCATTGTTAATAATAATTTAATAATTTACCTCTAAGTACATTGCCATAAACATCCTGCTGGTTCTAGGGATCTAAAACAAAGCTATGGAAAATTAACGTGAACATGATCCCTGCTAGATTCTATTTGGAATTTTTAATATTTGTACCATTCAAAAATTTGTTTTGTTTTGTTTGTTAATAGGGACTGCAGGATGTCACGTACAAATGATTAGGCTACAATTCAGATGTCTCCTGAGACAAAAAAGCATCCAATTACAATTATGTAATGCCATGTGCATCATCTTGTATAAACAGTAGGCCTTCACACATCAAGCAAAACTGTCTCCCCCTGTGTGTGTTGTGTTCCCACTCAGAGCAACCTCTCATTTTAGCTATCTGCTATTAAAAGACTGCTTCAGAATCATACTTGGCACCTTTCCCTACATGGTTGCAGCAACAAGATCAAACAAAAGCACTTTGTTTGGCAGCTGTAGTGTTGTTTTTCAGCTGGACAAGGGATCAGAGTCTTATCAACAACAGGCTGTACTGAAGACCCACTCACCGCTTTCCTCCAGTGACACTTGTTGCTATTAATACTTTTCATCTGGCATAAATGATGAGAGCCTTAGATAAGTGGTTAAAGTTCACTGATGACTAGGCACTGAATAAGGAAAAGTAACATTGCTCTCTCTCCCCTGTTAATGTATCATTGAGACTGGAAGTTATTAAGAGCTGAATTTGTCTTTTTTGTACACATATTTTGCAAAACTTCCTACAAAGAGGGGACCTGTCTACAGTTGTTTAGCCCAGGCTGCCAATCTTTGTCAACAGCAATGCAAATAATAATAATAATTCCATACAATAAGACGACTTCCTATAGTTTGGTTGCTATTGAACAGACTGTGGTGTATATACATTATGGCTTTCAAAAGCACCTGAAGAATGTCTTGAAGACCTTGGTTCCTGAAAATCAGACTCCTTAAAGTCTTCTATCTCAAATCACTTTTGATCTATACAATAGACCCCCTTTCTGTAAGTGACTAGTGAATAGTCTGTAATGCTGTTCCTGTGATTAGTAGCCCAGGAGTGTGAACAGATATCTGCTTACTTTACCTGTGCTGTCCTGCTGAATGACTGCCATTACAGGGGTCTTGTTCTCTCCACCAAACCAAGTTTCCTTTTCTCATCATGCAAACTTCAATCAGGTGAACTAACATTATTTTTCTGGGAGCATTAATACAAGCTAAAATTTTCATCTGCAGAAGGAAAGCCAAACCAGGTCTTGGCTGAATCAAAGTGTGTCTAAAGAACCCTAGGGCATTTGAACATCCCTCTGGTCTTTACCTGCCTCCACTGTTGATTGATGTATTATAGCAAAACCTTGCACGTGGCTGGACTCCAGGCATTTTCTGGTATGGTGTTTATTAATGCCTTGCCAAGATGAAACATTTCTGAAACAAGATTAGCATCAGTATTTACAAGCAGAGGGTTAGCTCTAGAAATAGCTCAATCAAAAGATGTCAGAGCAGGCAGCTATTCATGGGAAATTATTTGCAAGGGACACATTCTCCCCTCTTCAGTTGCATTTAATATTTGCTTCCCAACATCAGATTCACTCTCCAGTTCAACGCTTAAATGAGGAAAACACATAATTGCTTCCTAGAGTACAGCTCTGTTTATTTTCCGCTACCTTGCTGCCTGCAAAACTGCCTATTGATTTTTTAAAGTGTGTATTTCTGTCCTAATGACTAATGACTAAGCCTTAAGTTATGCCAACCCTGGCAAAACAGGTTGTGTCTGTGCCACACTGAAGTGGACATAAGAGGAATTTTTTTTCTATGTTTGATGGAAAAAATCTCTGATTGCATCTTGCTAAGCAGAGACTGCTGCTGTGTCCAGCTGTGTGGGAACAAAAGGGATGGGAGGTGTCCTGGGAGAGCAGAAGCTTTGGAGGCACATGGAATTTGTGCTGAGCTCATAAACTACGGGACAAAGACTTGTACAAAGACATGTGCCTTGGACCATCCTAAGTATGAGCATGGTTTTTAAATCTAGCTTTCTACCCTGGCAGGGTATTTTTTTGAGAGCCACAGAAGTTCTTTATTTTCCATTCTGAGGAAACAGCAACCAATATCCTGGCTTTCCGAAGGGGTATACAGCCAAGCCTTGTGAAGAGCTCTTTTGCAGTGTCCTGCTGTGAGCCTAGTGACACTGTAACCTGAACACATGATGTGACCAAAACTGGCCTTAGGCAGAGTGCATGTCTTCTGAAGCAAACACACAAAGAAAATACCCAACCCGAAAGCAAGCTAAAATATTGGATAAGGGAGAAGAAAGCGGAGATTATTCCTTATTGGTTTTGAAACTAGAGCTTTTGCTAGACCCTAATCTGTATTCTACCTCGCTTTTCACTACAACTTGTCAGATGGATTTTGAAATGCAAGTCAAAAATTGGTAGTTTAAAAAAATTGCTCCCGTTAAACTATTTTAGGGGGCTGTAATCTAATCAAGCAATTTGTTCCAAATTTAGCTTGTTTTTACTAGCTAGATGGATTTTTAAAGACTGATATGCTATGACAAACTATACATGCACATGGCTTGTAACTGGCATCAGCTGAAGAGTTAGTCCTTATAGAAAATGGGCAAAACATTGACTAGAGCTCCTGTGATTTTCTGTTTTCCTCTTGAATAAAGTATCTGGGAACAACGAATGCAATACATTGCTGCTGCTAATGCTGTAGCCTGTCCCTTTGTTTAATTACTGCAATTAATCTTAATCTGTCTTTGTTTGGCAACAGCTAGGTTAGGAAGAACCAGCTGAATGCTTTTCATAGAGACTGCTGTTTTGATCACTAAACTCACAGTCTTTGGCGGATAAAAATATGCAGCATTTTATTGCAATCTGAGTATATGCTGTATGGTTCTCCAAAATACAATTGTTCATTACTAAGAGAGTGGGAAAAATATTTTCTACAAAGGAATTTTTTTTTTTTCTATAGACAGTAGAAAAATGAAATTCAGTGTGTCTAGAACATTTTGCCCTGTTCTGTCTATAAAAATGACACAGCTGTGTTGCACATTGTATGAAGCACTCACATAAGTGTTTAATTCACTCATTGTAAATTGAGCTACATAAAGATGATGTAATAATTAGGTCTGAAACAGATGGAAGTCCTACTTTAGATAATACACTCACTAAAATAGCATATGCTGGCTTCCTTCAATTCTATACATTTTAGTCTGTAAAGCTGTATTTTTGATCAGATGACAGCTGAAAATAATGGAATAGGCAAGGTTTGCAGAAAATTTTCTGAGACAGAAGCTCTTCAGTTTTTTCAGTACTGCTTTTCTGTAGGTATTGCTTTATATTCATAGAACTCCATGTACAATTTCTTGGTTGTGATTCTAGGAAATCACAGTGAAGGAGTAGCAATCTCATGGAAACAAGCTTAAATTTTTCCATTGTGTGTCAGTGCGTAGAATTTTACTCCATGTAGTCTGAAGGACCATGAGCTGCTGTGGTCTCATCTGGGCAAAGATCAGCCACGTGGGTCATCTGGTCTTTGTCTAGCCTTGATTATGCGAAGAATAAGACTGTGCATGCATAGAGAGGATGGAGCACACTGTCTGGATAGTCACACCTACAAAGGTAAACCCTCTCTTGCAGGTGAGCCTCCAGCGTCCGTGTAAGAAGAAAAAGTCCCTTTGCTCCATTTCCAGTGTTCATTCTTACAAGAGCCCAATTAAGCAAAGTTTCTACTGTTTTCAGCAACTCTGGCTACAAACAAGAGCTGGTGTCCCATCTGCCATAGTAGAACTGGGAGAGAACTGGAACCCAATGCGGCATTTTGCAGAGCAGACATTGCATCATGTGTGAGCAGGTAAACAGAACTTCAGCCTTGGGGAAAAAAACACTGGGTGTGGTGACAAAGACATCAGGTATTGTGAGTGCTGAAGAAGAAAATTGGTCATGGTACATTTGCAATTTCTATGTGTTAAAAGAATTCTAGGGATATAGGGATGTGCTAAAGTTTGTGCTAGCATTGTATGGCAGTGGCTAGTGTGCCCAGACTCTGGGCCCTGGACGATTTTGTTTTCAGAGTGACTAGATGCCTGATCCCTGTTCCAAAAATTTTTTAAATAGTGAGAAACCACCTGGATCTTTTGACCTTCTATGTGTCTATGTTTCCTCAGCTTGGGAAAGACATGGACCTGTTAGAGCTGGTCCAGAGGAGGGACACAAAGATTATCAGAGGGCTGGAGCACCTCTTTTATGGAGACAGGTTGAGAGAGTTTGGGTTGTTCAACCTGGAGAAGGGAAAATACTGGGGAGACCTTAGAGCAGCCTTCCAGTACCTAAAGAGGGCCTGTAAGAAAGAAAAATCTTTTATCAGGGCCTGTTGCAACAGGACAAGGGGCAATGGTTTTAAACTGAAGGAGGGTCAATTTATGTTAGATATAAAGGGGAAGTTTTAAAGAGGATTTTGCCACCAATGAAGGTGGTAAAGCACTGGAATAGGTTGCCGGGAGAGGTAGTGGATGCCCCATCCCTAGAAATATTCAAGGTAAGGGTGGATGGATCACTGAGCAATCTGATCTAGCAGAATATGTCTCTGTTCATTGCAGGGTGTTTGGACCTGATGACCTTTAATGGTTCCCTCCATCCTAAACCATTCTATGATTCTGTGACACTATGTCTGTCCTACTGATGGCCAGTTGTGTGTCACACAGTTCTTGCTGTGAGGTAATATTTCAGGATTTACGCATGGTGCTGCCTACAGCCACCATAACGCAACTCAGTCAAGACTTCTGTTGGGAAAAACTGAAATGGTTGCATGGATTTGTTTGGAAAACCTGCCAGAGTCTGTAAAACCAATGTGCTGAGGTTTTGAGTTGATGCATAATTTTGTGTTGTCTGGGTTAGACAGGTAAGGCTGAAGAAATCTCTCTTTGGACCTTTAATCCCAATCCCTTTAACAGGGGTCCCTCTGCTCCAGGGAGTCTGTCGTGTTTCAGACCATTTCTCAGACTCAGTATGAATGAGAACAGATTAAATAAACAGCACTAGTACCCCTCAATTTAATCAGTACAGTCATCCAGCTGTGACTGGGCAGCCATGGCTTGTTCCCTGAAGGCCCAGTTCAGCACTAGGAGTACATGAGCTTATGTTTTGCCAAATAAACTTCAGTCTGTACTTGCAAGATGTCCTCCACAGGGATGCAAGTCTAAATCACATATATACATATAAAATGACTCCATGAGTGATTAGGTCAAAGCTAAGAATTTTAAAAGCAAGACACAGTGGTTTTGTTCACTTGAGGAAACATTCAGCATGTATTTATTATTATGACCAAACAGCAACAGATTATAATTACTATTTTCTTTTCTTATTATTCTGGCAAGTGGGAACAGTGTGGGGAAAAACTGTGGTTCAAGGAGCTTACGAACCAAACATAAGAAAAGGGATAGCAGATGAAAGTGATGCAGGTGTCAAAGTGGTCTCAGAAGTGAAGCTAATAAATAGATGGAGGTTTTCATACACCCTTATATGCTATTCCATAGCCTGTCTGCTACGTTTGTGATGCATGCTTTGTAGAAAATAAAGTATTTTGTGTAAGTTTCAAAAAACAGTCATCTCAACTGCTGCCCTTTATCTTCACCTGTCAGTCATGCTCCTAACTGCAGCAGAGGCTTCTTTAGTATCCCTCAGGGATACGTCCCATTGGTTTACAGCTTCTTCACCAAGAACTTGTTTGGTTTTTGGCATTATTAAACAGCTGATTTTGCAGGAGCATGTTTGAGCCACGGATTGTTTGCCAGCAGTTTGTAATAAGCCAAGAAAGAGCAACAACTTATAATCAAATCCATTATGACTACATTAAGATTACAGTAGAGAAAGGAAATTAAACAAAAAAAAGTATTGCAGAAGTGCAGCTGAGAACAATGAAGATATCTGAGCAATGTTGTAAACACTTATTGCTACTTACATAAGGTCCACATGTCTGTTTACTCTCAAGCCTGAGACTGAACAGACTTTCCTTTTAAGGCTGCCCTCCGATAAGGTCAACCTCTGTTAATATGGAATCATATTAAATAGATATTTGTTTTTCAGCAGCTCTCTTAGCAATACTGAAACCATTCCTTAAGTGGCCAAACTCTTCTTTCAGTCTTGACAATTTTTATCATTGAACAAGCAACAGAAATGCAGGTGAGATGATAAAATCACAGTGGAATCTATTAACCTTAGGAAAAATAAATATTTAATATAGATAAATATAAAATTTTAAAATAAATACTAATTACCATAGATACACAATGGAGAACTAGTTTTTAAAATGCATCAATGCAGATACACTTATGAGTGCAGAAAACAGGTTATAAAGTAGGTACAGTGTCAGTTCGGACCTGAGTGGTCACATTCTTGATGTGGGGACAGAACAGAAAGCAGAAAAAGTAAGTAAATACAGACAAGCCACTAGCAGAGAGGAGGCAGAAGTACCACGCTCCACAGAGAGAAAATGGGAATAGTTTTTGTAAGTCAAATCTGTTTCCCAGGTCTCCCTTACATGACATTTGCTGTGGGAGAGGCTCTGGAGATGGCTGAGCACACGGTCCGTCTGCCCTGCACACCACACTGCCGGCCAGCCCACGCGCTGGCAGCAGCTCTGCCTTGCCAGGGTTCAATCATGAAGGGCAGCTGCAGCAACATGCAAGGTCCAGCCAGCAAGGGAGACATCCTGGATACTGAAAAGCATGTTTCTAAGGGATTGGTCTCATCTAATAATTGCTATAAAAAGTCTGTCTTTCTCTGCCAGCATATTTGGATGACAATTTTAATAGCAGACGTCATATTATTTGGCCATAAAGTGGGTTGAGGTTTTGTTCAATTGGCTACTCTACCATTAAGATCAGTGGCTTTCCCAGGATTGAATTGGTTTAGAAAAGAATTGTTCACCGTGTTCTCAGAAGGAAGGATTGTATTTCAGCATTTTGCCAGAGAAGGCTGCTGAGGCAGAAAGAGAACAAAGAAAATATACAGCATGCTGTGCAAATTATATGGTCCTCCTTTTTTCCCTGCATAATTCAGTCCTCACCAGATTTTAGCAGACAGGCTGCTCTCAGTTTTCCTTTCAGAGGCTGATGATTGGAAATGCCAGATCTCCCCTGTTTCTCTACCATAGTGGAAACATGCACCTTCAAACACAGTAAATGACTCCCTCAGAATGGAGACTGAGTAGCTGGAAATCATTACTTTTTCCTCAGGTTTTCCATCTGATCATTAGGGATAGCCTAGTAGCATTAAAACAGGAACTAGCGGATGGAGGTACAGGTAAATTAAGCTTATTGAGACTGAAGAGATGAGCTCTTTTCATCAGTACATTTACACTGAAGTAAAGCTGGTGGGAAGCAGTCATAGATCTGTCCCACTAGGACAAAGCTGGTCATACAGGGGAGAGGGCATTTCTACCCTCTCTCTGCAGGGCTTTTTGGTCTCATATAACCAGTGGGAGGGGAAATCTTATTCTTCTTGTGCATAGCCCTCTTGATTACAGCCAACATTACCTGCCTTCTGGGAATTAAGTCAATACCTTTGTAAATTAAATCACGGGAAATGTTACTGGTTTTGCAGCAGTTGAAGATCTGAAATGCCTTTCAGGCTTCACAGAAAGAAAACTGAGCTTTTTTTCATACAGAGAGGATGGCATGATAGTGACCTTTTTTCAGTGCAAAACCTGAGAAGACCAGCTAAGAACACAGGTGTGAGCTGCCTGGGAGAGGGCCGCTGGTGGTAAACTTCAAGCCTTATAGGATCAGGTTGCTGAGGCACCTGTGCTAGTATCCTCCTGTAGGACTAGCTGCTCCAAAAAAAGGCTCACAAAACTCAGTAAGTGCCATGTAAAAAAATAAACTACTCCCTAGTCCTATCTCACAGAAATTTGCTCAGCTAGAAGCTTGGATGCATTTGGAGACATTCAGAGATGCTTTTTTTTCAAAGGAGGAAGAATTTTTGTGTAACATTAAGAGAGCTACGAATTAATGAAGCATTTCTATGATGAAAACTAATTTGTACTTATGTATGTTTGTATATTTTGTTGTGAATACAAACATACAGCATCCTCCTACACCTATTTACCTCCACATAGTCCTATACACATACATATTTGCAATATGCTCAGTTTCTCCCATACTTTAATAGGGAAATCTCTAGCCATCCCTATTTTGGAATACCGTCTCTTCCCCTCTCTCATATCACTTCAATAAAAAGCCAAACTCCAGAGGAATATAATAATGCTGTACAAACATCTGAAATGTGAAAGAAGTAAGAGAAAAACAGTTTCGCTTACCCAAAACTGTGAGGGATAAAATGAAGGCTCATCAGCTATGTGTAAAGAAGCAGAGATTCAGATCAGCTATAAACCTTTGCCACTGTTAGAGCAGATCAGTGTGGAAATAACCACCTGAAAATATCACTGAGTCACATCAAATGAGGGATCATGGAGCTGGAGGCTGTGGAATTTGCGTTGGCATTGGAATGAAGCTAAAGAGCCCCAGTAAGTCTCGCTCAGCTCCCTGACTCTGCCACCTCCACCTGGGGGCCAGTTTTTATTTCATGCACAGTTAAATGTGACTTCGGCTTTATCTGCATGTAACAAGCTTGTTTTGCAGCTCCTGGTGCCCCTAGAGTGAAGTCTCAGGTTATGGCTAAACTTATCCCATCTCAAAGGGATGGGAAGAGGGATGACTCTGCCCCCGTTCCCTGGGCTGTGCACTCCCTGGAAGCCTAGGAGGAGCAGGACAGCTTCTTTGTGGGAAGAGCTGGCAACAATGGAGGTTGGAGTAACAGCTGCTTCCCGCACCTGGGGCAGGTGAGACACGAGAACAGCACAGTGGTCACATGGAGCTGTGCCCTGTGCCACTGCTGTTCATGTTGACCCCCAGCTAATGAGCTGGAGAGCAAACAGCAGAGACAGGCACAAAACAGCTGGCTTGGCATGGCTGTAAGCATATCCAGCACAAACACTGATCAGCACTGCCATTTCCTGATGTCAGATTGACCACTTTACCAGGTGCCAGCAGCCAGCGCCAGTGGGAGGAGGATTCTTGTCCCACTACCAGCAGACAGACCTGCACTGGGACAGGGAGCAGCCAGCCTGCTGGAGTGAGTTGCTTTGTAAGCTGTGTACCACAGGTGTTTGTGTGTTATATGTTATAATCTGTGTTCCTCTCTTACTCTAATTTCCTTCAAATAATTGTTTTCTGCTGCATCTTTTTCACTTTCATGACAGTACCACATTCCCAATGACACTGGCAGGTGCTTATCACTGGGAGGACAGGAAAAAAGGTAATGGTAAAGGTATACAGTCATCCTGACTTGTACTGTGATGTCTTTTACTCGCCTGGCCTTTCTTCAAGCAAACACTGACTTCACTAAATCACAGAATCACAAAATCACAGAATGGGTCTTGTGGGAAAGGACCAAAGCAGGGTTGTTTGGTGCAATCTCCCTGCTCAAGCAGGGTTGTCCTAGAGCACAGAGCAAGGAATTGCATCCAGGCAATTCTTGAGTATGTCCAATGAGAAAGATTCCACAACCTCTCTGGACAACCTCTTTTGCTTCATAGCCCCATCTAATATTGGATCAGGATGCAATTGTGTCACTGTGACAGACAGTAACTCTACACAGTGGTTTGGAATAGGAATTAAAAGTAAAATCATACTGAGTTTATTTGGCTTTGGGATGCACAAGGGCAGTGTATAACAGCTTCCTCTGGGAATCAAGCTGGGAACACACTCTAACAAGTTAGAGGCAGGCGCTGGGCAGGCTGGAAGGAGTGGGCTGTGTCTGGGTGCAGTCAGCATCATTCTGACACAAGATGGAACTGAGCGCTTCATCCTGGCTGCTTCTGGTGACACTGTCCCCTTCCCAGTGCCAGGGAGTGCAGCTGGCGCCCATCCTTGGCAGGCTCTGAAAGGCAAGAAAGGGGTGTCTGCAGGCACCCCAACCACAGGGATTCTGCCTCTTGTACCTCACAGCAGGATAGATGTAATGCCTTTACCTCTCTCTGACACGTGCCTAAGCTCCTCCACAGGGCTCTATGTGTGAATAATAAAATTGTTATTTATTTACATGAATTACAGGGCAAGTCTTGAACCACTATCACCTGGACACCTGGCAAAAGTAACTGAGGTTATGTGAGGTGAATGATACAAAATAAATAAAGTTAATAACAAAGGCACAGGAGAAAGGACTGCTTAAAACTTGTAAATAAGTGAGCTAGTTGCTTTAAGACTGGCAGCAGTGAAGCTTTTCCAAACTTAAATCCCTAATACTATGAATACTTAAGACCAAAGGTCTTAAAGAACTCTCAGATCCATTAAGTGTTTTACTACAGTGGCAAACAGAAGGACAAGCCTTGCAGACTGAGTACACCTGAAATGGAGGTTTTCAATGAAGGCAGTGGGTTTGTAAGCTGTGTCAGAATACTTCATGCTTATTTTTGGGAGTGCTGCTGTATACACAGCCGATAAAGAGGCAGTAGAAGGCTGTAATCTGTGGTTTATGGTTATTGTATGTTATGTGCATTGCCACGATCTATCCTTCTGCTCAGGGATGCGTTGGTATTAATATATCTGGTCTCCTATGCTGGACACTCAGCAACTCTAATCCTGGAAAGATATTTCTGTTTGGCTTGCACTGCTTTTGCATGAACATTCATCATTATATCAAATGAAGATAAATTGCTTGTAAGAAAGTTATTTGAAAGGAGGTTCAGAATAGTTTTCTGAGAAGAAGGCTGGCTAAAATAAAAAGCTTATTTATGTACATGCATTGTGTGAGTATTATCACATAAGGAAAGTAGGATACAATCCAGTTAAGTGTGCATAACACTTCTCCACACCTCTACATAACACTGTGGGAATTGCCTTCCTTTCCCCTATAAACTCGTTGTTCTGGCAAGAGAGGGCCTGGAAGGCAGCTGCCAGCACTAAATGAATTGCACAATGACCATTGCCTACATCACACTGTGCTGCAGATACGTACTGTTTTCATATTTTCAGTTTTTCACTCCTATAAAGAGACATTTTAAAGTACAAAGATGGTTGACTTGCCATAGACAATCACAGCCTCACTTAGACATACCTGTGTGCCTTTCCTGTTTATCCTACCTTGTTTTAACAGGACTGTCTCTTGCTAGTGAAGAGTAGAGCTGAATCTGTAATGAATGTTGTTTATTAGAATCATATGCTCTTCCCCTGCTAAAGAAAACCCAAACTCACACAATCTCCTGGAAAACAAAAAAAATACTTTACATATTTATAGATCTCTCATCAGACCATACTAATTATAGGCTGTTGCCTTCTGCTCAAACTCAGAAAAAGCAATATGCACAAATATTCAAGTGAAACAAGCATGCAGGATCTTGCACGGTCCTGTGGTTGAAAGGGTTTTTTTAAAAGCCGAAGCAAGTATATGTTCTGTGTGTGAATATAGAGCAGAATACTACATCGTAATTTCAGCTGAGAATCCAAACAAAACCCCCCGTAAAAGCATTGCCTGAATGAAACACCTCATATACTATGCTTGAGAACACTTTCAGCACCTGTAGCTACAGATCTGTGCCTTTGCTTGAGGATTAATTAAATTGTTCCCACTTTCCAGGAGATAGATTTGCAGCTCCAACAAATTGCAGGGACATGCAGGTAATTAGACAGCCAAATCTGTCATTTACAATTGTATTTATTTAACCTACAAGCTTATACTTACAGCTGACTGGACATTAGAAAGGGGGAATGTGGACTCACAGGCTGTTTAAAAGCATTGGATCTATGGTGTCTCACAAGGTCTAAACTGATGTAACAACTTTCCCTTATATTTCCCTTATATTTCTTGTCTTGCTTTGCATCAGCCCCTTGCGTGTCTTCCATTCTTATTAGACGTGGACTGAATCACTTTCCCTATTCCCTGCTACCTGGTTTGTTTGTGTCTCCCCCTCTAGTCAAACCCCCTTCCTTTTATCATCCCTGTGTTTTGAAAAATGTGTCATCCCATGTTGTCCTGCTCTGGAAGGTAAGTTTGGTTAGGAAGCCACAGGTTACAAAGTTTGGATAATTCATGTGCAAACACATTTGCACTAAAGGTTAGACACTTGTATCATGCACTTTTTTAGCCTGCAGTGCTGGATAGCTAATATGTGCAGTAGCTAAATAGCAGCCTTATGTTTTTAAAGGTTACATTGCTTTTAGCTTATCTGCATTACACTGAGCACGGTGTTATTGGCATTTCATGTCATCAGGGTTACCTTTATTCTGAAAATAATACAGAAATACCCATAAGCTGCAATGTGATTTAAGCTCTTTATGATGATTATGCTTAAGGTAGTCTTACAGAAAAATGCAGATTTAGGTTCAGTCAGAAAAGTAAACTTTCCTCAGGACTGTGGTATAAATGTGAACTTTTTCCCCAATCCTTTCTACATATTCCCAGTCATTTATTTCAGTCTGAAAAACTATCAGAATACTTTCCATATGAGATAACCATAAGATTTTTAGGTTATATTTTAGGCAATCCTTTTTGTTGAACTAAAAGAAAACAATATAGAAGGTAGAACACTTCTCCTCTTGTAAACTAGAGGAGAAATAAAACAGTCTCCCTGTGTGAAACCAAATCTTTCTTACAGCCACCCAAATGCATAAAGATGAAAAAAAAAAAACCAACATGTCCCCTACAACCTCTTCTGCAAAACACCAAATTAAATAAAGGAAAAAAGCCAGAAGGCAGGCAAGTTTCTTTCTCTTTTCTGTGCCTGTGGAAAAAAAAAATTGTTTTGTCTTTAAATAATATCTAGATGGGTACAAATTTTAGATGTTGGATCAGTTTTCAACACACTTTGATTCAAGACAACACTTTGAACCACATGTGGAAGGCAGCTGAAGGCCTGATACATCTAATGAGTTGAAAATTAGTATGCACTAACTTCTAAACTAAATCTCTTTTATCCATGCAGAAGTCAAAGCCTCAGATTACACAAGCGGGACGCTGCAATCTGTAGGGTTCAGGAGAAGATTGCTGTACCAGGGCTCTCAGCCTCTTTCTTCCAGCTTTGCAGATTATGGGTCATTTGAGAACCAAGGAGAGCTGTGGAGATGAAGCAGGGAAATTTGGCATAATGAGAGAACAGTTTGTTTTGATGCTGTACAAAATCCCAGTGCAGATGATGAGAGCATTTCCTGCCTTGGAATTCACCAAGATTTTGGGAAAAAAAAATACAGCAAAGGACACTACTGAATAAGATGGAACATATAGTAGTCAAACAAACCACAGCTTTGTTTGAGATGACAGAAGAAGTGAGACAATAATGTGGTTTTATTTAATATGAAATGGATTTAAAAATAAGCATTTGTCCAGCATCAAGATTTGAAAGTGAGGCTGAGGAAGAGCACCTAAAATTACTTGAAGATGGAACTACAAGAAGACTTGCATATCATTAGAGTCAGGTCAGGTAGCTGGACCTGGAAGAAAATGACAGGAAATGTTGGCTGATGCAGCAGTAGAGATTCTCTTGTGGGGGTTCTGGAGGACAAGGAGCTGAACCTAGGCCAGCACTGAGCTTCTGTAGCCACAAGGGTAAATCAGATCCTAGGCTCTGTCCTCAGGAACACTACTAGCAGAGGTAGAGATATGATCATCCCACTCTATTCAGTGAAGGAGGGCATTTGAATATCTAAGGAAGGTTTATTTTGGTGTAGGATTGGAGAAGGAAATGATTAACATAAAAAAACACAGAGTCATGGCTGAAAATAGAAAAGAGAAAGGTTTGGGTTAGGCATCAAGAGAAGAACCAAATCTGGTGTGTGACACTGACTTGTGAAACAGTTCCTTAGAAAATGAGGAAACAGATGCAAAGAATTCTAAGGGGAGAACACCTTGGGAGATAATACCACTAAATATATCTGTCTGGTTGTGCCTGTTTGGATACAGAGTGGTTCTTCTCATCCCTTAATCTATGGTCTGATACCAACACAGCAAGAGGGATGCAGCCCCCTGCTATACTGTGTGCCATGTTAACCAGGGCCAAGCTTGTGTCCATGAAGATCTTTAATGGCACTTGGGAGATCTCTCCACTGGTGTTAAGAAACAGTTTGCTTTACATTTCAACCCTACCTATGAAGCTGTTGCTTGGATATAAAATAATAGTATGATACCTTTATAAAAAAATGCTCTTTGTTTTCTATTGAGAATATTTCATATTGTCAGAATAGCATAAGGAATAGATTGTTGGAAAGCGGAGGAAAAGAGATCATGAACCTTCAAAGTGTAAGTGAATCATATTATCCCTCTTGGTAAATATACAATGGGTTATTTCTTGACAAGGAACATTCATTCACCTTCTTTTCTGCATATTTTTCATGTTGAGTGAGTAGGAAGGCTGTGATAAGGGGTACTTGATTTGACATTACATTTATTTATGACTGAAAAATCTTGGTATAGACCAAAAAGAGGGGACCAGAGAGAGAGACTGAGAGCTGCCGTAGCAGTTCAGTGTAGACATAAAGCCAAAAAGTCCAGTAATTTATGGAGTGGCTTTGGGCACTGTTAAAACTTACCGAGTGTTTTGAGGTTGAAGAGAGTAATGTGTTTCTATTAAGAGGGTATAATGAGGCTTTAATTAGGGTAAAATTGGCTACTTCTCTGCTGAGATGGAATAACTGCTGTAAGTGTGAATATATAAATACACTACTGAAGCTGAAAAGAAACCTATTGGTCCCTCTGACATGAATTTTTGAGAATGGGCCAAAGGACAGTTTCAATAAGTATTACAATAGATATTGTATATAGTTGTGTTTGTGCCAATGTTGCCATTAAAGGTAAATGCACTTTAATTAATTTTAATTTATCATTCCTTCTGATTGAAAAGTTTGTTTTCATTCCAGTGAAATCCATATAAACCAATATATATTCAAGATGAGAGGCAACTTGGCCATTTTTCCTTCCCACAGGAGCAGTAAGCCAACTTGGACATTTTATACATTTTTAATTATATCACTATGATCTTTGCAGGCCAGTGTTTGCTCTGACAGATTTTTTAGCTTGAAATTCAAAGGTAAATTAACAAACGTGCACAAAGATTCAAAAGTGAATCCCTTCAGTGATGAGACTGTTTTGTCTGTTATCTCAGTTTTGTTTAAAACAGATGGTTCATATTGCAAATGATGCATGAATAGGACTACCCCAATGTGATGCAAATGGATCTGAAAATGAATCTGGCATTGTACAGAGGAAAAGAGGCTGTTCCAGTAGAAACTTCTTGGACAAACATCAGTAATGAACATGTTCTTTGATTATGTTTCACCACCTTTTAGAAAACAAAGCATGTTCAGAAAAAATCATCAGAGAGAAAGATGTCTTTTCAGTGGGTGTTTGTTTCAAGGAGAATAAACCAGCTCAGTAAGTCAGCGCCTGGTGCTGCTGCTGATTCTTGTCGTCACTTTTGGCAAGTGCATTTACTCAGTGTCTCTGGGTCAGCCTTGGTAACACGAGGGTCGCAGTCTCCCACTGTTTGTCATCTTTCTGATGTATTCAAACCATGCATGTTTGGGGCAGACTGTTTTCCCCAGTGACACACTGCTGTATTCCAGAAATTGGTAACTAGCCATAGTGTAGTGCGAGCAACAGTTCCCTGAGCGAGAATGACCTTCCACATGCACTGGATTTTATGGAATAGATCTGTGACCTCTTATAACACAAAAAAGTAATTTCATTTGAACAGAGTTTCTCATTTCACCGTGTTCACAATGAAGTATTTCCTTGAAATTCACCCTTGCTATTTTAAGCAAATGAGAATTAGGTCTAAATTTCTCTTTAAGTTCCCAGTTTAGAACAGGACTTAATGAACTTTCATTCTGTTCCTACCACTGTCGATATATGTGTTTCAGTGATTAAAATGAAATACATTCCCAGGCTGGCAGTATGCTGACCAGATTTACATATTCTTTTCAGTTACTGGTTCTTTCAGTTTTTGAGAAAAATTCAGTTATCTGAACAAACCAGTATGCAAAAATGGGCTCTTTCCTTAATAATGGTATTAAAAGTGCCTTGGTTTAAAATGGAGCACTCCAGTCACCCTGCCACCAACTTCTCTTTTTTGTGTGTTTTATTTCACTAAGTATCATAGATCACAGAATGTATAGTGTTGGTTTTGGAAAAGAGATGAATGAGTTATTTATTTGAGTGTTTGGGCCTTGTAGCCTAAAGGTTTTACAAATTTATGAAATGTCTGGGAGAGCAGCTGCAACAGGCTGTGCTGAAGGATGGGAAAAGCATGCTCATAAGAAATAAGAACCCAAGCTTTTGCTACTTCTATTTGCACATCAGACTATCTTGCACATTCTGATCACATCCATTTTCAAAACATCTAGAATGATTCCCCTGATGTTTCAGGGCTCTTTAGCCTAAATGCTCTGTGAAGTCTTTGTAGAACCAACAGTTGCTGCTGCTTTTTTTCTGGCGCAAGAAGAGAGTGTACATTTTTGCATCCATTTGTGTGGCTTCTGGGACATTTTCTGCTTTTAACATTCTCTGGCAATGCCTTGTTCTGAGTCTGCCTTTGGCGGCAGCCACTGCACTGAGGGGCCATGCAGGTAGAATAAATAACAAGGCAGTGCTGAAAGGCTTTCCCTGATACAAATTGCTGTAGGCTGGGAAGAGAGAGCATATTTTCTTAGCAAAGAAAAGTCCCCCATGGCCGCTGCTGTAAGAAACAGATCCATTGTTAATCTCTGTTCTGGGAAAAGCCAAGAAATTTTTGACTTTCTTTGGTTTTGCTGTATAGTCTGCCACAGCAGTCAGCATTAACAAAACTGGAGCCATTGTGATCTGTTCAAAATATCACTATTATTTCTGAATGCTGATTACTCAGGCAGACTGCAAAGCAGAGCTGCGAGAGCTTCAAAAGCAGGGCAGCAAATCATTGTACTGAAGTGGCAGTGACACAAAAAATGGAGGCAGGGTGCAAGCAATCCACTTAAGGGACCCGGAAAAGCTGTAAAGAAAAAGGATTGTGGCTGAAAGACAGCTGTTAGATGAAGAAAGCATTTACTCAACACTTGCTAGACTCCATCTAGGGTACTGTGTCCAGCTTTGCCCCCGGCCCTGAAATAAAAGAAAGGCACCGATGACACAGACAAGTTCAGCAGATGGCCTCCAAGGTGACCAGGGCAGGAACACTTGTCTCATGAGGACAGTCTGAGAGAGGGGGCCCTCTTCCATCAGAAGATCCAATGCCTTTGGAAGGACTTAACTGCAGTTACCTGATGTGTACAAGGAGACCACTGAAAAGATGGAACCAAGCTGTTCCCATTTGGGCATGTCAGGTGGCTCAGAGATAGTTGGATTCTCACTAGGTTTAAGGAAAAGCTTTTTCACTGCAAGGACAGTCAGGTAGCAAAGAGGCCTGTCCAGAGAGTTGTGCAATCCATCTCCACCCCAGGAGGCTTTTCAAGAACCAGCTGGACAAACCCGCAAGCCACCTGATCTGAATTCAAAGATGACCTTGCTTTACTTAGGGACTTAGGCTTAGAGACCTCCTGATCCTTCTCATATGAGCTACTCTGCAATTCTGATGACCAGACCTTCATCACACTAAATACAATGGCAGCTCTGCACAGCTCACTACACCTCAGTCATCACCCAAAACTCTGAGCCACTACGCTAACTCCTGATCTCAACAGGAAAACACTCAAACCTCCCTAGGATCTTTGCAATATTTTGATTCTTTGAAGAGACAAACCTGGAAAAGTTTATCTCAACGTCTTCAGTAGAGTCACAGCATTTTAGGGCTGCAGAGAGCATGAAACGATGGTTTCTACTCAGAAATGTTCCCTACTTGTGGTATATTAAGCCTGAAACCTCCTGCCCTGAGGCCATCAGTCCTCTTAAAGGTAGGTTGGTGTTGGGTGCTCTGCATGGCTTAGATGGGCCACCAAAGTCAAAGACTGGAGTACCAGGAGTAGTTTGAGAGGCTCTTTTCTTTCACACTGTACAGAATAGAAAATCTACTGACAATTTCATTTCCTTTTGGTCTGTTGCAGTTATGAATGGTCCTATTTTGAAAAGCAGGTGATAAGCCTATGCCACCTCAAATGTTTCCTAGTTCACTGAAAACAAAGGAAAATTCTACCATCTCTCTTAGAATAATGTTTATAAATCATCAAACATGAGTAACGTGCATCAAAATATGCAGTCAGTTATTCAATGCTTTGGTGATGGTACTGTAAAAAGGAAAAATAGTATCGGCAATCACCTTGATGCTGACATATATCCCACAAGGAAAAACAAAAAAGGTTTAATTAATAAAGAGATAAAAGGTGGGAATACTATTTCATGACAGTCAATATGATGCTATTAAAAAATAAATCTCACCCAAACAGCCTCGGGTTACTGTGAATTATGTGTTTGGCTGATAAACACTGTTGTGTAGACACAGAAGATTTCTATGGTTTAATGTGCAGTATTTGCTGGCATAGGATAATCTGAGCTTTTAAAAAATGAGCAGTTGCATCGCAAGGTTGCAAAAATGAGCAATTAGTGTCAATAAAGCTTGGATAAGATGATTTTAGAACTTGCTAAATGGTAGATTGCAAAGCTGTTGCTAACATGAAATTTTCCCTGAATGAGTATGTTTCTAGTGGCGTCCCATGGTGTATGCACTAGAAACAATGTAGGCCAACCTTTTTCATCAGTGATCTGGAAATAAATGCAACATTCCTGCTGATTTAAAACAAATCTGTGAATGTCATATATGCTACTGGAGTATAAATAATGATGAGGACATGACAACTACGTGTAATGGTGATTCGGTGTCGGGAGTGTAAACAACTAAAGCTTTTTAATAGGGCTGAGTTACACAGGCACAGATTGTGGGCTGTATCTGCAGCTCTGAGGAGTAGCAATGCTGAGAAGGGTCTCAGAGTTGCCACAGTGCAAGCAGAGCCCCACTGTGCTGCTCTGGCAATACAAGTAAATGTAACGTCTGGCTGCATAAACATGAGACAAACAAGCAGGAGCAGGGAAGTGATTTCAGTGGAACTGGAATATTGTAGGAAGTTCTGATGCAGGCCTCTTGAAAAACATGTTGGCAAATGAAAATATGCAGAGATGATTTGAAGCCTGATGAGTCTGAGAAAATTCTGAGAGGGTTTGATCTATTTATTGTGAAGTGGCTTGATAACAGCTGAAGCAGGAAAAAAAAGGAAGATAAGGCTCAGTGAATTCTTAATCTAGTGAGAAGGGTTCAGCAAGAAGCAAGAACGGGGGTTATCAAGCTCAAATGCTGGGAGGCAGAAGTGGTTGTAGTACAAGAAGATGCATTATTTTTTTAACAGTGAAGTATGAATCTTTGAAAGAAATTACAAAAAGTCATGTTTCTGGATCTTCATCTCTGTCAAGAAAATACTTTGAAAAAGATGTTCTAATTAGACAGAGGTTACTTGATATGGTAGAAGAAAAACTTCTTAAGCAATAAGTTGATTAAGCAGACAAGAGTCACTCTGAGATTTTCCCTCCTGTTACTCCTAAGGTCTCTTGCAGATCCCCAATGGATGAGCTTGTGAGGGTAATTTTATGCTTGTGATTATGTTTTTGGTTTAAATACCTATAGGATTTAGCCCCAGATATGGAGCTGGGTGTGCTCTAGCAACACTGGTCATACTCATCCTTTTTGTTGCATGCTCAATGGTTATCAGAGTCTTCTTTTTATGAATTGAAAAAGCTGTCTTTGTCCGTCCCCCAAGTTCTCCTCCAGGCAGGGAAGAAACACCAGAAAAATATCCTGCAAACAGAAATTTGTTTTCTGAAACTTGTAAGTAAGAAACAGTTTGTGAAAGAGGTATGAGCCATTGTGTTTTCTCCCTGAAAGGATCCCTTCCCTTATTATTGAGACTGGCCTTATTACAGCCATCTCCAGCTGGCAGGAAAGTTATGTATGTACTCAATAACAGCAAACATCAATGAGATGAGCCTTTAGAGCCCCTCACTGTGCTTGACTCACCTTTATTGATGCAGTGGGATGGAAATTACATTTCCAATAGCAGTAGATGTTGGACCTCAGGGACAGACAGAGGAAACTACATCCACCTGGGGAGAAAAAAATTTAAACTGTTCCTGGGTGCCCCAAAATAACCTCTCAAGCAGTTATGATTACCAGATGGAAGTCAGAGCCAGTACCACTAATAGACATCACCCAGCTGAAGTGTATTTGGAGTGGCACTCCTCTGCCTGAATAAAATGGAGAAGGGAGTCACTTACCTAAATGTAGGTCACCTGTGCTGACTGGTGACCAGGGAGGTCAATACTGAATGGAGCCCAAAGCGTGATTCAGCCCACCTTAAAATAGCCATCTAAATTAAGGCAGAGGTATGTTCCCTAGAAGTGTCTTCTCTCTCTTTTGGCTGCATAGGGAGTTTTCTAAGTAGCTCAGCTACAAACTACTGTGCTGCAGATGTCCGCCTTCATTAACTTTTGGGGTCTTATGTCCAATCCAATCTCTGCCATCTGTCAGCACTGGGAAAAGGCCCTGGTGGACCACAGTCACACTCATTGTGTACCATGAAAAGGAGCAGATGTGATTTCATTGTGTTCCGTGTGCACAAAACACATATTCACACTGGTTGATGAGCACTTACTGCAAACAGAGCAGGGAGGCAGGCCAAGCTTCGATCATCCAGTCTTTGTTAGCAATCTTTAGACACTGCTTATAAATGAGTGAGCGATTCCTAATTTTTTCCCCTGCTCATTACAAATGAGGATTGATCCAACATCGATATCAAAATGTGACAGGCTCATTCCACTTATTAGCAGAGAACAAACCAAGAAAGCCACTTTGAACTTTGCACCAGAGAGACATGGATAATATGGTAGTACAGTTTTTCTGTGTTTTCTGATTACAGACTGCATCCTAAAGGTAAGGTGAGACGTACATTGCCAGAACCAATGTGGCATTACCAGGGGGCTGAAGGAGGAGCAACAGGGTGGGTCCTGTTGCAACTCAGTTCTAGGAGGTGAAAACAGCATTACTGAAAAAAACTTCCACAGGGATCTGGGACATTCTGTGTGCTGTGGGGTGCAGCACTATTTTTGGAATGCTGTAAAAGTAGTCAAGTGAGTTGAAAACATCTCATTATGTCATTCATTGCAAAAATTATCCTCTCTGTCAGAGGTGGACTGTGAAGCAGTATAACAGAAGCCAGGATTAGTTGAAGGTTCCTGGCATTTGTAGGACCTGGTTAAAATTTTACTTGCATGAGACTGTTGCAAATGGAAGACTGTAGTTACAATGTGATGGAAAAAAGGAGGGGAATTTGCAGTTGACTAGCAAAGAATAATCTGATAAAAAAAAAAGTGCCTGTGACTTGCAGATTTACACAGTTCAAATAAAGGAGAAACTGCCTAGTAAGGCCCTTAAAATGACAACAGTGCTTGAAATGGACAAACAAGTGCATTGCCATGTAAAAATGACACTGTAGGTGACACCAGAAGCACTTCTTTGAGCAGCTTCAAAGAAAACCAGACCACCATGAATTTTTGTGTGAAAGAGGACCTTAGATTTCTAGTACAGAAATAACATGTGGCCTAAAGTAATTATTTTTCTCTTTCCAATGTACCTCTTCTGTCTTTCATTGTGATTCTTGCTTTCATATTTTGCCTAAGACTGAATTAGGAGTCAGTTGTAAATATCCTTTCTCTGTTGTCACATGCCACATGGGCAAGAAGATGCTGAGTGAGCACTGTGCTTAAAAACATCTTCATCTTCAGAGACTAGACACAGAAGATATGTGATGGAAAGAATCCAAGAGCATGCTTTATTTCTGTAGTGAAATAAAACCTGCAGTAGTACTACTAAAGGGAAACATCATGTTGGTGGTATCAAATAAAATGGGACAAATATGTATGGCAAGTACAGCATGTCTCAACCCACACTCTGTGAAGTGAGACCCAGTCAGCAGGCAATGGAGGGTACACACAGGCAAATCAGTAGTGATGTGCAGGATCTGTTCCAGTAGAAGTGATTATTGGACTGGGCTTGTTATATGCATGGTTAATCAAAACCACTCTATTGTGGACTCTGGGAATTGTTAATACAACTAAGGTGCATGGCCTTCACCATTTGTGTTTATTCCCAAATGCATTTCCTGGAGCCAAGATGCTGCTTACACGTCTTAAGTTCAAAGGTAAAACCTTTGTGCTGGGAACTGCTTGACTTTTAGTTCACACTCCCAAAGCCCTGCTCTGTGTGATTTCCTCCTTTACCGTTTGCCCTCAGTGTTTTCTCTCCCCCAGGTTTTGCCGTATCATCACACTGAGATCTTCAGTGTGATCATACCCGACATTACCCTGTCTGTTTTTATTTCCTGACTGCCAGTCACAGGAAATTCTCATATGAAGGAGGATTTGTGAAGAGACCGTCGTCTTTGTGTGTTGCCGCTGACTTGTTCCCTTTTTGCAGTTCCTGTCATAGCTTCTTGCTGCTCAGCCTCAGTTCTCTGCTGAATCTAATATCTGCCTTCCCCCTGCTCCTTGACTCAAAGAACCTTCCAAGCTGTTGCTCAGTACATAGCAAGGGAGACAGTTCCATCTTACTGCCTTTTAAAAGCAATAGCTCTGTGCATAATGTTTTCTTTCATGGGGGCTGGACTAGCTGACACCCAGAGGTCTCTTCCAACACTGACAGTGCTGTGATTCTGTGATCCTTCCCTTCACTACTTTCTTTGCAATTTGAGGTGGAGTCTTCATTGCTCAGCCCAGCTTTAGACACGGGCTCAGAAAGAACAGACATTTCTGTCACCTTTCCCTCAGTCACCAAAGTCATCTGCTTTGATCTGGAAAATTTATGTTCTTTGTGCTGGTCAAGTTTAGTAAATCCCTTTAACCAGATTATAAACATATGTCCATTTCTATCAAGGTAAGATCTTGGAGGCAGCAGTCAGAGATTTAACCAACCTGCCCCCACATTTCTCTCTTTCCATGACAAGGCTCCATAAAGTCCCACATTTTTCTGCAGACCTACTGCTTGCCTGCAGTTTCCCTCAGGTGAACAGGACTGTGTGTCCAGCTCCTCCATGTAAAACCCATTTGTTTCATCAAGGGGTTTGTTAGCATGAGTCAAACAAATACCTTCAACATCTTCTTCAGACTATTGCTCATTGAAGACACCTTTTTTTGCTTCTCAAAAGGAGGTGCTACAAATATATTTTCACCTTCTAATACCGCAGCCCTTGCTTGGCAACCACTTCTTCAGAGCCAGTGGAATCTCCCAGTGTGGCTGTTAGGGGACGACCACACTCCTCAGGGTCATATGGTTCCCAGCCAAGGTGTGCAAATTGCCCTCGCAACTCTGCTAGAATGCTGATTCTTTCATTACAGGGAGCTGGGATCTGAACAGCAAGGGGCAAAAAACCTGCTTAGTGAGGTGATCTGTGAACAGTTTTTTCCTTGCAAATAAGTGGAGAAGATGCTGAAATGTGAAGTGATCCTTTCTGCTCCTACTAGGGATCACAGTATAGTTGGACTTTGGTTTTAGATCTCTATCCTTTTCTTGGCCATTTATTATTTATCTCGTGTCTTGGGAGAGGTCACTCTTGCTCATCACTCTCTGAACTTTCAGGTTGTCAAAGACTTCAGCTCATGCCTTTCCCTGCTTCGATAAGGTATGGTCCAATAAGCTGACTAATGCTGGCAGACTCCCAAAGTTTCATTTGCTAGAAAATAAGCCTAATGCCCATTATTTTATCCCCAAGGAACTCCAGGTTTCCAAACAGCTTTCAAATTTGAGATTAGGAGGCATAAACAAGCCAATTGATTAATTACAACAGGTATTTTGTACATCAGATTCCGTTTTTCAGCTGCTAAGGAACAGGAAAGCCTTCTCATCTGCCAGAAGCGTCTGTTTGCTCCTGTGGCTACTTTGTATGGTAGCAGGCAGCTTTCTCTTTGAAATTTCTGTTAACAAAGAGGAAAGATTTTCTAGCATTTTTTTTCTCTCCTTTGAATGCACAGGAGAGAATTACACTTTAAAATAGCAAGCATCTTGTTTCCTCTTGGGTGTGCTTTTCTGTAGTTGGAGCCAAGCTTCTCTACCCCTATCTAGAAAATTAGCTTTGTGATTCTGGTGTTAGTAAGTGTGCCACAGCTGACACAGCATGGAGGGCACAGTTCAAAGTGGACTTAGCAGCAATTGCATTTTCTGGTATTTGTAACTTCCATGACAGATAGATGGTTTGTGCTGTGCTCAGACACTAGCTAACCCTCAAAAGGCAGTTTGCCTTACTGTTCCTCCCTAGATTTAGTTCAGTATCTGGGGATCTGCAAAATCAAACATTCTGAACCTTTATGTAGAAAAGCAGGAGGATTCAAACACACACACGCACTCTCTTTTTTTCCCCCCTAGAAGATTCTTTCTTACATGCAAGCAGAGTCCCTGCTGAGCTGATTTCACTATAACCATAAGAAATGCCTAACTAATTTGAGGAAAAAGAATGAGCAGGATGAGGCAAGGAGCAATATGCCCACCCCTACTGTCCTTGTAAGTCATTCTTCATCTCTGTATCCTGGATGACCACCCAATGAACCAAAGTGCCTTTTGCATGTTGCTCTTTATTTCTCTCAATTCAGCTTGTTGGAGACCAACAAAACCCAGTATCAAACGAGCACAGCCAGAGTTCATCTTCACTGGAGGGAGGACAGGAAAGCTTGTTTCCTGCTTTCCATGAAGGGACTTACCAGCAGTCATTCCCAGAATCTGTGTTGTTGCCCTGCAGCCTCTGTAGTGGTATCTCACCCCAAGGCTGCTCAAGCTGTCCACACTGGTGGCAAGCTCAGTCTAACCATGGCTTTAGAAAGGGCATCATAGGAATCTCTCAGTATCTGCCAGGTTAGTGTCAGAGATGCTGGGGTCCTTATCTCTCCCTTCTTCATGACCCCTGCTAGTATGACTTCATGACCCTTGCTTTACATGCAGAAATGCTGTCTTTGCAGGTGCAGTCTGCATCTGCTGTCCTTCCTCCATCTCACCAGCAAATGTCACCCTCTCTTAAGCTAACCCCTGTCCCAGGCTGAGAGATACAGATGGAGAACAGAAGACTAGGACTACAAATGATTTATCTATGGCATCTCCCTAACAGCATCCTATTCATTTGAGCAACTTCTTGCAGCATTTTCCCATGGACATAAGTTTTTAGCTGGCTTGCAAGAGCGTAATTTTTTTCACTATGTGAATTGGTCTTACAACCAAAGCAGAAGCAGTGGCAAACAAATGACATCCATTAAGCCCTATCCCTGCATAATTCCCAAGTGATTAGAAGCTCAGAGCACAGACGACAGCAGGGAAGCAGGCAGGGCAACTGGGCAATGCCATGAAAAATGAAAGCTATCTTGAAAGAGAACTTTAGAGTATAATTGAAAGCAGCTATACTTTTTAGTCTGTTGTCCATCCTAAATACAAAACTAAAACAGTAGCTACATTTCTAACAAAATAAGGGCTTAAAACAGTCCTGACTAAGAGTGAGATCTCACCTATCACAGACCTGAAGAAAGGTACCAGGGTCACTTGGCAAGTGCTAAGTGATGTCATACCATGACATTTCTAAGAAACTCTAGTAATATAAAGTTTAAGCTTAACACTTCAATAGCTACAAAAAGATGACTGAAAAAGTTATGAATGACTGAAGAAAAAGATGAGATTGCAGTAAAACACACACTCCTTCCACCATCCCATCCTGCTCTGCTGACAAAAATGTCTGAAACTGATGCACTGGGAAAAAAACTCAATGTCCTCTAAAGCAAAGTAATAAGCTAGATGTGGAAGACCATGGCAATGAAGACACTGCATCCATATTTCAAGTGTTTTCATGACTGATGATGACAGATCCTTTCCTGGCTGTGAGTGGTATATGAAGGAACTAATTTTCTTTAGCCTTCCTTGGTCATGCAGAAAATAAGGCAATGAAGCATAGATAATACAGTTGGCAAGTGACTTCTCTGAGTATGAAGTAGGAGAGATCTTTAGCTTGCATATATCAGCATAGCATCATTGCCTGTATATTAATTTAACATCTGTCCTAGTTTATCAATGGTTCTGTTACTGTTCTTTCTTAATGAACAATCACACACATCCAAATGAAACAATCCCCAAAAGATATGTCTTAAATCAATGGACCAAAACAACTCATTCCATAGTGGAAAGAAATATCAGAATGCTATTCAAGAGCTCCAGAACAATGTGAATAATTCAGTCTGGAATTTGTTTGCAAGAAAAATGAAGATGCAGGGCATGGTTTAATTAATTTCTGCCAGGACATGGCTGCCCATTGTTGCACTTCTAGCCTCTCTGCATGCATGTGTCTATCTCCTATATGAAATTCAGTACTAATATTCAAAATCACTCCCCAATACAGGAAGTACTTAAATTCGATTAACCATGACAGATCAAGTGTGTATCTAGTCCGTTACTTGGATTCTTACATTGATCATAACTACTTTTTTCTTTGGTATTCTGTCCAGATATATTCTAAATATAAAATACTGTGTTTGGTGTTGACAGATGAGGAATCGGGGTGGAGAGTAGAGGTTGTCTTACTTCTAAGTCAGCAACTACTAGCTTGACTTATTCTTGCCCATCTGACTATCTCTCCTTGGACCCGAGAGTATTTCCTCCCACAGGTGCTGAAACCTGTACCTTTGGAAGGCACAGCAATAGGAATAAACCCCTTTATTGTTTCTTTGGGTATTGAAACTTGCCTCAAAGGTCCACATCTCCCCTGTTTATTACCTGCTTAACTATTGGCTGTGCCTTGGCTCTCCTGCCCTTCAGTCCACTGGAAATTCATCTGCTCTTAATGAGGTGTCAAAAATGATTGATAATGCCTCTGTAATTATCTCTGTCTGCTCTTTAAGAACATCCAGGTGAGACTATCTGTCCTTGCTCATATGTGAGCCTTTAGTTTGTCATCATCATTTTCTTCATTCTCTTTCCCAAACTCAAATAACTGCTTCCCTAATTATTTTCTCACTTTCTCACCAGCTGAATTGAAAATGCGGCTTCAAATGCAAAGCAACAAATTCTGTACTTGTGCATACTTTGCTGGTGAAATCTCATTAAGGTCAGTGATAAGTGCAAGACACAAATCAGAGTACATTGTTAGCCTTAGAGAAATGTGCTCTTGTATGCTTCGAGCTATTGCTTTCAATTAATATATTTGGATCCCAAATTGGCTTTGATTCCTGTGCTTTCATCTGATGTGCCAGTCTGTATAACCAGGGGCCAAGTTTCTGTATTAGAAGACAAATTCTACCCTTTGATGGACTCAGTTTCACTCCTGAAGGGTTTTGGTTGAACTCCATGCCCAAAGCAGATGGCAAAGCCAGATTTACAACCCAGGACCTTAATTTAGTGAGGATGGATGCTCTAGAGCATCGAATTTGCAATGAAAAAATAAAATTATTTGCTTTTGATGTAGGTAGGGAAATTCTGTTCATTTTATGGTGCTATGGAAATCCAGATTATGGTGCCTTGGAAAACATAATTCCAAATTAAGACAGTCACATGAGAGAGGCTGATAAAGCCTGTTTTCACTGAAAAATTAGTTTAAAATAAATATTGGTATATTTATCAGGTATGTATGTCAGAAAATTTATTGTGGATTTTGTCTTCATAGGAAAGATTCAATTCATTCAAACAAACACAAATTAATTTCTTTCAATTACCTTTCATTGTAAGTAAGAACCACATGACTATCTATTTTTGTTTTTCACTGATTTTCTAGGCATGTAACATAACTGAAAAATTTAAGGCATTGCAACTGAAGAGCAAAGGGTATATGACATAATTTTAAAAGCATCGGGTTGAATTTTTAGGAACTCATTAGAATTCCTTCTACAGATTTTGGTGCACAGAAGCATCCATCCAATATATCTTCCAGGGCACGTATAGGGGGCTCTTCATCACTGAGCATATTTATTAGGTACTCCTCAAGTAGGCTAGTCTCACTCAATCTTAGACATTTAAAGTGTAGCCATTTATAATAATAGGTTACTCACTGTAGTCTCCCTTCAGTCAATGCAATAAGCAAGGCATGTCTCCCACTTGGGAGATAACTCCATGCAGTCAAAGGATCCCTTCAGAGTCTTCTTCCTCTGCAGCCCCTCAGATTTCATGAAAAATCTGGGCTGATCATTTAGGGTTTCCCTATGGTTGTTTCAGAAATCTGCTTAGGGTCAGAAGCGAGATTTAGACAAGAGGCTAATGGTTATGTTTTTTGTTACTTGTAGAATAGGAATACTTGTAGAATAATGGCATGAGATGGAAGCACAGCTCCAAACACCCTTGCTACCATTTAAAAAGGGAATCACTACCAAAGCATGTCATGCTGTTTCTTCTGGCTCAAGCCTAATGAAATGGGAACTAAAGTTTATTATACTGATCCTTCCCTTCGTTCCTTTTAAGATCTGCTTTTGCAGTTCTGATGGAGCACTGGCAAGAACGGCTACAATTTCACTGCCATCATTACTTTTTCATTAAGTTCTCCCACATCATGCAGTAATTGGGTTTCCTGATTTGGAATCCTGAAGGTTCTCAGTGTTCTTTCAACATATCAGTCATGTTAATGACCATACCCAAATATGCCTTGTCCAGTCACTGGCACAGATCATTATGCGCCCGCCCTGCACTTCTGCTCTAGGCAAGACCCTTTCTATCTCCATCCAGTTATCTCTGGCACAGATGAATTTCACAGTCATTATAACTACCCAGTTGGTAAGCAGAGAAGATCTAACGCTGGCATCAGTGAGAATTGCATAAATAGCACTTTTTATCCAAAAACTTAAGAAAGCGCACCAAAGTACCATGGTTGATCAGGAGGATGCCACCCTGAAAACAGTATCCTGCTATGCACATTGCTCTGCATACACAGAGGTGCCCAAAGGGATCAGCTTCCAGTTTGATAATTTCTGTGACCAGAGTGATGAGCTCTATAGCAGCTGGCATATGCCATCCGTGCTGGCACTGAAAAGGAGTGTTTAGATTGTTTTTCAACACATCTAGTCATTTTGACTTATATACAGAAAAGCTGGAATGCTTTATTCACATAAAGCCAGGCCTGGAAACATGTTGTTTCAGGACAGACCTTTTAAACACCACTTCTATGCACAAGAATATGGCATGTGGCATGTGGTTTACATTTACATGACATTTTTCATTGACACCTTTAAACTATTTAACTTCATGATTAACTTAACCACTTTAATGCTTTCTTTATTCACTTTAGGTTTTGCTCTTGAAGAGGACATTTTGGGAGGGGGGCTATATTTCCTTGTGTTTTTTTAAAATAGATTTAAGTAAGTCTGAGACAGACCATGACGAGCTTTTTAGATCTTCAGTAACGGCAACAATATTCTGGAGCATCTTGGACATGAAGGCCAAACTGCTAGACCAAAGCAATTCCATGCAGGAGATAAAAATACACACATTCATAACAGCACACACCCTGTTCACTCAGCCTGAAGCAACTACAAAGTGCCTGATGTTTGGCACTGGCCATAACACCCCTGCAATTACTGCAGGCCCCTGCAGCATGGTGGCTAATGAGGTGCTGCTAATGCACCGCTCCCGGCACTGCAGCTTTCAGATCCTCCTCCGCTGGGCACTCGTGTGCAGGGAAGCTGCTGCACAGGGCATAGCTCTGAGCCCTGCTCGGGCACCCCCTCGGCCTCCATTCCTGCCACTTCCCAGGCCTAAATGAATAAATTACCCGTATTTTTGAGGTGCAAAAATAAAGCTTCCTCTCTGTTAATTGTAAATTACTTAGCTTTCGGCAGAACGTTACTGCAAAAAGAAGCTTTGGAAGCATTAGCAGCAGAGTAAATAGTGCTGAGAAGGCAAGCGTGTAACCCTGAAAAAATAGCGTGTTATTCAACTACTGGAGTGAGTGACATGTTGTTTAACTTCAGTACTTTCTTGTTTTAATTAAACATGCCCCTTTCCTTCTTTCATGAAGAGACTGTTGGCTAAGGAGCATAATGATTAAAATAAAAATTAATTATTCAGATTTGCTGAGGACAAAGAAAGATTTCTTTCTCAGTCAATTCACAGTGAGTCAGTCTGCCAGGGCCAAGAATCAGCACTAAGTGAAAAGAAATCCAAGTAGGTAATTAATGACAGTAACAGCAACACCAGAGACGGGAGCTCAAAACACAATAAACATAAATGCTCTTCAGATGCTGTTTTTGTTCAGAGTGGCTGGCAAAAGAGAGCAGGGCATTTTTTCTTCAGAAACTCATACTTGATTCTATACCCTTGCCACATAACTCATCCAACCTTATTCCCAGGGCTTAATTTTAGATACACACCTTCACAATCAAAACTGTAATTGCATTTTATTGTTGTTGAGAAAGAGGCAATTAGATATAATGTTCCTAACTTGTCAAAATTAGTGCCATATGTGGAAAAAGGCTTCATCTATCACTGGTAAAATTTTATACTCATGCCTGTTTTGTTCCTATTTTACTTGCTTTCTTTATCAGGGTATTAGATGGTCATTTCTTTGTGGGATCCAAGAAGTCATATTAAGGCTGGCACAGCTGAAATTTCAGCTCAGAACCCATAGGAATGGCAGTTTATAGGCAAAGTGATGCAAAATCAAAGACACAGCACAGGAAACTGACTGCCTTATTCTGATCATGCTAAAATAGACTCTGAATACTGATGTGGGGAACTCTGGTGCTTGAAGAGTCTCAAATTGCCTAAACCATAATGCAGCCCATCTAGATTTTTGTTTGAGCAGATTTTTAGGAAAAGCTTCTTTGTCTTGAAATTTAAGTTAGTTTGTACATATGAGGTTATGCCTATAAATCATATTGGAAATAAATTTAAAATCAGCCACACTTGTGAGTAATTCTAGTTTTACACTGACACAAACATATCAATATTTCTTATTTTTGAGGATAAAGGATAATAATCAAGGACAAAATATACATTGCATAAATAAAGTTACGTATGACATATCCCAAATTAGATTAGAAAAGGTCAGATGATAGCAAAGCCTGACTATAGGCCAAGACCTCCAAATACTCATTCAGCTATTAATTGGGTACTTCACACAGAAGAGCCTTGGCCCTTGGCCATTACCTTTGACAGTACAAACTTGGTAACTCAAAGTGAGTGCTCTTTGAGGGTCAGATGGCTGCTGCTTTGGTTCTCTTCTCACTTCTGTCACAAGCAGCCAATTTGACTACAGACAGAGACCAGAGCCACATCCATGGCTCTTCCTTACTTCTCCAGCATTTGGCAATGGTTAGCTGGCAACTATCATGGGAATCAAATGCCTCCTGCCAGCCCTTTTAAGAAATGCAGAAGCTGGAGAAAAGGAAAGCAGCCTTCTGTGTCCCCTCCTGGTGGTAAGGATCTCTCCTAAAATCAGACCGAACCTGGCTTTCCAGTAAATACTCCTTTATACGTGATTTCACTCTCAACAAATGTTGCCAAAGTAATTCGTGCACAGCATTCAGAGTAAGATAGGATCTTACAGTTAATGACCTCATTTAAAAAGGAAAATATCCTCTTTATGGGTTTGAGGATTTTGTCTTTGCTGGGGTTAACCCATAGGTCTCCTGCTAGCATTTTCTGCTCAATTAGTTCTTTCAAAGGGATTATTGAATCTACACAGATATTGTGTAATCTAGGTGAAATCAGGAAATAGTATAATGAGAAGCAGTTACATGGGGAAGGGAGGTCAAAAAAAGCAGCAACAGGAACTCAGAAGATATTAGGATATAAATAAAAGGACAGGTGCTATCTTCAGTCATGCAATGTGATTTCAACTCAGTAATTGACCTAAAAATAGAGGACACCAAAAGAAAACATTCTGAAAAGCACAGTAGAAGCCCTAACCTCAGCTGGTGTAATTCAGAGAAATGAGTACAGAAGTGAATCACTACAGCAGAATAATAAGAACTTATATATTTATAGATGAAGTGGCAAAAATAGCACTTGTCAAAAACCATTACTCAAAGCTAAAGAAAAATGCTTATCGAAGTAGACCACGTTCTGTGAACAGAGCTGTGATTACTATATTATGATTACAGTAAAGGCAGGCAATGCATAGATTAGGTTAATTTTAAATACAAGTTAAGCAAGAAACATTTGGTAACTATGATACAGATGGTAACAAGCCTAAAAAAGAAGGGATCATGTTTATATTTTCCTCCATGGCAGTATTTTTGGAATGACAATGGCCAAGACAGAACAAATACTTAAGTGGATCATGCTCTGCTGGATATATATCTGATCACATTTCAAACCTTGCCAGTTTTGCTTTGGATATAATTATCTCAGAGCCTGGAGAATTACTGAAGGAATTTTACTTATCAGAGCCAACTGGTGATTTTAAAGGTTGGGCATTCCCCATCAGCCTATGGACAAAAAGACACCGAAGGCTAAGATTGCCTCAGACAACATAAACCTGAATTTTAGCCTTCTTGCTCTGAAGTGAGATATGAGATCTCCAATTTTCCCTGTTTCAAAAGAGCCCTGCCCTGCTCCCGAGCAATTTCACTGTAGAGAAACCATGAGAGTCAGGACAGTTGAGGAGATGCTACCTTCCTCTTTGTTTTTTTTTTTTTTTTTTCACTTGAATATAAAACTTTCATAAACTTGGAGAAATTCTGCTACAAGAGGAGTAAACAGGAGGAGAAACATGCTTTTTGGCTGGTATCCTGCAGGCCAAGAATACTGCTAAATCTGTGCTTTAATCACTGACATTTTATGCAACTGTCTATAATTAAAAGCAGAGATTTCACCCAAAATGTATCTTATGCAAGCAACATATGTTTTGTGCAACTGAGCTTAACTGTTCCTATCCACTGAAGGAACAATTTCATTCCTGGAGAGCTGGGGCCAGACTGTCTCCTCACAATGCTTCTGTGCTGAAGCCAGAAGAGCCAGGGAGCCAAGCTCAGCGTTCCCATTGCCAGGCTCGTGAAGACTGAGTGCAACACCCTTGTTGTTGCAAATTAGCGTAGCACAGTACTACACACATTTAAACCCATGAAGACTGTGATTCCTGTTTAAGCAGGACTGTTCGACTGCCAAAATTTCATGCAGCAGCAGGATAATTGCATCCAGAAGTGGTTTTGTCCCACAGTGGCCAAATGCAAAGCCCTGTAGCAGAGCCAGCTCTCCAGATGCATTGCTGGGTCATTGCATCCATTTTGCACGTTCATTGCTGAGCAGCCTTGTATGAGCCATTTCAGAACAGTGCACTTCAATACACCAGAGTTATAATAAATGACAGAAAGTGCTCTTGTATCTCTTTCAATAAGGTTAAGGGATAATTCAATAGCAAAAAAATCACTCTGTTTAACTGAAACTTTTAATAGCTTTGAAAATATGTTTATTAACAAAATAGAGCTCCAGCCTTCTGAAAGATCAATGAAATCTGTAGGAGTGTGTTATTTCTTTGACAAGTAGCACAGCCAGAAAGTGCTATGGAAGAGTTGTTGTTATTGGCTTTAAATGGAAGTCAACATATTATAAACAGGTAAGCCAAGAGCCTAGAGTCACTATACTTGTTTTGCAACTGAACAGGCTAAAATGAAAAAAAAAAACAAATATACATGCTCAAGGTTAAAAGATAATGTTTCTGCAGATTAGTAAAGTAACAGACACAGTTTTATTCAAACAGAGGAATGACAACAACAAAAAAATAGCAGGAAAATTTCAACACTACTTGAAACTGTTTGCAAATCATCAACAACATCTCAAAAAAAAAAAAAGTCAATTTTCTTCACATAGTTTTGAACCAACTCCCCTCATGTTTAGAAAACTTTTCTAAGAGCCAAAAAGAAAATTGGCATTCATTCTGCGCTGCACCATCATGAAACAGTGAAGTAGGATAATATAGCAATAATCCTTCTTGCTCTCAATATTTTTTCCTTGGTTTGTTTTGCCCAGAAATGTCCTAAGGATTCTTTTTTCATTAGTCCCTTTTTGGGTGAAAAACTGTTCTGTTGCTGATCTGATCTGTGAACCCATTACCTTATCCTCCAACAAATGTGTCATCAGCTGTCACTGCAAAGCTCACATGATGGTGCCAAGTGCTAGCTACTAAGATATCTGTCGAGCAGCAGAAATGTGTTCATGGTTTGATTATTTATATTTAATCACTTTAGAAATACCAGAAACCATGCAACTAGTCACACACTGTGCCACCACTTTTCTTTTATTACATCCTGTTAGTGTAGACTTTGTTGCAAAGTCTTTTGTAGAGTGAGCTTGTACATTATCCACATGACTATACTCTGCCTTCTGTGTACAAGAGTTGTCTTGTTCCTCACTGGAAACTCTGATATTAACCTTACACGTGGTCATGAGAAATGGGCTTAGAATTGTGCAGTGGCACTGAAATTTTAAGGAAGCCTCACTGTGGGTTTATACTCTCCCAGCAGAGACAGGGGGGCTGAGACTCTGCAGTAACAGAAATTGCAGACTAAGTTTGCAGCATTGCAAGGTGTGATTAGCAAACCTGTCCAAACTTCGTTTAATAATAGACAAACTCTTTCTGACCATCTAAAAAAAAAAATCATTTGGATTGTTTGAAATCCCTCTTATTGCATATTTACCAGCCCATGTGTTCTCCAATTTTACAGAAAACTCTGTCTTCAGTGTTTACAGTGGGCTAGAACAAGATTATTTAACAAAGTGGTCAGTGGAGTTGGGGACCGTTTTTGGATAGGGTTGTAGAGTAAGCAGTTGATTGGTAACCAGTGTTCTCCTCTACAGATATTAATGTTAGTGGGATGATGAACACTATTTTCAAAAGTTGAAAACACTTCATTCATTTAAACAGCAACAGCATTGTTTTAGCTGTCATAAGGCCTCCGGCAAGGTAGGGGAGATGTTGACATGTTTTTGTAGCCAACTGACATAATTGGGAGAAAAAAAAAAAAACAAGCAAGAATTTTTTCAATTTCTGCAGTTTGCAAGATCTTGTCTGTTGTGTTCCACCACCCCGCCTTTTTTCTTAGCTATATCCACAAGTCTAAGAAAAACAGTACCTTTTCACTTTTATAACAGGCACATTAAGCAAAGGAGAGTAAGTGCGAATGTGCTCGAGGACTTAAGAGAAATGTAAGACCTTCGATAACTTAATCCAAAACCAACCAACCAGAAATCCATGTGTGAACTAGTGCTCTTTAATGGTAGACAGAGATGATCAGGAAAAGCATATTGTATTCCCCTATATATGAAATTTTGCAGCTGCTATATCAATGGCATATATGTCACCACAGTGAAATATCTTAGCAGATGTTCCCAACAATGACAGATCTCAGGTGAGAAAAAAAGGGTTAAGACAGCTGGGTGCATTAGGGGACTACATAAAACACACAGTTTATCTCAATTGTAAAATTCTGACACAGAGTATATTTTTTTATCTTAGTCTGCCTAAAAGTTTTCTGTTGTTTCCCCAACCCCTTTTCCTGGGATAGCTGCAAACAAAAGAGAGGAAGGTGAACTCAGAGACTCACACACCATATAACAAGCCACAGGAGTTTGTTTCTGAGCAGACAAGCCCTTCTGTTGTCAGCTGCTTTTGAAGAGCTTGCAGATGCACAAATTGATCTTCATGCTGAATTTGATGAGCAAAGTGGAAGCGCTTCAAGACATCACATATTTCTAAAGCTAGACTTTCCCTGCCAGATGATTAATACATACTCCATTAGGATATGATGTCTGACACCAAGACCTTTAGTTGTAATGAGTGGCTAAGCATTCAGATACTCTGAGCCCTTAATCCTCAGTCGAGACACTGAAGTCAGTGTAGTTTTGCCCTGGAGATGGTCTTAGAAAACAAGATATAAAAGCAACGTCCTCTCTTTAAAAGTGGTCACTAGCAAGCTGCATGGGTTTTAGAGGAGCTCTTTGGGTTTTGTTCACACAATGCCAGAGCCCCTCTAATCACGTGCACAAGAGATATAGTTAACACATTGCATGTAGGAAACAGCATTCTCAAAACATGCTCAAAATGAAAATCCTTTCCCAAACACACTTCCTCCCACTATGGCAATCATCAGTGGGGTAGACAAACTGTTTTCCAGACCTTGGATTTGGATATATCTGCAGAACATTCCCCAGCCCCTAGACTCTACTGGGGTTTGTAAATGTGCTGTATTGACATAGAGGACTGAATCTTACCTTCAGTGCCTGACAGGAAGGAAAAAAGCAAAACAAAAAGGGAAGAAACACTTGTCACGAACATCCCCGCACCTGGGAGTGATCTGGGAGATGATCTGGGTGAACACCAGACCAGCCTCATGCATGGTGGGGAATGTTCAGGGCATGGAGGCAGGAGTAGTGCAAATTCTTGCTGATGACCAGGTTTGGTAACCCACCAAACTGGCTGAGCCCACACCTTGCCCGTGCCCCAGGTGGAGTTAGAAAGAGCAGCTCCTACCCACTCAATTCCCACCCTACTGGCAGCAGTATCCCCACAAACCCTCACTTGGCATCTGTGAGCACCAGAGCTCAGCACAAGAAGAAGGGGGCCTGGGCTTGGCTTCATTCTCCCAGGCTGCCCTGCACTTTTGAAATGAAGAATTGTTTTTATTTTTTTACAGAAAGATGCTTTGATTTGTGATTTTTACCTTCTTCCTAAACAGGTATTTCTAAACTTACAGGCTTCGTTAAGAAGATGCTAAAGGGGCCTTGTTCTTTAAGACAAATTTTTAATCATCTTGACTTCCAAAACAATCTGAATAATCCAGCTCTAAGTCTCCTCATTAAGGCCAGATTTAAAAACTCAATCAGACTTTTGCTTAAGGTTTTGCAAATTTGGTCCCAAGTATCAGTATACTCAGAGCTGGAACACAGATCAGTTTGAAACTTCATGGAATTAAAAGAAGTTTAAACCTATACATCAAATATTCCCTCCATTGTAGCTGACATGAGAGAACATACATATTTTGTATGGAGCTTCTATTTGTTGTCGATTTGGTGGCTAAATTACAGCTGCTGGGTAATGTACAGGTGAAGAGAATAAAGGTAAAACCTTCTTGATTTTCATTACTTTTACTTTTGATCTACCTGAAAGATCTTGAGTTTGGTCTTTCACACTTTTCAAGGCTTGATAAAGGATGCACTAAAAACGTCTGAGTTCTTTCATCTCCAAGAAGAACCCCAATTGTTATTAAAGACTTTATAATATCTTTTATCTGATGTTAATTAGCTACTGAAATAAAATTACATGCTAACTGAATCTGAGGCAGTCTGACTTAAAAAATACCCCTTTCCTTTCTCTTATTAGACATCATCTCATTCGGCTGTGGCAATTCACTACACTGTTATTTCTCCAATCACTGTAAAATTTTGCAGCCCTGATAGGACTTCAATTTCAAATGTGATAACAAGCAAGGGAGAAACAATAAAACCGAATCATCAGTTTCCTGAATACCTTTCCAAGTGTCCTCCATATATCTTTTCCTTCACAGGTGACTTTCACCAAGGTATATTTATCTAAAAGTTGAACAACACTCCTGTATTTCATCTGGAGTTTGTTGATATCAAGCATCCCAGCATCCATACCATTCCCATCTAAGAATGATGACGTCCTAGAACAGGCTGGCAGCAAGCAACAAGAGTTTACTTTTATGGATTTGAGTAAATTTCATGGATTTATAGTGATAACAGTCCTGAAAAATTCTCATTTCCTTAACAATGATAAGGATCTTAGGTAGAGACAGCAACTGTATATAAACCATTAAATAAGCCTGCAAAACAAGGTTATTTTCAAATGCAGGATGCCTCCTTGCAAACTATTTCTCCAAAATCTCCTTACAGAAGCAATAGACATAGTACTAGCCTTATAACCACTAAACTTAATAAACCTCTGGTTCAAAAGTACAGTTTTTGACTCACAACAGAGACTAAGACTGAGATTTTAAAAGTTGCTTAATTCTTTACAATCTTTTTGTGTGAGGGAGGTACTTCCAGCTGGGAGGGAGGGATGCTTTGAGTCAACAAGAAAATTTTTGCATTTTAGCATGAAAGTTAGAGCATCTCACAAATTCAGTTTTAGAAACTTGCTAATCAGACCTTGTTCACTGGCAAACAGTTAATGTGATGTGAAAAAAATTTCAGGGAACATTTATCTACATCAACATGCTAGGAATTGGTGGGAGGGTATGAAACTTGGAAAAAAGTACCAGAAAATATGGTTCAATGTATGTCATTTTGCTGTCACAAGATCCCACTCATCCTGCCATGCACATCTGTGTATTTTATTATATATATATATGTGTGTGTGTGGATGTGGGCAGCCTAATTCCTCCAGTGTCAACTTTCCAGAGGATAAATACACAGCAAAACTACCATGGTCACAGTAGACCTTCTGAACATGCAGGCTTCCTGCTTCTTCTGTCTCCATGTCTCTGAGGTATACTAGCATGCACTCACAAGGAGAACAAGCAGAGACACAAGTCTTCACCACTCCCTAGTACTTCCTAGCTGGATTATAACTTCTCTTCCTTAGCTCTGCTTTATTGTCCTTGCAGTATGGAAATAACAATAATATTATACCAAATAATTCCAGGGAAAAAACTGAAAGTCGTATTGGCCTTCACAGGCTTTGGGCTAAAGGACAGGATTCTTACTACCTTTAAGGTAGGAGAGGAGTTCATGTAGACACTTCTTGTCCCACACTGAAGAAATAATATGGTATTTTCAAAAGTCATTAAGGATCATAATTAAAATTAGATTCTCTTAGTTATCTACAAAGCCTTGAAGCTGTCATAATTTGAGTGTTATTCTTCTTGATCTACTTAGCCCTGACAGCTTAAGTCAATGTTGAAATTAAACTTGTGCCAAACCATCTCCTTTATCAGTATCTTTTCCTCTGATAGGAATCCCTAGGCACAAGTGAAATAGGACCACCTTTAAACTAGACTGGCTAAATATTTCTCCCAAATTACCACAGATTTCTTTCCCTCATGCTCAGTGAGGATGCTGGCAGTTAAAAATGCCTTCTGCAAGAGGACCTTCACTGTGATAAATGAGAATAGTTCCTTTGATTTTAATGGAATTACATTAAACTACTGCAGGTAAGGATCTGATCCTCTACCATTTTGAATTTTACCCAGGGAGACATTACAGTGGGGTAGGTGGTCTCCCAGATTACAAATTTTTAAAAATAAATACAAATCAAACAGAAGAATGCAAGGGATGACTTGATTATAGAGCCTGCTCCCTTGTTCACTGCATCTTCCCTCTGTTTTGAAAGGCATATACAGCTCATTTAAACACCTTTCAGTGGGAAAGCAGAGCATTAACATTATTTACTATTTGCTTCCTGTAAAGACAAAGATCTTTCCTCTTCAGCCCCTGATGAGGATTGTGCAGGGAGGAGTCAAGTATCAGCTTGAAGAGCCAGGCTGTGGGGCAGCAACGTGGCAGTGATGGATCAACCCAGCAGCCACCACAGATGCTGGCACATTTTCTTCCCCATCCCACTCAGTGGGAACCAGCCTCGCAACAGGAGCAGAGCCAGAAGTGGGATGCCTTCTCCCAGCCCAGGTCACCATGCCACTGGTGCCTCAGAGGCTGTAGGTGGTAAGGGAGAAACATTCTGGCCAGCCCAGATGGAACTGTGGAACTGATTTACTCATCAGAAGCATAAGCATCCTAATACTCGTCTCTCCTAGCTCAGCTTTACCCCCAGATGGCCTTTCCAGAGCAGAGAGCAGCATCGGTGGTGTTATGGGAGGTGGAGAACAAGTCATGGTGTCAGTAAGGGTTGTGGTGACTGAACAGAGGAATTCCCACTGCATCCCTCTCTCCCTCCCCAGCAGCTGCCTGAATGAATGCTTATCTCCATCCATCCTCTCTAGGCAGTAGCCTCTCCCACCTCTTCCCTCCCCCTCTGCAGGGCTGTTCCCATATACAGATTGCCAGATTTCTGGGTTTTACTGGCTTTGCCATGCATTCCTGTTGCCCTTGCTTCAAATCACACTCTCCTTCATTCACATCAGCTACTCTTTTCTCCCTGGGAGCACAAGGTGCAGATTTACCTCACCCTTCACCCTGATCCTCTGAATGAGCTCTTTTCTCCAATAGGAAATGAAGTTTATATGTAGAAATCCACAACATCTGAGACAAGTGGATGGTTTGCCACTGAAAAACGCAGAGAACCCCCCTGAGTGTAGCTGTCCAGTGAACAAAGTGTGTTTTGCTCAGAGGCAGGTGCCCTGCAGGGGCATACCAAGAACTTGGCTGACTCCTTGCCCTGGGGAAGTGCCCTCCAACTAAAGCAGCCCGGTAGGTTCTGACATGACATATAACATGCAGTAATTGTTTCTGCATTATGGCAGTGATAATGATTTAATTACTCTGCTTTCATTTTTACAGAAAAGGTTCCGGTGTTAGGCCAGTAAGAAAACAGAAAACAAAATAAACATGAACCTCTTATATGAATACTAGAATAAGACATGGTCACGGCAAGCATCCTCTGACCCTCTCCCACCCACACTCCAACAAGTCTGCAGATAGTTTCCCTGGGATATTGACACTGCCCAAGCCCATCAATTTTGTACACACTAACTCACAATGTTTGGCATATAAATTCCTGCTCTCCTACCAGCAAGACCTAGCTGAGTGAAATGTGCTGCACCCATGCAAGTGCATACACACGTGTATGGGAACAAGAAGCTGGAACAGCTGAGGTTCCTGTGTCATGAACCACTGTGGTTTTCCACAAGGGATGAGAACTGGTGTTTCAAACCAAGTTCACCAGAAACAGCATCATCAGGCCTGCAGTGAGGGGTGCCATCTGCTCGCTCTCCCCGAATTCAGCCAGCCCACGCAGCGCAGGCATCTTCTCAGTTTGTGTGGAAAAGCTGGTTCCCTGTGGAGCTCAATCCAGCACCTGCAGCAGAAGGAGCACACTCGTCAGACACCCAATACTGTGCTCACGTAATGTGAGCAGTCGTCACCCATACACCCCTACCAGCTAAAAGTGAATGCTGTACCTATAGTCATCACCATGCTGTGTCAAAACAAATCTACTGGCAGCAGAAGGAAAAGCATTTCAACACTGATTAAAGACTTGCCTGCAGGATTTTTCGAATGTAAAGCCTATTTAATCATTGCATTTCTGTGTGCTTTCAGGAAAAGCATCTCGGCTCTAAATGACTCACCCTTCTCAGCCCAAATCATTTGTTCTCTGAGCTAAGTATGGCATCTATTTACTCAGGCAGTCAGGGGCTGGGCATGAAATGTGTGTCAGGTCTCCTCAGGTCCACAATTATGTATAGTCTTATTTTTAATTGAGGTATTTTCCATAAAAGACCTTTCCTCCACACCCTCATCACAGCTTGGAAATTCACAGCTTGTTTCCTCCCTAGACAACTTTCTGCTCACCTCCACAGTGGTATTCACAGAGAACACAATGGTGCAGAAACAAAAGTAATTCTGAAAAAAACCTGGAAAACAAGCATTTAAAGATAATGGTGGGTATTTTCCAGAAGGCTGCTGACTCCAGCAATTTTGCTATAAAGTAACGTCGTGGGTGATGCTGCCTGCACTGTGACCCATTACTAGAAGCTAATAATATGCAGTCAACACTCTTAAATACATTTTTTTTGTTCACTGACAAAGCCTGCCCTCATACAGACACACTTCCAGAGGTCTATGGACAGTCAAATACAAAAAGATACAATGTGTCTTTTTTCACATAAACAACAAAAATTTAAGGCAATTGTCATTGCTAACTGCCACCAGCAGGAGAAAAGGCTGGTCCCTCATGGCCACTCTAGAAGTCTGAGGGTGCAACACTATAGAGCTGTGTGATGCCACTATTTAGAGGTTAAACCCAAATTAACCCCTTCAATACAAAAGCAATTGCCAGGACAGTCACTCGGCTCACCCCAAATCAGTAACACATTTATTGCAGAAATGCTGCACTGAAGGCAATAGCAAAACTTCTGTTTCATATGTGGCCCAAAGTACATTCCTGGATTTGGGAATGAACTTTTCTAACAAAGCAAGCACAAATTCAAGTTCAACCAGGAATTTTGGTACATTACAACGTAAGAACCCAAGAGAGATATTGATTTAATTATCTAAAAATAAATTATTTTCAGCATGCAGTTTGCATCTGCTATCATACAACTATAGTTTCAGGGTTGCCACAGCTCTTAATAAGAAATAGAGGTTTCCAGGTACTGCAGAGCTTGTTCTTTGAAGGAATACCTTTAAACCTTACCCAGCTCTTCTAAACAGATAGTCTTTTTCTACTTCAGAACTTCAGAATAAAATCAGTAAATTTCACTTTGTTGATTTATTGATCAGCTATTTTCTTAAAAAAAAAGCTTGTGTATATACATCATATCTCATTTATTTTGTAAAAATCCCTAATATACTAATCAGTTCATGAATCTTGCAAAAATCATGAGAAAAGACCAAATCTCTGCCCACCCATGCATATATCTATCTCCCAGTGAGGTCTAACATTAATAGCAATAGGAAATAATTTCTGATAAGTGAAAACAAGCTTGCTTGAAGATTCAATCTGAAGAGCCATGAAGTTTATTTAACCATAAATGTAATACTAAACAACAAAAGACTAAATACCGGGGGGGAAAAATCTAGTTTGAGTCTAACTGCAAAGTGATTAGACACCCTCTTCTGGCTTGCTGCTGTTTTTCAGTTTATAGTAGTGGAGAGTTTGATGTCCCAAAACTAACTTGTGTCGTTCTGCAGGAAAAGAAGTTTCCTATGGTTTTAAAGGATGAGCTGTCTGGGATCCTGATCTGTGGTGTATTTGCTACTATTGGTAACCAAGTCACTTCAAGAGGGACAGGGTTCACAGATGTCACCCACACAGTCGTTTCTCTCCTTCTACATATGGCCCACAACAAAACAGCTGCCAGTGCTGAGGAGGGACCCAGAACAAACTGATCTCAGCATGGCTTTTCCCAGGTATGGTGTTTCCCAAAGCACTCATCCTTAGGGACTACACAAAGAAAGAGGCAAGAGGTTTTGTGTTCTGTAATAGCAACCAAACCCATAGCTTCTGAAATAGGATAGCAAAACGCTGTGTTGGTTGCCCCACATACAGTCACATTAATAATATGAAAGCCAGCACTGACTCAAGAACCTGAAATCTCTTTAGTATTACCTTAATTCAACAACAACTCTTTTCCTTTGCCGCTAAATTTAATTAACAGGGTATAGAGATATTGTCTAGAGAGCTTATTTGTTGCAGTCACAGGTTATTTTCAGTCAACGTGATACGCGCCTCAGTATTCTCTGTGACTAAGAATTCCATTTATAAGAGACTTTGCTGGAAAAAAATGTTAATCTGGCTTAGGTACAGAAATAAAAAATTGGTAAGCCATGAAATGCAGCATTGAGCACAAAGCTAATCCTCAAAGGAAGAAACAGGAATTGGTTCTCATAGGGCTTTTTTTTTCTCCTTTTTTTCCAGCTTTGATGTCTGAAGACAACCTGAAAGTTCTGGAGCCTGTTTTTTCTTTCCAATTTTTTCCTTGCTTTTATGCATTACAAACTTTCAGAGCGTATCTGAAAGAGCATGGTTTTACAGCCATACCTATATCAAGGAAATGTAGGTTTTTCTAATATATACCTAAGTATTTTTTTTACAGATGTTCAGATAAGTATACAAACTGACCTCAGTGCAGATGAGGGTTAGACGAACTTCAATCTCCATTTAAATATGAATAGCATCATGTCATATAGCACCAGTGTTAGGGCAGATGTGTTTAAAAGGACTTATTTTCCCAAATGAAGATGGAGCTATAAAGAAGTCTAGAGATCACAAACTGTTTGATTATGAGGCAGTGACTAGTAATTGTGAAGGATGAAGATATCTAAGCAGACTGTTCAATATATGGACTTTTTTGGTTTGGTTTTTGGTTGGTTTTGGTTGGTTTTCTTTTTTTTGGGGGGGAGTGTTTTGTATTGTTTTGTTTTGTTTAAGAGGGTTTTTTCTGTGTTTTTTTTTTTTTTTTTTAACTCAATGTCCAGTTTAATCAGCCACTAACAGGCTTCGGAGATTGCTTCATAGTTACAAAATCTGCTTGCAGACTGTGCCACCAAAGCAACAGGATGCTCACAGTGTGCTTTTGAAATGTCACAACAGCATTAAGAATAATAGAGATGTTTGATTTCCCAAATACTTAACTGCTTCTCAAGTTTCCTTGCAGTAGGGAAAGCTTAAAACCGTCTCATTTTTCATTCTGGAGTCTTCTTTGGAATTAGCAGCTGTATTCAGACTCGCAGCCTTCTCAAGAAATCTCCTCCAAAGGCCATAACTATCTCCTAGGAGAAAAACACAGCCAAACACACTTGTAATGCCAAGAACCTACTCATTAACAAGTGCAGAAGAGGAGAACAGATCCAGGGACACTATCTGCACTTGCATCCTCTGCTTTTTACAAACAGGACTGTTTCATGCTAGAAGGTACGACATCATCCACCTAACTATTTTGCTTTCTAGAAAATTGTATTTCTTTCTAAGCCAGAAGGAAAACAAAAGGTTGTTCATGAAGGTCTGTCACAGCTTTATATGGTAACCAATGGATGTGACTAAGGATCTCAGAAAGAAGATGAGCTGTGCCAGTGCCACATTTTCTTCCTCATCGCGTGCAGCTGGTACTTGGACCAGGGAGCATTGCTAAAGGCTGAGGACGGAGGTGTACTTGGCTTAGATGCAACGTGAATCATGGCTTTGAAGCCACAAAGCAACATGCTTCATGATTAAAAGGGGAAAATCAAAGCATCCAAAGGAGTTCGTGATTCATCTGTATGCGTGTGCATATGCATGTATCTAACACACTCATGCACACGACTAACCACAGGGAAATACGAGGGAATTTGGGAGATGACCTGGTATGGATGACGTGCACACATACACACTTATGTACATGCTGGCATGCAAAAGAACACCTACTTCATATATTGCTATAGTACAGCACATGTACACTGTGTTTAATGCTTGTTGGTTGGTTTCACTGCTCCGATTAACTGACTCACAAAACAAAACCAAAGCTTCCAGGATATTGCCCTGTCATACGCGGCACTGTGAAGTACTTATACTTTCAATAAGTCATCACACCAGTTTTCACCTAAAGAACAATGATGAAGGTATTTCCTTGTGAAAAACAAGACTTTAGCCTTGTTTTATTGAAGAACCTGCAGGGAAACTTCCATCCTTACTAGATGAACCACCAGGTGAGCTGTCAAAGTATCAATGTAACTTGACATGTCACGTCTTTGAATAACTTCCCCACAGGTCCCCCGTGGAAAGCTGTCACTCCTTTAGTTATCACGATCTTGGCACAACTGAGCACAGAGCACCTGAACCCAGTCCAGCAGTTAGTACTGCAATTCACAGCAAGGAGATGCCAACATTTAAATGCTATTTTGCTTTTCCTTCGTTGCACCTCCATGAATGTGAAACCTCCTTGTCCACATGACAAATACCCTCTCATGCCTCACAGATTGGCAGGATGATCCTGCTGGATGTATGGGAGCATCAGTGCCATACAAATCAAGCCCACCTTCCCTTCTTCAACAAACACCCACAGCAGAACCTCAGAGACAATAAGAGAAGCAAAAACTTATGAGCCTTTCCTAAGGAAACCATTCCTACTTCCTGGGATGAGCAGAGACTTTCCTTGTTGACAATTGTATCTATATAATATCTTGACTTCCAGGATTTTGTGGAGTTTTACCCTTGAATATGTGTTTTTTCCTCTACAGTACCTTGTACTTTATCATTCAAATGCACGCTCTCTACAAAAAATATTTTAAGAAAAAAACAACACCCATTGCCTGATACTGTCTGATAAGAACTGCTCTACCTTCTGGTGCAAGAAATGGAGATCAGCCCTTCTGAAGTTACCTTTTGTGTACTGCTCCAGTTATTATCATGAGTTCTTATGGCATCTCACCCCCATGCCTGGGGATGTTAGATGCCTTTTCCTATGGAAACAACTTCACATTCTTATTGTCTTTCTCTACACAGTAGTTCAGAGATAAGTTCATCTTTCTTGAAGACAAGGAGAACCTGAACTAAACGCAGTGTTCCAGATGTGCATTCATCACAGATTTTTTTCAGTGGTTTATCATGCCAATCCACCATGCTGTCTGACTATTTCCCTCCTAATAATTTCTGGTGTTTGTCACTGAAGAGCTTCCCACTGTGCCTCCAAGATGTTTTATCCATTTTATTATAGCCAATTTAGAGATTATCCTTGTGTTCATCCATGTGCCATCTGCAGTACTTCATAGTTATTTACACCAAACCCAACCTTCATTTTATCATCATCTGCTAACTTACAAATGTGAGAACCTTCTGTATTTCTTCACAGTTAGGTGTAGGTTGGACTGCCCTCCAAAACTGTTTATAATTCACAAATGTTATCAGTTCCCTTTTCCACATCACCCAGAAATACACTGTACAGCAATGGTCCCATTCTGAAATCTTTGGGACAACTTCTTAGGGATTTCAGTAACCATTTTCCTTCAAGAAAACAGGCAATTTCTTCTTACTTTTGTTCCTTATCTTTTAACCAGTAACTAATTCATAGGATGACTTTTTCCCCTTCTCACATGCTAGCCTAGTTTCTTTCAGAATTGTCCCATCTATGCAGTGCTCCCTTAATACTCGATTAACTCTTGGCCCTTGCTGAAGTGGGACTGCTATTTCTGATTTGCTTAGGAAAAAAAAAATGTTCCCATTTGTTCTGGCCATACTGTGGCTTTATATCTAATCTCACTAGAATTTATATCCTCTTCTATTTTTCTTCTTTAGATTTTCCTCATACAATTTAAAGACTATGCTTTTAACTCCTAAAATGTCATTTACTCTTGTTTACTCTAGCGCTTCTTCCAGGTGTGGAAGTAGAGGGACAACCTTTTAAAAATTGATTTAGATTTACTCTGAGACCCAAATGCAGATCTAAACATGCTGCAAAACTCCATGACACCTTCAAGCATTTAAGTTTCCAGCTGCTCCTTTTACTTTCCTTTTTTGCTTCCTAATGCTTACAATTTGCCCCTTTAAAGCTGAAAAACAATGTGGTAGATTTTCTGCATGGCATTTTTTTGCTAAACAAGGATTCCATTTTCTTCTCTCCTCCCTGGGAAGATCAGAACCTGGAACACCACACTATCTGTCCATCCCCAGCCCCTGAAATTTATGGCAATTTCAGTGCAAAATCTTGCTGTTACCAAGACTTGAAAACATAATGTCCATTAAGAGTAAAGATATCTAAATCTGTACCAAACAAAACAAAATAAAAACATAAAGTCTGAGTGTAAATACACAAAGATCAAATGGAGATCTTACCCACAGAGCACAATAACACTAGAAAATTAGCAGAGAAAAATCAGTTACCTTTAAGAAAAAAACTGAGGTTGAGAGAATTATACTTTACCATTTAGAAACTAAAAAAAAAGGAAAGTTTTTAAAAGAAAATCAGGGTACAGAAATTAAACACATTTAAATTATTAAGCCTCAGCTCTACATTTCTTGAAACATCTTAATTGAAAAAACAAACAAGCAAACAAACAAAAAAACATTGTACTATGTATGTCCCTCCTTATTTTCTGTCGCATGCTATCTCCTGTCAATAAGGAAACATTCTTTTCCTCTCATCTGTATTTACATGGTAAGGTATCACAGCAAAAAATATAGCAACTACTCATTTTTGAGCAAAACTGTATTTTAAAATAATTCCTTGAGGTGTTTAACTTTACCAAAGTTTAAAAGTTTGTGCTGTTGACTTCAAAGGGCAGAGCGTAAACTTTTCTCCGGGGAGAAGCTTTGGACAGAAAGGTGTGTAGCAAACATGATAAAAATAAGCATCTTCTTACCCTGAAAGTTTTTATCTTTCTTTTCTGCTTCTTATCAATGTAACCAAGATGTCTAGCTCAAATACTTGAGCTGACAGGAACACCAGCACTGTCAGGTCCACATAGCTGAGGAACAGCGATTCAGTAATTTTCCTCATCAACTACATTCAGTTTGGTGAGTTTGCACCTACTGGTTATCAGAGTATTGCCTGATTCTCACACTTTAAAACAGAGATTTCAGTACAGACTTCAAAGGGAAACTTTTGGGAGGAGGGATGTTTGATAGAGATCAACGAAAGAAAATCAGCAGATCTGGAGAACTCATAGGAAACCAGTTGCTTTAAATGGGTTTTGGTCAGAATTTAAAGATGTAGAATCAGAAATTATGTTGGCTAAATCTGTATCAGCTCCCGATCCTCTTTTAGGGATCAAATAATAAAGTGGAAAACCAGAAAAACTAGATAATTTACTTATATTTTTGTTAGCCTTTTGGGAAGAGGTGTTCTTTTTTAAAATCTTTCTTGAAATAATTTTTTTAAAACCTGCAAGTGTTTTTGAAGAGTTTTAAGACCATTCATAATTTTGTAAATGTTGCTGTTTCAATAATTTTGTCCAAATTTTGTGGAGAAATTCCTGCAATCAGCTGTGAATAAACAACACTGAATTTTTCATTATATTAGTACATCCAGCTCAGTCCCTTCTTCTAGCTAGTCACTCCTGCTTTTTCCCAAAATAGCATGCTGGCTGGGATTCTCAATACCACTTGAGGAACACAGCAGTAGAAAAAGGAGCAATTTTACTCTGAAGGAAATTTCAGAGAAATTAGGAGAATTAGGAACGAATTTGGCTCAGCCTACACAGACGCATTACATGTCCCATTCAGTAGGGTTTGTTATATTGCCAGTATGGTATAATATTTTATGTGCTCTCTTTGGATTCACACGTGTATTTAACCCTACTGCTTTTGGCTCCTGCAGGAGACCATGCAGAGCTTGGGGGGCTGGCATAGATAGCCAGATAGAGCTCGGAACAAGGAAAGTATGGAACACAATCTAAGGAGGATGTGTCATCAACAGCCTTCCCTCCTTAGAAAATAAAATTTTTACTTAAGGGAAGCTATTGCAGGAGCAGAAATATCAGACAGCAGATATTTTTTTAAACAGAGTGCACCCTTTACAAACATAAATATTCTCTTAATTTGTCAAAAACTGTTCATGGAGATAAAACAATGCAAACAGCTAAGTCAGTCACAAGAACTCAGGTAGGACTCAGCCTACAAAGATGACATAAGAAGTTGACTATGCATGTTTAAAAAAAAAAGAGTCTTTTTTTTCCTGTTCTCATACTTGCTTTGAAACAAATTTTATCTATTCTTTTAGCAATGTTCTGAAAGAAGTAAGATAAACAAGCTCATACCCTCTAAAAATAAAAGAGTGCAACTGTAACAGAAATAACAGATAATCTAATGGGAGGGATGAGTCTGGAGATTTTTTGCATTTTTTAAGGCTGTCTTTTAACACTTTTTCTTGCAAAGCAGCATTTTATATTTTTTTTATCCACCCCTCTGTAATACATATTCCAATTCAGTTAGACTGGTTCTGTAGGGATCCAGAGACAAGCATAATTTTATTATGGTAATAAAGAACAAGAGGAATACATTCTCATGAATTTGTTCCCTTGAAAACTTTATCTATGAAAAGAGAAAACCATCATGTTTTTAAAGACAGCAGAGATTTAAAATATCCACTTCATATGCAACACTGAGTTTCACTGCATTTGGGCTTTATATTTTCCCAAAAGTTTAGCCACAAAATCATATAAAAACACATATTTCCTAACACACAACAGAATACGTATAGCCTATATGTTATTTCCTTAATTTTTTTAAAAAAGCTACACTAAAAAATAAAGTCACTTTTACTTATGAACAGATTATATCCAGATTAAAAATCCCCAGTTTTATTAGGTTTACTTTTTTAATCATCACTAATGGTACTCCAGTTTGAACAGTAAGCTGAGCTTGCTCTTGCCTTTTGGCTGTATTCCCCAGTGCTGAACACACCTGCATGATGCTCATGCAAGGCAGTAAGCGGGTGGAAGATGAAAACCCACCACAACCCCCCACCTTACCTCTCTTTGATGTCCTGAAATGGAGCTCCTTTATGTTGACTCCTGTCCAGCACTGCCAAAACACCCTCTGAGGTCTTAAACAAGCATCAGTCCCTTACACACAGAGTCTGGGCACTCTGCCCTCCCCACACCGTGCCCCTCTCCCACTGTGGTGGGCAGCCCCCCAGATGGGCTACCACTCGCCAGTTTTCACTTTGCACCCATGGGTGAGAAGGGCCCTTCGGGGCCCCTCCGCTCCTGGACCTCTCACAGGCCGAACAAAAGACACGTCATTCCTTTGAACAAACCAAGTGTGCTCCGGCACTGGACAGGTTTCTCATCAATAAATTACTCTGCTTTACATGGTTCAAATTTAAGCTTTTATTTGGTTTTTAAATTAAAAAAATAAATTTCATTATTAAATAGTGGAATGGGTCTAAACTAATGTTTACATATTAATTCACTTGCTTTAGGATACCATCAGAGAAATAATTAAAGTATACCACCTGGACAAAACTTTCTGTTAGAAAGTTCAACAGTGGCATAATTCAGTTAAACAGGAAAAAACCCCAAAAAACTAAAAACCAACCCAAAAGTCTTAATGTTTACAATGAACATTAGAAGTAAACCTCTGGTTTTAGTGTCACCCAATTCTAGTTTCCATCACAAAGGCAGTCATTGTATTCAGAATACTATACCACAGTGCTAATGTCATCAGCTTCATCTGGTTTCTTTTGCCTGCTTGGCAGGGATTTCAAGTACTCAAGGTGCCTCCTTGCATCCTCCTGATTCTGTCGGACGTAATAAACTACGTATGAAATCACCATGGTGAACCAGCCAAACATGGTGACCAGCATGGCGTAATCAGTAGTCTTTTTAGGAAGGTTGCAGAGGTCAGCGTCATTGGCAGCGTTGAGGAAGGGTCTCCCTGCGTGTTCATCCAGCACAGAAGTCTTGCAGATGACGTTGTTGGCTGTCTCGTGGTTGGAGGCCATGCTCCGCAACACCTGCTGCAGGGTGCAGTCACAGTGCCAGGGATTGTTTGCAATTCTGGCTCTGGCCTTTAAGTTGTTGAAAGCATTTTTGTGCACGCTCTTAATCCGGTTGTCAGACAAATCCAGAGTCTGCAAGGTTTCTGCCACCCCTTTAAAGGCATGTTCATCTATAAACTCAATCCCATTTTTTGATAAATTGAGGACTCTCAGTTGGTGCAAGTCCTTAAAAATTTCGTTGGGGATAGATGTTATCTGATTGGAGTCCAAATAAAGTAAGACTGTTTCTGGGGGAAGATCTCTGGGTATTTCCTTGAGGTTTGCATTGCTACAGCTGACGTTCAGACCTCCGGAGTGGGAACAGAGGCAGCCTTTTGGGCACATACTGGCAGAATGAAAGCACAGTATCATGAGGACAAAACTTTGTAAGAGCAGACACATGGAGAGGGAACGAGTTAACCACAGGTCTACCAAATGCATGCTGGGGTGTCAGCATAATCACACGACCATTTCTCATTCAGCCAACAGTGGTGGGAAAAGGTTCGGCAAAGCTGAAATGCGGCTTCATTTTCTTCAGTGGGATTAGCAAAAATCGACTAACACCTGGGCTTCCCCATGGTCAATACTCTTCTTAGAAGCATGCCTACAGAGAGGAAGGAAAAAAAGTTCTTTATACCATAAACTCGAACTCTTTGTTTTCATTAAAAAAAAAATAGAAATAAAAAGAAGTTAAAGTGAAATGCAACACTAAATAAAGGATTTATTAACTTAGGTAACTCCTATTAGCATTAATCTGAGTCCAGTGCATATATCCCCAGGACATTTTTAAGAGGATAGACTACACTTACTACAAATTGCACAGGTTTGGTCTTTAATACTTATTAGAGAAGTCACGGGTTCATTTTTATCATAGACTTTTCTAAAACAGCTATAAAACTAAAATGCAATTTCCCTTCTTGAAGTAGAAGATGCATTAATAGGAGCCAAGAGTTGGATCCCCAGCAACAGTGACAAGTGAGGAATTTGTGGTGGTTAATGTGAACTTATCTCAAAATAATTTATGTTATTAAAAGTCCAAATCAAAACACTTCTGCAAGGAAATATTTTTACCATATTAAGGAACAAAAAATAGGTAAAACAAATGCTGCTGCAAGACACCACAAACATCCACCACCTCCTTGTTTCTCCCCACCTCTTTCTCTTCTGCTTTATAATGCTGGACTTCCTGTACTTCCCTGAATTTTGTGAGACCCACAGACATAATTTCAGTTTTCTTGAAAAATTTAATTGCATTTAACACAGAGAAAAAGAAATGTAACAGTAGCCAAAAATTCACATACTCCACCTCCAGACCACATAAGTCTCACACAAATCTATGTACGAGCCAAACACAAAAACATCTTATTTGTGGCATGTAATTTGCTAATAGGACATATGAAAAATACTGTTTCTGCTTCTCCCCTCTCAAGTTGGCCTAAAAATGGTAAACAGAAGCTTTTCCATTTTCTCCTTTAATTGGAACACAAATACAGAAGTCTGAAATGCTGACCTATATGGTTTCAAACACAGCCTTTTCCTCCACCCCTATTATGGTAAACTATGAATTTCTAACAACAACAGGTCCATTTGTTTTCATGTACATGCCCTCTGTCTTCATAAAAGCTCAGATATTTGCAGCCTTCAGGTTGTATTTACATATAAATGAATTATGTTTTTTTCCAAATCCACACTGTAGTCCACTGAACAAGCAAATCCCTGAAGGGAGGATATGTGTGATTTTCACATGAAAAAAAGGAAACTGCATTGCAATCATGGTTTGCTTGCAGAACTGACATACCAACTGCAGTTTCTGGCACATTGAAGTAATATGGATGAGATGTTTCACACAGAATTTCAAACCATTTAATCCTTTTTGCTGAGGCAGTAACTCCACTCAAACAAACAACCCAAACCCATTTTAAGAGTATGTACATTATGTGTGATTAGTCCATGGCTCAGGAATGGCAAAAGCTCAGTGCACATTCACTGCAGAGAGTAGTGCATCACCACTAATCCTCAATTTACCTACTGTTCAAGTCAGAGATTGCCCAAGAACCTAAACAGAAAGTTTACACTTGGATTCCATAAAACTTCCACTCTAAAATTAGAAAGATTGTTAGCAATGAGAAATTGTGAAGTTAACCCTGGAAATGTGAAAGCATTAAGAAGGGAAGTAAGCAGAGCATGAAAAGCTCCCTTTGAGGAGAGAGAGGTGAGGTAGCATCTCCCTCAGTCAACAGAGTCCTTCATGACCTCTGTGGAAGAAACAGGGTTTATGTGAGAGAACCTTGTTGCACTGTGTGCATCCTTTTCATTTCTCCCTTTGGCTCTTTGGTCACGGCAGTGCTGGGTCTTCAGACCAGACAGAAATCTGCTGAAGAAGGAGGTAAGTTCCAGGAGCTGTTTTTTCCCAGCCTGCCCAAAAGTGTTAAGTACTTGCTAAAATGTGCAGCCCATTCGGAGGCCAAGCTGGATCTGGCAGCTGCTATCCTGGCATTCCAAGCTGGCAATTCCAAGCAGCCCTGGGTGTTGCAAGATGGCCCAACCCCTGGAAAAAAAGCCACTTATTTTCTTTTCCCTTCATGTTTACATGTCTCACTACTGGGCTGCACCAAAAGAGTAGATAAGTGGTCAGCACAGAATGAGCATCATCTCATCACCTACTAGCTGTATACAGTGGCTTCCTAGTGACACTGGAGTCCTCCTGCAGGAATAGACTGGGGTGAAAGAGCAAAGACCTGAAGCAGTCTCAGATGCTTCATTTTGTAGAAGCATAATCATACTATTGTCAGCAAAGAGTGACAATTAAAAATTGTATTTGCTTAATTACAGGCTAAAATAACCCTGCCAACCTCAAATTAGGACATGGACCCTTCTGAGTCCTCCACAGCACAGTTACACCACCAAAGATTATGTATCAGAGGCACCAAGAACCAATGACAATGTGGAACACCTTCATCCCACTAAAGATGAATGAAACTATTTAATGTATTAATGTGTTTAAAGTGGAAGAAGTAGTATCATTACAGACTAAGCAAGGAAATGTTTAATGAACCAATGCCTCTTCAAAAGACATAACTATGTAAATGGGTATAGAGAGGAGAAAAAACTCCCAATGTTTTAAGTTGTTAGAAAGAGAAAATACAAGTTTAAACCCATAATGAACAACCCAGTCAACAAAACGTAGTTGAACAAGAACGAAGATAAGCAAATCCTCAGTAAATTAAACAGAAGAAACCCAACAGGACTGAGCATCAGTCAGGGTAAACAGAGCTTTGTTTGCTTCCATAATCAGAATATCTGATCCAAGGGATATCTGAGGTTTGGGTTTCAACAATAAACTTAGAGCAAGAACTTTCTTTACTCCTTGTCACTGCAAGAAGAGAAAAGAAAAGAATCTACACATTTCTAGTGTCAATAGGAAGATTTCTGGCTTCTTGAACATCTATCTAATTTCCTCTGCTTGGAACACAATAAATAACAAAGGTAGCAAAGTTGGAACTAACACAAGTGAGACAAATCAGACAAAACCACTAAGGATTACAGAGAAAGGGGTGGAAGACACAGAATTAAAATAAATAGATGAATTAATTACAAACATGTACATGAAGAAAAAATTAAAACTAAATTAAAAAGTGAACTAAGGGACAGGGAAATGACAGCAATACAATGAGCACTGGTAGCAGCATGGTATAAAAAGGCTTTTTGTGTACATTTCTAAAATACAAGTAAAAACACAGAAAACCTAACTTTCAAGTCAAATATTGCAGGGCAATAAAACTGCAGACAAAAGATTGCACAAAAGAGTTCTTCGGTCTTGCAATTTAAATGGGTTTTCAAGCTTTCCTCTTCTCGTGCTCCCTCAAGACCATTCACTCAATACAAACATCCAAAAGTATAGGAAAATGTACAAATCCTGAAATCCTCAGAGAAAGCACATTGCTTTTAATACCTGGTGAGATTTCTCATGACCTTCAGGTGTCAGGTACTTGAAAATGCTTGTCTTTAAGGAAAAGACTTCCTTTTCTTTAAGGAAAACAAGGTGCAGAGACCGTATCTTAGCACCTGAATGCAATATTACTAAATTATCTGATTAATAACTTCTCCTCACAAGAAACTAGTGATGCAAAGAAGCATTAATGCCTCCAACTACCAACATGGAAAAAGGCCCACAGACTTAGCCAAGTCACACTGAAAGTCCAGGAACAAGACAGTCTGCAATACTAATTTATAGTTTGTCTTCAGAGCAAGATATGGGAGGATAGGAAACCCTATAACTATTACACAGAACAGCCTAAAAAAAGGCACAGACTCAAATTTTTTGTTGTTTCAGACAATACTAAGACAACAAAAGATGCATAAAAAAAGAATCAAGTATATTTATAGTTAAAGATGTCTGACTAGGGGAAGGAGTTTCTACTATGGTGTAGAGACTTTCAGAGTCCACATGGCAGCTTTGGTCATTACCCAAGTACTCACACTCACGTGTGAGTCATTCCTCACTGGTCCTGCCTCCACACACCCCCTGCCTCCATAAAAAGTGAGAGTGGAGCAGCTGCCAGACCCTTGCACTTGAGTGACAGCTACTCCTCTCAGAGGATTCAAAACCACAGACTCAAATCAACCTTAAGAGGTATTCTGCCTATAGTATTTTGAACACACACACAAACCCCTCAACCATCAGTTGAAATCAGCAGAGCCACTTGTTCGTAACACTTTTCCTTCCTGAAAATTTTTGTCTTCCAGATGCAATAAAAGGATTTACTCCCTATTTGTTCACCAGATGCCCTCTCCATACATTATGTGTGTACATTTCAGTAGGGTCCATCAAAGATTATTTTCTAGCACTACAAAAAACCTGTGACAGTCAAATGTCTTTGTTCAAGTCGCTCCAATATCACAACACTTCTACTCGGAATTTCACCTGAATTCTCAGACAGTTTCAGGTGAATTCCCCAACATTTCTGCTGAGGAAAGAACAAGAACACCACCCTTTTCCTGACAGTTGCTCATCAAGCAAGATCTCACATGATAAAGACAAAACCATGATCTAATGTATTTAATATAAATGCCTTTATGGGACAATTCCTGTTGTAAACCAGAGTATGAGGGCCACAAATCAAGCCTGTAGAACAGAATCACACATGCACACACCAACGTAAGATCCCCCAGACTTACACACAGCACCATCCCTCATCTCGCCTGTGGTCAAACACTGATGGGAAGAAGCAGCAGCACTCTGCTGTCAGTACCACACTGGCCTTCACCAATTCCCAGGCTGTAAGGACTCCTCAGTGACAAGAGAAAGGGGAGAATTTTTTATTTTTGTTGTTATAATTCACAAACAAGCAAAAATGGGAAAATGGAGAAAGATATCATCCTAGAAAACATAAGCCTAAAAGCACAGGCACTGTGCAGAATGCACCCTTCGAGCAATAACAACTGCATAAATATTGCCGGTATTTTGGAAGGTGCTCTTTCTTTGGGATGCAATGTCATGGAAAGCCAAGGAAAAATAGACTGAAGGTGCTACGGAATCAAGCTGTAGCTGAAGCATGGTCTCCTTTTTGGTACAGTGTCCATCGGAGGCATGCTTCCCATCCTGTTCCTGTCCCTACCCACTCCGCAGGTTTCCATGTATTTCCCCTCTTTCCACTCCAGGGGATGATCACAGCTATCTGATAGTAACTGAGCAGGACAGTCACCTGCATCTGTCCCCTCTGAGCCCAGCCCCAACAACAGGAGAGTGCAGCCCTGCCAATGGGCAGAGTCCACTCTCAGCTGTACAAGATGTTTTTATGTCTCTGGTTAGGTTCAGAGATTATATGGGACTACAGAGCCATGGTACACAATAAGCTGTAAAAAACCCAAAGGCAGAAGTATGCACGGTGTCCAGCAGATGAAGAGGGACCTGCAGCAGCGCCCCAAACCACAACCAATGCTAATGGCAACTGCAGTAGCACTGGGATCCTGAGGGAAGGAGTGAGGGCCCAAGAACAGGGTAAGCTTGTGGAGTCAAGCTTGGGGGAACACTATGAAAGGGAGAGCGTAGCTGGCAGCCACTTGCAGAATTTTACGTGGTTTCTATGGCCAGAAAGTCTGGCTTCAAAGTGTTTTTACTGGTGACCTCTTATGTTAAGGGATATTTCCATCTCATACATGATCACTTGTTCAGATCCCATAATTATAACTCCAAATGCCTTCACTGGCATTTGAGGAACTACACCATCTTCTTGCACTGTATGTCTTGCACAGCACAGGTTTGGAAGGAAATGCAGCAACAGCAATTCCATGTTCCTTATCAATAATGTAAGGTACTAGAATAATGTTTCCTCTTCAAAGCCGAATCTCCTGATGAAAAAGATTGCATCTATTACTCCAGCGATGTCAAAGAGGTCACAGCTAAGCATTGATGCTCAGCATCTACACCCAGTTTGTTACTGTGTTAAGGTTACTGAAGGCATCATGATTAGAGAGGAATTTCTTGTTGCTATAGCTTATGTGCTCAAACAAGCAGGCAAGATCAGAAGAGGCAAAAGAAAGAAGCCAAGAGATCAGCCACAGGGGGTGGGCTGTTGGCTGCATTATGACTCTACTCAATCTGTCTGGTCTGTCACTTTTCAACCACCAGAAAAATCAGAAAAGCTTATGTACGACTCAGCTTCCCAAGAGAGGGGATTGTAGGGATTGATGCACAGTTCACCTGCCTAGGCCCACCATGCTTCTGATGAGGTAGAGCTGTAAAACTTCAATGACCTGCTACTAACTTTAGGCACAGAACCCAGAGAAGCCCTCGTTTGAAAATGGATACCAAATGGCACTGCAGAGCTCCACACTCCTTGGGTTCAGAGAGTCCACAACAAACATGAGTTTCCTCAGTTAAAACCAAAGGAATCCCTGTGAGCAACTGGTGGCCCTCCACATCAGGGGTGCACTGTCCATGTCAAGGTGTCACCTGTCCACCTCATGTACAGCCCATACAACTCACATATGAATTCTATTATATATCTATTATATATCTATATGTCTATTCTATTCCTCTTATTTGTGTGGGCAGCAATACTGCCTTCAAAGGAAACACTGAGCTCCCAGTAAGCCTTCAAGAGATCCCTGAAAAAACAGCTCAACTTTACAAGCCCGGACTAAGTCCTACCCTTCAGAGTAACAGCTTTCTTGTGTGCCAGCATCAGAAGTTTGATACAGAATTAGAAAAGTCCAGGAAATAATACTCCTACAGGGCTCCTTTTTTAGACATCCTTTAAAGCAAACCTGCACTTTGAATAAATATTAAAATTTTATAACTAAAAATCCATTAAAAGAGAACACTGTGAAAAGATCATTGTTTTATCTGACTTCCACAAAATTACTGAGATATTTTATAGTTTTGAATGATCTGACATTATTATAACCTCTTTTCCCTCTTTAAGACATTGACTATGTTGGTTTACAGAAAAGACACACATTGAGAAACCTGTTTTTCTATTATCTATTAAAACAGGTCTTAATTTTGCTATATTAACTATTTTTTATTTAAATCAGGTTTAGCAAATTACCCACTGAAATAGAAAATACTCCTCTTTTTAATACATTATTTTCCTGGAGTTCTGCTTCCAGTAATGCCAGTCCGCTTCTTACAAAACACACACACACCCCTGCCTTGCTGTCCACATCCACACAGAGCTATATTTTATGACTTCTTACTCCTTTTTGCCTTTTTTTTCCCCATGGTGCTAAAATGCCATATACTATTTTATCTCTAAAAATATTCCCTTGCAATTAGTATTGACAAGACAGTCATAAGCTGGAGACTATAGGCTAAAATTTACGGGGGATTATCCAACCTGAAAAGTCCAGTTTGTTAGAGGACTGAGGACAGAACAATTTTACCTGAACACATAGAAAGAGATTTGTCACCGCTACTCCCAAACAATTGCTAATGGCACATTTATGAAGAATTAAAAAAAAAAGAACTATTTATATACATCCTTAATCAATCTTACACTACTGGTAAATACAGACCTTCTAGTAAGCTACACATTGGATTCTCCTGTGCACCTGTGTGCTGTGTTTGAGAGTGGCAGAGCCTCTGGAGGCTAACAAAATCTGTGCACACTGGGGAAGAACTTCCATGAAGTACTGCCTGACTCCACCAACATCTGCAGGCTGAATTAGTCCCTAACTTTTTAAAAATACAAGAAGATTGATGCAAAAATGCTGAGCCTCTTCCTTTCATACCTTACTCAAAATTCTGTTCCAAGATTTAGATGATGGCTCAAAAGTGACAGTATAGTATCAAAATAGCAACTATTATATTAAAAAAAAAAGTTTTGGGGTTTTTTTTCTACTTCCCTATAGGCATATAATAAAACTACACCATGGCAATGTGACTGACTGAGTGGGTACTGAGCTGGAAAGTGATGATACTTGTGAGCTGGAGCTGAGCAGGAGCAGCAGGACCCAAAGGAGAATGCGGCAGCCACTTCTGATCTCTGTGCTGTCTGTGCGCTACAGAACAACAAATTTCATGGGTACCAAGTGAATTCCTTCAAACAAACAAGACAATCCTTTAAACCAATACGACTCGTGTACTGTCAGCATACCACAGCCAAAGGCAATCTCACTCGCTGCACAGACGGACTCTGAGTCAGGCAACTCAACCTTCTCCATGGCTCCAGGACAACATGAGGAAATTTAATTTAGCAGATAAAACAAGAATTGAGTCTCAGGACAACCTCTGTCTTTCATGCATCTCTCCCTGTCACTCCTCAAATGCCTTGCTGCTTCCCAGCTGTGCTAACTTGAAGGTAGGCAGTTAAAATGTCACAAAGCACCAAACCAGAGAGATGCCAGAGTTGCTTGCAAGGTGATTTAAATTCCCAGATGAAAGTCTCTGGCAGTGGAAGATTTTCAGGATTTCAGAATGTGGCAGGAAGAAATCCTAAAACAGTAAGAAGAGAAATTAATAGAAGCCAACAGCAAATGAGGTGGGGAGAAAGGGATGCAAAAGATCACCAATTCTATGAATAATTGAAATGCCATGATTAATCAGTGTGAGCCTGAACTTCAATTACATAATGGATTCACTATCTAATGAAACACCAAATGTACTCAAACTATAATATTCTCCCCTAAGACAGGACTCAGAACACCAGTCAACATTTTGGTCCCAAAAATCTTCCAGTACAGACATCTGTATATAACTGTATGTGGCCAGCCACTGCCAGTTGCAGAAGCAAACTGTGTAGGTAAAAGTTTATCGATCCTAAGCTACAAATGCCCTCTCTTAACAGTCACAGAGTAATAGAATAGTTGAGGAGAGCCAAATGAGTATTTTAAGTTACAATTACTTTCTGATTGTGAGATCCCTGAATGTATCACTCCTTATTACAGATTAACAGCTTAATTATACTGTGTGGGCAAATGAATCAGCACTTTAAGACTGATGGGTTGAGTTCATGTTCAAAAACGTATTTGACTTTTCTCCCTTTTCACATCAAGATAGGAATTATTTCATAACTCTCAGCTGATAAATAATTGTGTGAAGCTTAGCAGATATAATAACAGATCAATGACAGAAAAGTATTACCAATCATCTCCTAACTTTCATGTGATGGTTTTCTCTTGGAAGTCTAATTTGGCAACATGTTTCTTGGAATGAAATTTTATATAATTGCTGAAAATTAAAGAAACAGCTTTCCGGGATGCTCTTAGACCTCATTCTTTCAAGCCTTAACAAAGATTGAATCACTTGCTTTTCAGAAGGTATTCAGTGCTGCCTACTTTTCCCACTTATCTCTTGCATCCTCTTCACATGACAGACTACAAAAGGCTCCAGTCCGTTCCCTGAGTAACACACCCTGATGGGAAATATAAACAATATTTTGTATGCAAATCTATGCCATTTGAAAAAGGAAAGAAAACATTACATACACTTACAGTGTATATGCAGTGGCAACATAAAGTAAGTTAAAAGTGAAAGGCTTGAGATATAACGTACATCATAATCTTCAGTATCATTCATCACTATGTTTGAAGAAATTGTCTCAACAATCTACAGAACAATGAACTCAAACTGGCTCAAGATATGCCAGTTACTTCTCTGCAAATGTATCTGGAAAATGATTTTTTTACCACTATATAAGAAAATGAAGAACCACATTGCAGATGCTATGGAAAATACACCAACGCACACAAATGACTACTTATGAAGAGTTCTCAAAAGCCATATAATTTGTTTTCAGATTAATTGTTAGTGTGCATTAGAACAAAGAACGCTTTTAAGAGGCTGGGGTTATATTCTACTAAGTCTCAGTCACATTTTCTGAGACATCAACAACAATTCTGTTTGGCAGGAAAACTCCACCAGCAGCTGACTCAATTCTCCATATGATCTATACTAGAAAAAAAAACATACTCTGAAAGATTAAAATAACCTTAAGTGGAAATACTTTGTCTTTCTTGGGTAAAGAGACCCAGACTAAAGTCTGTTCTAAAGTCTGGTTATGAACAGAAAGCCTAGGAGCCTTTCACAATTAAGCAATGCAGTAGGTTTTCAATAAATCTGATATAATCCAGTAGAAAATGTTTTCAATACAAAATGGCAATTTCACAACATTTGCTGACCTGTTTTTCTCACATATTATAAAAAAGTGTGATCAAAGTGAAACAAACAAGTGCCCAGTTGGAGCCATAACCTGACTCTATGCAGAAGCTAATGATGGGTGCTCCTTCAACTTAATTCTGCAGTATCAGATCAGAGAAAATGTCATCTTGATCTCAGGGTAATTACACTGATCACCTCAATGATTACCAGCATAATCAGTGGCAAATCTGGCAATTCAATCTTGATAACTGCATCTGGTGAGTGCAGATGGTGTCCTCGTCCAACTGAAAATCTCGTTCTCATTTTGCAAAGTGTAAAACACTTTCTGTAGTAACAAAAGCTTATGAGAAGCTGGTAGGCCTTTAAGGAACCACCGTGCAAAGATAAATAAGATTCAGACCACCTAAATACATTTATTCCACTTTTATGTATGTTTATTTGGTTCTGTGTACTGTGATCTTTAAACTCATTCGAGGTTCATCCAAATGTTCCTGCAACTTTGTGGGCAGAAAGAAGTTGTAATTAGGCTGGGGAAGCTGTGCTGATAATAAAGTCAGCAAGGCAGAAATAGGCATGCAAACCTGAAGGGACCGTTCAGCAAGGAACACGCTCGTGGCTTTGTAAAGTTGACAAGAGTTGCGCAAAGCAGGCAGCAAGACAGCTGCTGGCAGCAGGTACCTGGGCACGCAGGAGTCCTCGAAGAGATGTGGCACAGGCTCCAAAGGAAAACAGGGAGGAGGACAAGGAAGCAGGGCATGACTGAAAGTCACTTTTTTCCAGCTGACCCTGTGTCACAGAGCAGGTTCCCAGGAACTGCAAGGGGTCACAGTAGATGAGACCCATTTCTTGGGTTAGACAGCTCAAAAGGAAATACGGGTGTGAGCAGAGGAAGTGCTCTAGTGGCAGTTTAGCATCCAGTTTCACAAACTCTTGCTCTTAACTGGGATTTAGGTTACCCTGTTGTGTTAAAACCCAGGAAGCCATGGCTGTTTCTCTCCATGCACAACTGCCCACTGACACAAACACAGAGCAGTAATCCATGGTACAAGGAATTTTCAAGGAATGAAGCCAGTAGAAGCTACTGCTAAAATGAAGCAATCTGATTAATGTAAAGAAAATGAGACTACAAAGAAACAGAACGTACTTCCAGAGCAATTACTCTGTAAGAAAATATATTAAACATGGGAAAAAAAACCCACAAGAAAACTTAGCAAAAGGGGACAGCAGCTAAAATAGAGTACCTCAGCAGTTATTAATTCAGCTCCTTGTGCTTTGAAATATGCTAGCTGTATAACAACAGGACCTTTAAGAGGCATGCAGAAGTGGATAACACTTTCCAAAAAATGCAAGGAAAATAAAATTAGTAACTGTATATAAAACAAACTAATTAAGTTTGAAACTTCCAATTAAAAGCCCTAAACTTAAAAGTGAATGCTCAACACCACAAACCCACAATCTTCTATTAAAGAAATTAAAATTGTGACTTATCAATGCATTTCAGAAAATAGCAAAAGAGACAGCAAGCATGGAATAAGTATGAGATCAATAAGTAATTAAGCAACTTTAAAAGACATTCAAGTGACCTTCCAGAATCCAGACACAATGAGCTAACTACAAGGCATTTGGGTTTGCCAAAGAAACTGGCTGATCAGTGATGCTGGTTTTGCCGTGTCAATGGCTCTTAGACCTGCACACTGCCACTTGCATAGATGAGAGAGCAAAGAGCACAACTCAAAAACATAGAAAAACACAATGTACATCCCATTTCTGCACCAAAGGCGTCAAGCAAAGGTATCATAAAAGTTTACTGTATCAAACCACCCACCACTAAACCCACATCCCCACTTTCAATATTTTAATCCATGAGCAGCCTCAAATAACTGTAATTTCTTTTTCATCAGCTTGCTGGAGAAACTTACCTTTTTTTTTTTTTTAATCTGTCAGTGAATGCCATAATACCAGGCTAATAATAGATTTTCTTTCTATATTTAGATATCATTATAGCTCTAAAAGCTAGAAGTGTTAGTCTAGAATAGTGAGACACAGGGCTTTTGTACCATGGCAGCAAGCTTACCAGGTTTCCATCACGACCTGCTTTTAGCTCTGCTGGCTGCTACTGCCATTAGAAGCTGAGAGAAGGACTAGCCCAAGTACAACTTCTGTAGCCCTGACTGAGATGAGGATCTCTGGAGCAAGTGAAATCTAGCAGTGTAAAGCTTCAATGCCATCTTGTGCTGGTAGCATTTCCCTGATTAAGAGTCTAAGGCCAGATGGAGCCATTAGATCACGTAATCTGACCCCCTGCCTACCATATGACGTACCATTTTACCAGCAAACCTCATACTGAGCCCAGTAATTTAGGTCAGACTGAAGCACATCAGAACTGAGGAGACTTCTTTGTGCCCAAGGCATGACCTTTTGTACCTGCTGTTCTTGCACCATCCTGTATCTACACCCACCATAGCAGTTAACCTACCCCAGCAGACACACCTGCTCCACCAGGATCTGGACACCAAGCAATAGCCTCTGCTTTCGAAACAAAGGCTGTATTGAAAAACAGTTTTACATCATAAACAGTTACATGCTACCACTTGTCTCCAAACGAGAGTTAGTGGCTATTTTTTAATGTGCTGGTGAGTTACATCAGGCTCTCACCTGCCATTAAAGGACTTGCAAATTACATGTGCTACATCTAAGCAACAATCAGCATGTTTTCATTTTGAAATAACTACTCTGGAGCATCCCCAAGGCTTCCCAGGAAGTCAGGTAATTTATTTATTTATTTATTTTTAACCATGTAGTACTTTTCCAAAGTCATAAAAAACTTGCTGTATAAGTTCCTCTTCTGAGGACATAAGATGATAGCAAGTTGTTATTACAACTTGATGTAGCAGGCTGAAATCCTTTAAGGCTCTCTAACCCTTATTCAGCAGAAATCTGTAGCCTACTTGCAATTCAGCAGCTTGGTGAGAGGCGAGCCGTCAGTGTTCAGGGGGCTGAAATAAAAGTTGTTTATCAACAATTGCTAAATAAAAAGAACAGCTCGAAAGAAAAAAAAATAATCTGTGTTTCTCGGTGGAAATAAACACGAGTCTTTATCAGACATGAAATTTAGCTGTGCAAAAAAACCCAAAACCAAGGCACAGCTGCTCAATATTGAGTGTGTAGAAATTTTCCAGTCAGTCAGTCATTCTAACCAAGGAGAAAAGAAAAGAAAGGAAGAGCCAAAAGAAAGTGTTTCAGTGGCTGCTTCCAAGGTGAGAACAAACTGTTGAGGTCACATTTATTCTAAGGGAAAACAGGTCTTTGTCAGCAGCACTAGAGAACAGGCAGAGACCAAAATTTGGTTCAATAAACCCCTTTTTTTAAAGACACACCAGGTCTTTGTGTGCCCCCCCTGAGGTTACACAGCCAAGTTGACTTTGGTGGAGCTAGGTGATACAAAAAGCAGGAGTTGTGAAGGAAAAAAAAAATCTTGATTAGCTGGGCAATGGTCCAATAATCAAGACACTGGAGGCTGCAAGTTCACAGCCGAAGCAGCTCAGGTAGAAATAATTTATAGCAAATTAAGTTAGGTCATGATAATGAAATTTAAAGACATGTGGGACATGATTTATTTTACTAAGGCTTGTTGAAAAGTGAAAACCAAGCAGAGCTAACAGGAGAGCTAATTTAACTCTGGTTACAGTTGGTACTGGCACCAACATAAATTTGACATACTTGGAATGGGAAAGAGAATATAAGAATAGGATTTTTTTAAAAAAAACTTTTCAACACCATTTTCCCAAATTGCACAGGAAAGCAAGGCAAATTTGGTCCTGTGAATCAGTGCTGCTTGTTTCCCAATTTTAAAATATCCTGGCACACAGCCCTCAATGGCAAACGCAGCGGAAATACCTGATTGCAAACACTGGGAAGGGATGGATACCAACATCTGCACTGCAAAACCCCTGCCATCAAGGAGCAGGAGGGAGGATGGAAAAACCTAATGGGAGAAGGTCTCATAAGAGGTGCAGTTCCCTTTCAGGTCACTAGAAAGCAGCAGCAATGGCAGGAGGGATGTTGTCACCGTTGAGGGCTTTGCAAGTCACCTCAACAGGTTATCCGGTGGCAGCCTGGGCTTTGGCTTCCTTTGGCAACAGATGCACTGCCATTATGTCCACAATTGTCCCTCCTGCCACCTACGTCTCTCACGCTGTGAAAAACGCCAGGTGAAAGGGAAAAAAGAAAGAGCCACTTGATAATGGATGAATGCAGCAGTTTGTGGGAGGGGGGGAGGGAGCAATGAAAAAGTGTCAATATTAAAGTAATAAAGCTTGTGGCCATTTTTCGGTCTGAAATGCACAGCACCATAAAACAATGCTTAAAGGCACTCACTTCTGTTCCAAACCACCTGCACGCTAAGGCACCCTGCTATTAGCACAGAAGTTGTTTACTACCAGTCTCATTTCAGTCTGACTCCAGGAGAGCCATAAAGCTGAATTTTTTCACTCAGTAAAAGACCCCAAGTGGCCTCAGGTTTTCTTTGGTATGCCAAGCCTCACTGAGTCACATGCCATCCCTGCCCAGTCACTAACTCAATCATTTCTAACAAGACGTATAAAAGTCAAATCAGAGCAAAGGGAATCTGTGCCTGGAGCATGGCACACATAGACCCTCCTTCTCCCTTTCTCCTCCAGTTCTTGATGCAACAGCTGCTCTCACTGAGGTGTGTTGAGCATAACTGTGGTGGTGGCTTTATCTAACAGTAAGTGTCACTCGTGTCCTACACTTCCCCAGAATGGTCTGGGCATTGGTAGTTAAAATAGTATCTCTATTTTCTCTCCTAGAACAATTCCTTCCAAAAAAAGTAATAGAAAAGTAGTGAAATAATGGCAGAGTAAATAAATCATGGATATTCTTTTGGAATTAAGACAAAATTTTACCTATTTGTTTTATTTGTCACTTGACCCTTTTTTGGGGGGAGGAGGGGAGTTATTAGCCTCTTTGGTTTGCTTTTTGCTTTGTCTGAAATAAAAGCCTATGAATTCAACACACTCACTTTTCTCCTCTGTCAGAAACAAACCTTAGGATTTAGGGGTTTTTATAGAGATGGCCCAGCTACAAAGAAAGTCTTTGTCTCACTGGCTGAACTACTAAATCAAGGACAAAAAGACAGAGGCTAGAAGAGCAGTGATACCTAAAGGAACGTTCAAGGCTGTCAGAAAAGCCTGTGAAATTGCAGGAAGAACAAAGAAGAAAGAGAGCCAGAAATTACTCTCATGCCTGTGCTTTCACCATGAAGAGAGGAAGCCAGATGTGAGGGTTTCACATGAGAGACCACATTGGCTCAGAAGTTGATGGGTGAACTTCTTACAACCTGGAGCCCAGTGAAACTGCCTAGTCTTAATAAATTCTACAAATTATACCATCTTTCTGGGAGCTATAGGGCAAGCCATGGAACAGCTCAGCATCAACAGCATCAACTTCCTATTGACTAATACAGTCAACAGAGATGCACTGCTATGGCCACCAAACCATACAGTGGCATAGACTTTCCCCATATTTACACATCTTCACAGCAAGAGAGTAAATAATGAAAAGCACCCTGATAGCTGCCCTCCTCCTTTCAAAGGCACCTTTATCTCTTTTATGCATTCAAATGCCACATCTGAATTCAAGAGTCCAGGACACTCAAAGAGAGCCAAATGGTCTATGCAACACTGTTACCAAGACCCAGACTACACGCTCTGAAGAATGGCAAAAAAAAAAAAAAGGCATAAAACAAACTGTATCACTTGAGACCAGCATTTTAAAATCCTTTTCCTCATGTTTCCCATCATGAGAAACATTATGTTACTTATTCTCCTTGCCTTAGTTGCCATAGATGCAGTGCCACTGTGCTGAGGCAACATGCCACCTTCATAAGCTGGTTCTGAGCAGTCTCTGCACTCCTGACTGCTTCCCTTGTTGCTTTCAGTCAACTCAAAGGTGTCCTCCAGTTCCATCCTGCCTCGCCTCACTGGACAGTGAGGATAACAGACTAGCTCATGCACAACAGAACAGATTAAACTTCCATAATGAAGTGGTACCACATACACTTTTGGTGCCACTCGTAAGGACAGCTTGCCTGCATCCCAAAAGGATGCTTCCTGAAAATGACAGCTTTTCCATCTCTTCCAGCTGCAAGAAGGAGCCCATCCATGCAGCCTTGCATTTCAAGCCTTGCATCCATTTTTTGCTAGACTGAGGAGCAGCACAGTGCCTTCGACCCATATTCAATCTGATCCATGACAGATGAGCAGGATGTGTAAGCAGCAGATAATAGCATTATGCTACTCCACCACCAGAGCTCTCACAGTGCTCTCTGCTCGAAAGTGTTTCACCAGAGCATGAAAGCACTCCTAGCCATGCCATCATCCCTCCATACTGCTGCCTCTGTGGACATGTGTCCTCATCAACAGGACTGCAGCAGACCTCAGCCCCATGCTTGCACTGTCGTGTTCAGTCCTCAGCTTCTCACTACCAGCCTCCCTGCTGTTTCCAAAGCATCAGAAGAAACTGTCTGTAAAGACAGTTTGCAAAAACCAGTGGATTTTATCCCTGAGAAGGGCACAAGGATGTGTTTCCTTAGTACAAAAGTGTAGTCACAGCTCTACAGGGAACACTCCTCAGTAATGAACTCTTTGAGGTTGAAACCACATCTTCCCACAACAATCAGAAAGAGTGTGCAAGGCACCTTGTGAAAGCAAAGCTAGAATGAGTGACATGCACCACACTGAGTGTGAAGAGATAAACTGAGGTAGTGTCCTGACTTTCAAAGCCATACCAGAGGATGCAGAGAGTGTGTGCTACCAACCACAGCATGGCTGCCCTATATGCAGGCTGGCAGGCCAGTGGTTCCCCGGGGCACAAGCCTCAACAGCCCTGAAAAGCTGCTATGATAGGTCACTTCACCTGCTTTACTTTTCATTAGGATATACAACCTCTCCTTTCTCTTTCCACTTAAAAACTGTCATCTTGCAAATAACCATTCTAGAATTTTTCAAAGTTGCACACTGAAATGTCCTTTGGCAAACACCTCTGCAAACGGAGAAACAAGCAAGTCAACCACGAACCGAGGAGGTGTGTTACGGGTACAACTTCAACTATAATGTTACCCACCAGATCATCATTTGATATTACGATGCTACTTTCAAAGTTGTACAAAAAACTTCATTAAGAATGAGTGATTAATTTCCCATAAATGGTTTTAGCATCTGCCTTAAAAAGGCAATCATTTATTCATAATCAAAGAAATACTAGCTTTCTCTTAGCTTTCTGTTAGTAGTAAGCTGGGAGAAAAAAGATTCTGTTTATAATCTGCTAATAATTATTTTATTTAAAGTTATTGAAGTATTTCGCAGTCAAAATTCTACATTTACCTTTACTCATTAAAATAGGGCATGGCTCAAAATTGGATGGTGGATGAAGAGAAAAAAAGAAAAAAAATCATTTAGTATCTTTGCCTCTACAGTGTCTTTCAGTTAAGTAATTTCTTATTTCTGCTGCATTTTTCATATATTTGTATCAAATGCATTACTAAAACTTTAATGGATATTTTAATGCTATTGGGACATACATGTTTTTCTTCTTGGATTCTACGAAAATCATTTTTATAAAATATGACTTTTAAAAAACTTGAAATAAACTTAAAAATTTGTATAAAACATTACACAATATGAAAAATTTCAATCAAAATACAAAATTTAAGCAATGTTGGCATTTTTATGGTTTTCTAAAAGGATGGTGTTTTTTCTTCAGCAGGTCCTCCACTTGGGAGCTTTCACAGTCATCTCTCTTCAAAACAGGGAGAAGGTGCTTCTTTGGTGCACTAAAGGTTACAGCCCCTTATGAACAACTGAAAAAAGTGGTCCCACTAAATGCAGCTTGGCTGGGCTCACACTCAGGATCTTAGTAATGACCTGAAGCAGAAGCTCAGAGGGTTATGGTGAGATCATACAACATGTTCTTAAGACACGATACCCAATATGTGATATATTATGAATGGTCTTCCGTGAACAGACACACACTTGCAACTCTGACTTAACAAGATGTGATGACAACAGAAGATACGCTGAGGAAAATAAACAACCTGTTTTGTGTAACAGTGCCAGCAGAAAGTAGCCCAAAAGCTGGTACAGATACTCTTGGGATTAACTACTGCAACCCCTGCAGTCTCCTACTAGTTTCAAGGCAGTGCCACTGTCCCCATGCAGAGCCATTCTCACTTGCATGTAGGATGAGGAGCAACTCTGGCAGACCTCCACGTGATGCTGAGCTGAGTCCTCAGTGCTGTGCAACACCCTGAGAGTCACTGGCTGTTTAAGGACCCTAAGAAACGGAAAGGCTTTTTAAAATGTTATTACCAGCTGGCAGAGGTGTGCTGGAAGGGTAGATGAATGCTGCCAAAGACAGGTGGCTCCTCAGCTGTCACTCCACTCAGTGGAGATGTCCAATGCCTCTTTGGAGGCAGGGCTGGCCCATGCTTCCCACCAGTGGCACGAGCTCAGCAGAAAAGGGATGATCTGTGCTTTGCACCCCCAGAAGTGGTGAGATACCCAAGCTGTGGCTGGGCTTGGAGCTCAGAAGAAGCAAGGAGCCAGAATCCTCCCTCCCACTGATCACTGCGCCTGAGAGGCAGCAGCTCCCAGCGTCCTGGTCCTGTTGAGCTCAGGAGCTGTCAGGTTCCTGCTGAGCCGAAAACAGCAGCTTTGCTTTCTTTTCTTCCTTCTTTTCCCCCATTTGACAACTACACATCAACACTTGTAGATTAGGACTGTTACAGCCTGCAAGCTTAAAGCAACCTTGCTTGGGCACGTGCAACAGCTCTCAATGGCAACAGGAATGTGACTGCAGACTAATTCACCTTGTTGTTCTGACACACGAAAACAATCTCTGAAACGAATGCACTGTCTGTAGCCACTCCTGTGACACATCTCTGCACAGTCAGCACTCGGCCAGGCCAGCACGAGAAAAGCATACACAAAAAACTTGCAGCTTTTTGGTAGATTCATACTGCTTTGTGCAACAGAATTTTTCTTTTTTGGTGTAATCATGGAAAGACATTAATAGTTAGCTTTAAATACAGGTCTGCCATCAGACTCTAAATTTATTTAATGTACAGGACCAGTTTGTGTTTAAAGCACATCAGGTGTATCTCTGATAGCTAGAAGGACAGATTACTAACAGAAAAAAGGTCAACAGTTTAAAAGCTATTTATTCCTGCAATATTCTATTCTCAGAAATCCCAGGCCCCTGCAACCAGTGAGAAAGTCTGGAGCCATAAAGCGTTGTCAACAGCAGAGGAGGATCCAGTTAAGGGACATTTAAACAACCTGGACATACAGAAGCCCATGGATCCAGAGACGATGCATCCAAGAGCGCCAAGGGAGCTGGCTGATGTTAATACAAGGCTATGCTCAACTCTCTCTGAAGGATCATGGGGATCAGAAGAAATTCTTGATGACTGCATGAAAGCCACTCCTATTTTCAGGAAAGAGGATCCCATAAAATAGAGGCAGGTCAGTTTCACCTCCAAACCTCAGGAGGTATAAGCAAATAAATCTAGAAACAATTTCCTTAACATATGAAGTGAAATTAAATGACTGGGAGTAGTCACCATGGATTTATGAAGGCAGAAATCACATCTGACCAACCTGATAGTTATCTGCAATGAGATGCCTGGCTCATCTCACTGAGATGAGAGAGAAGTGGATGTTATTTATCTTGACTTCAGCAAAGCTTTTGATGCTGTCTCTTATAACATCCTCATTGACAGACTGATGAAGTACAGACTAAATAAGTAAATACCAAGGTGCATAGAAAACTGGCTGAACTGTTTGGCTCAAAAGGCTGTGCAGAGCATCACAATGTCCAGCTAGAGGTTAGTCATTAGTGTGGTATTCTAGGGGTCAGCAGCAGAGCCATCATTTAACATTTTCACAATCGACCTAGAGGGGGGAGGGAGTCCCCAGCAAGCTGGCTGATTACATAAAACTGGGAGGAGCAGTTAATACACCAGATGGGTATGCTACCATCCAGAAGGACCTGGACTGGCTGGAGAAACATGCTGACAGGAACCTCATGAAGTTCAACAAAGGGGAACTCCAGGTCCTGCACCTGGATATGGATAATTCCACACACCACTGCATGCTGTGACCTGTCTAACTGGAAAGCAGGCTGGCAGAGAACGACATGAGGGTCCAGACAGACACAGAGTGCCACATTATCCAGAAATGTGCCCTTGGGACAAGGGTAGGTAACAGCATGACGGAGCATTAGAAAGAGCATTGACAGGAGGTTAAGGGCGGTGATCCCGCCCCTCTACTGTGCCCAGTACTGAGCTTCACAGTACATGAGGAACATAGACTGAAACAAGTCAGCAAAGATCACAAAGGTGGTTAAGGAACTGAAGGATCTGATATGTGAGGAGAAGCTGAGATTGCAGGGACTGTTCAGCCTGGAAAACACTCAGGAGAGGTCTCATCAATACGTATAAGCAACGGATGGGAGATAATAATGATGACAGACTCTTCCCAGGGGTGCGCAGCAAAAGGACAAGAGGCAACGGGCACAAGCTGAAATACAGGTAATTTCACCTGAAAGTAAGAAAATAATTTCATTTTTACCCTTCCCCTACTGTAAGGGTGATCAGTCTGGAACAGGCTATCCAGAGAGGTTGTGTCACCTCCATCCAAGCCTGCAGGACAAGGCTCTGAGCAACCTGCTCCCGGTGACCCTACTTGAGTACAGGAGCAGACTAAGCAAGCTCCAGAGATGCCTTCCAGCCTCAGCCATTTTGTGATTATTTTAAACAAACCAGCTGAAAGAACTACAGTTCAAGAAGAAAATACTTGAGAGCAGCATAACTTAAGACAGAGGTAATTCTAGGCTTTGCAGCACAACTTCTAAATGCTATTAAGCACATTTTTATTTCCTTTATGTTACACATGGCTGTACAATCTCGTAAGAAGAGATGCATTTCATGGGATTCTTCTCTTGTAACAGTGAGAAATGTTACCAGAATTCAGCTGGAGATGTTTTCTATCACTAAGATTTTACGAAATATCTTAATATTGAGTATAGTTTCCACTATGACTACAGTAAACAGATCCAATTACAGATGTTCTGTTTTAAAAATACTAAGAAACATAGTGTAAAACATTAATTGCAATTATGCTCCTTTCAACAAGAACAGTACTTCCTGAGAAATGGCTATATTAGCAAAGTAACCCTGAAGACACACAATTATTGTATTGCTCTGATATTGAATCAGTACTCCTCCTTTTTAACTCCTGCCAATATCCAAAAGCAAAGGACCAGAATTTCAAATATTTATTCACTTTTGTAACTGAAGTCAATAAATTGAATTACTGAATTGATAGCATGACAATATCCTCTATAAATATGCATAAACTTATTTGGAAATTCTTGAAAGGAGAAGATTTTTAAATGACAACAAGTCACACACAGTCCATTTATTTTGGTAAATAAATTCCCAAGTACCTAATGGACCAATTAAGTGATGAACTGAATTCAATGCATCAAACACTAACTTGGGTGCCTACTTTCATACAAGCTGTTTTAAAAGCACTGTTCAGGAAGGACGGAAGGATGGAAGGAAGGATGGAAGGAAGGACGGACGGAAGAAAGAGAAAGAGAGAAAGAGAGAGAAAGAGAGAGAAAGAGAGAGAAAGAGAGAGAAAGAGAGAGAAAGAGAGAGAAAGAGAGAGA
>JAWWMP010000081.1:38529768-38643031 GCA_035047865.1 Dendrocincla tyrannina | reverse complement strand
AAGAAAGAAAGAAAGAAAGAAAGAAAGAAAGAAAGAAAGAAAGAAAGAAAGAAAGAAAGAAAGAAAGAAAGAAAGAGTTAGTTTAAGCCTTTCAATGCTATTGGGCACCAAAATGACACTCAAGCTGGCAAAACCAACAAACCAATCAACAAAAAATACCCCCCCCCCCAAAAAAAAAAAAAAGACCAAGGAGAAATTTTCATTATGTTTTCTGCACCCAAATTAGAAACGACAGTCCTGCAAAGTGTAGCTAGAAGGCTTCAAAATAAAGCAAACCCAAGCCACTGAACTTTGTACCTACTCAAGTATCTTATAAACTGTTCCAGTAACTTCAGGAAGAGCTGAACTGAGCCACAATAGAACACACTTTCTAAAATACCACCTTTTGTTACTAATTTAAAATGTCAGTCAAATGGTTTGTAATATCAAATACATTTTTCCATCCTTCATATACAATCCTGTCTCAGAACATCTGAGACCAATTCACATCTCTCTACATGGATGTGACATATGCCAAGGGAAAAAAAACCAGCTCTGCAGGAAAAAGTCATAAAGGTTTTCCCTGAAGCCTCCTGCTGAGTTTTATAGCCTTGAAAGGAAAAAAGGTTATTATTATGCTGGTCCCCAGCCTGCCAAACCCAGAGCCCTTGGCGTCTTGTGATTGCAGTCACTCAGGGATTCTCTGTGGTTTTCTTTTGCTATTTTCCAGCAGAGCCAGCACAACTGTTTTCATCTCCTGGTATCATTCAAACATTCTATCAGGCTATTTGCTTGACCTAGAAATCCTAGGGGCTCTGAGGAGTCCAGGCTCTGGAGGGAAATTCAACAACTGCAAGACATTGGAGAAGCAAGGCATACCACACCTGCTCAATACTTCCACATATCCAGAAAATCTGCAGGTGAGAAGGGAGGTTCTTCTGCTTACCAGTTTTTTTCCAAAGCTGCAGAGGAAGTCAACCATGAAAATCATCTCCATAAGTAAGCAAAGGTGCTTATGGGATTGTGTAGTTCGTATCTTGAAAAAAAAGCACCATCTCACTTTTCAAGTTCAAGAAACACCTTTGAAATTCATGGACCAATAGCACTGATAGCAGATAAACTCCTTTTAAATGCCCTGAACAATTTAATTTTCCATTTCAAGGCAACAAGTTTAACTTCTACTTCTGTTTTACACTGAAGAGAAGCTCCCTTAGGCTCAAGTCTAAAATAAGGCAGCCCACCACACACTTACCACCAGTCATTAATTCTGAGCACTGGCAACCACTGCTTACAGATCCACTCATGGTGGAAAAAAGCCATGCATAAGAAATTCAAATGTCCAGATAACTCATAAAAATACTACTTAATACAGTATACTCAAGCATGGCTACATAAAGTAAGCAAGATTAAACACAATGGCAAAGGGAGGAAATGAAGTGTAGAAATATTTTCCCTTACAACACTAAATGGAAGTCACACTCATTTAAGTAAATATTTTGCTATATTGATGGAAGCCATGTGGGGTCTTTTCCTTTTTTTGTCAAAGACTTCCTTTAGTTGTTGTTGCTTTTTTTTTGTTTGTTTCCTTCATGTAAAATGACACAGGAAATTTGTGTTCACATAACACTATCACATTCATTGCTTTTTTACAAGTTGTTTGCAATGAACATTTTAGCTCTCCCTAAAGGTGAAGAATACAATCAGCCAACCTCTTTGTGCATGTCCTATGAGGATACTCACCCTCAGTAAAAACAAATTTCACTAGTCTCAGTCAGCAAACTGTAGCAGCATGTGGTAAAACTGTAATACACACCAAAAGCTTACAGACTTGCTAACTGGTAGCAAGATACAACAGAGTATGCCTTCTTAAAACTACCCCAATTTCCTAAACTGCCTTTGAATAGCTTCCCTTTTTGAACAGGAACTTGATGCTTCCTGTTCATCATTTTCTCCTTCCTCCCTAAATTCTAGACATTTTTCTTACATTTACTTCTTCTGAGATTCCGTAGTGACAGTTTCTTCCTTACACTCCTACATATATTTTGCACAAGCTGTTAAACAGAATTAGTCCATGCTTCTCTTTCGGATCAGTCACCATTGGCCAAACATTTTTCTGCAGAATCTGGTACACAAGAATGCAGCTGACTTCACAGTTGCAAAAGCTCCACAACAGCCAGGCTATTAAACTAAACAGAGAAGAGAAGCATTTGTAAGTCACACATGACCATTCAGTCAAATGCAAGGCTGTTTTTCCGTGCTCTGAAGGAACCTAATGCACAGACTTTAGAGAAATCCCAGTTTTGACCCTTACCACCTGGATTATAACTTGTGCAAACATGGTTTGGCAGCCAGGCTGAAGAAAGGTTTGTGGACTATGGTTATGCAGACACTCCAAATGGCCACACGAAACATTTACGAAGAGAAAGCATTTCCCAGGCAGTGAAGGGGTACGAACACATTTGGAAGACAGGGTGAATGTGCCCCATGTAAATTTTATGCTAAATTTAACTACCATAAGAGTATCCCTTACAAGCAGAACCACGAAAACATTGCCTGGTATCACTTCATTGTTGCACTGCACACAGTACAATAACTCAGGTTAGTTCTAAAGGATACCAGCAGCAAGAGGGCTGTCTGAGACTTTCACCTAAATATGGAAAGAGGTTATTTATTTACCTTGAGCATAAAGGTACTCCTCAAATTTCATGACTAGCCTTTATTGCAAATTCACCCGTATTACTCAAAATCAGCACAAACAAGTTAGAATTACCTAGAGAAATGAAACTTTGTGGTCTTCACAGACTTAGCAAAGAAGAAAGATTAATGTAAGCAAATGCCCCAGTCCTCTACCCTCCAAAAGGCAAATTTACAACCTGATAATTATTTTAGTCGCAGTTCACTAATTATCTCTTAGTAGTTTTGAGGTAACAATCTAAACTCAATGTTTGGTATTTTAAAAATGGAATAAAAATACCAGAAGAGATACAGGAAGAAAACAAAGTGACACTGTAAAACTGACAGATTCTGGAAGACAAAATAATTGAAGTCTGAATGTCCTTCCTTTATCATGTGCTAGGTCCACATGGCAGAAGGAGCAAAATCAACATGTGCAGTATTTGAAATCACTATCACAGAACAGACAAAAATGGTGGATAATAAAGAATAAATCTATTACGCAAGTGCTGATTCCTCATATATTTAAGTCTGAAGGCACACTACCGCTTCCTGCAGAGCTTTCTGCCAAGTACAGAATCCACAGGGAAAATGGCTTAAATCCTCGGTAATGACGCAGTGTGACAAGCCTATCCGGGACATAATTAATGCTGTCCTCCATGTGGAGGGTGCACTTCCAGGAATAAAGAGTTAGTCACTATGTCTACCTCCACCACCCATCTCATCTTCTGCATATTCTGCTCTGCAGAGACAGGCATTCACACCTACAGGATGGTGCTAAGTCATGTGGGGACATGACATGCAGGAAATTGCTCTTCTACAGAAAACTCCTGCAAATACAATGGACATTCCACTCAGATACCTTTCTTTACATGGATTCCCACAGGTGTTTCTGCTACACCCTGTTCCTGAATGGAAGCATCAATCTCCTTCTGCAGACTTTTCTCATGAAGGTTAGAAAGGGGTAGAGAGCATCTTCTTACATTCTTTGCAAGAGAGCCATAATTAAACAGATAAATGATTAAAAATACTGGTTTAGAATCACAGAATCATAAGTTGGAAAAGACCTCTAAGATCATGGAGTTCAACCATTAACCCAGACACAACCATGTTCACCACTAAACCATGTCCACAAGTGCCACATCCCACATGTTTTTTGAACACTTCCAGGCATGGTAATTCCACCACTTCCAAGGGCAGCCTATTCCAATACCTGACCATAATTTCCATGAAGAATTTTTTCCCAATATCCAACCTAAACCTCCCGTGACACACCCTGAGGCTATTTCCTCTGGTCCTGTCAGTTGTTACCAGGGATAACAGACTAAGTCCCTTAGATATAGAAACACGTCTCAGAGTGGGATAAGATCACATGCAGCTATCCCATGAAGCAAAGGAATGAATCATCAGTCTGCAAGTTAACTAAAAGACAGAATTGCAGATCTAGACCAAGATAAGCACAGTAATGAATGAAACACCAGGTTCTAAATTACAGCTCTGGAGAAGGCAGCCTAGTATGGCAACTCATAAGCATACCTACTTAACCTAGCATTAAAAAGCATATAGAGAATTCAGTGGGACGCTTCAGAGAAAAACTACACGGAATTCAAGGGAGGGTAAAAATCTCCCTGAAAAATGTTTGAAACAGCTGAAGAAATTCAATTACAGCAGTATACACCTCTGTAACTAACTTGTTCAAGTCTTTTGTCTTATGTTCTTACAGGTTGGCATAAAGAGTATGGATTAGAAAATGTCATTTGTAAACCAAGTAATTCTAAGTAATTTACAGTGAACTGTATTAGTTTTAGTCCTACTAAGATCAGTACATTTTTCCTCACAGAAGAAAAAAAGCCCCAAAAATAGTGCAAATCCTCTCATTTTGTTTGCAAGTGGTTTATTCTTTGTCTAAACAAGGACAGCAACATGAGAGTATGCCCCACAAACCACACTGGTAAAAACAGCTCAAAATCTGGCTATGCAGTTTTGCTGGTCTAAATGTAAACAATCTAGGTAATAAGTTTAGATTTCTATCAAAGTAAAACATGTCCCCAGAGATCTATAGCCTGATTAGAGATTATAAACTGAGATAGCACAGCCCCAGCTGCTTGATATTACAGAAAGAAAGAGGTGGGCAGGTTCAGAGAAAGCTGCACATATTGGTTTCACTCCTATTCACAATTTACCCCTACTATCTCACCCACTCCTTCTTCACCAAAGCATGAAATGACAGTTGCTTAGATTTAAAGTGTTCAATATTCAGCTACTGCCATCACAGATTACAAAATAAATGATCAAAATGCCACCATTCCACACAGTAATTCCCAAACATCATGCCAACCCTGTGAATCTTCGGATGTTTCGCTCTCCTCCTGAACTCTTCTGCTCTGTTTCCACCTAACCAGACCCAGGACCTGCACTGAGTTGCAAGCAGTTTCTTCTCCTTCCCTGCTCCAAGGCAGGACTGAGGACTGTTGTGGGTGCAGTACACATCAGGGGTATTTTGCCCCACAAGCCTTCTCCTGCACCTATACCTCACTGAGCATTGCAGCCAATTGATTATCCCCTTGGTTACTGCGTGATACAGAGATGATGTCTACCCCTCTCCTGGAACCCTTATGTACAGCCAGGGCATGACTGCCTGCGCTAGTTTAGCCCTCAGTGAAAGACAGAAAAGAGTGGGAAGAAGGAGAGCCTGGGAATAGGACCTTCGGCTCTGCTTTTCAGGAAACTTCTCCATGTGGCAACTGCTGGCTCAGGAGCAAGATTCACAGGTTCAGTTTTGGTGGTTCTCTTCCCACTAACACTTTAGCCCAGACGTGCTGCAACATACTGTGCACTGACTGTGTCAGTCTGGGCAGAGTGAGCGTGCTCTAAGTACCTGGCTGAGAAAGGTAAGGACCTCATCAAGAAAAATAATACCAAAAATGTATTAGGAGGATGAGTGCTCAAAACAGGGCAATACAGGATGATATGCCACTTAAGGACTTGCAACATATACCTGCATATTCCAAAGAGGGAATACTACCAAATTTTTACATTGATACCTCCAAACTCATGATTCAACAACTTAATAGAAAGATAATTTTGAAGATTATAAAGACTACAACCCTTCTTCTCCAATCTGGAGCTGCTTCTTGCCTTACTGATTTTTTAAGGTAGCTCAGTTTCCATCTCTGTTTCATGGCTTCTAATGAGCTTATTTCTCCCTTCAAGTGTTTACAGCTTGGGAATAGAAAAAGCAAATAGGTGATGAGCAGAAGGCACAAAGACTGTCTGTGCAGGATAACCACGCCAGGAGCTGGACCACCTCACCTGCGGGCAGGATGGAAAGCAGCTTGGGAATGTCTCCTTCCTGCTCATGAAAACACAAGGGGCTGTGAAAGACCGTCTTCCCACCAGATTGTGGCTGCATCACACCTACCACGCAGTGACCCAGAGCACCCCTGCCACACACACAATTAAGTTCTGTCAAGCCTCTGCTGACCACCTCTAGTGCACAGCACATGGCACGCTTTAATTTAGCATTAGCAAAATACCAATAGCCCCTGCAGAGACTTGGATTTAATTCTACTCCAAAAATATGTTCACAGTACCAGAAACAAAGCAGCACCAGTGAATAATAATTATTAACTGTCAGCTTTTTGAACATTTTCATAACTATACCTACTGTCTTGGAAAGGATGGATCCTCTTCCCCAACATGAATGCCAGAAAAAATATTTTCTGAAAAGGAAGCCTATGTCAGATTGCAGATGCTAACTCTGTATTTCCTTTCTAAACTGTCCAGATTCTGGAAACTGAAGGCACAAGATTTCAGTATGTAAAACTGCAGTTCAAATATTTTCAGCAGCCCAGCGAAGTCCTCATTCTTGTGAGTTTAAAACCAGATCTGATGCAAAGCAAAGCATGTACATCATGACAACAGTGTATACGTATGTTTCTGCTTCCTGAGAAGTCACTGCTATGTGAAAGGGTATGACTGGCTTTACATGTCAACGTAAAACCTATTGTCCTGAAATGGACCAAAAACGGAAAGCAGATCTAGCAGCCTAAATGCACTGGGTTATCAAAAGGGGTTGAGAGGCAGGATACATCACCACCGATTTACACAGTTTAAATAGCATGGTCAGTGCCTTGCTTCTCCATCAGACTTCACATTTTCCTTGCTTTTCCACCCTTTGGAAACCTCACTCACAAGGGAGAATATGTCACATTTCTCCTGGAACAAAATTGGCTTATGACACATTGTGTAATTCCAAAAATACATCATGCATTAATTTGACACACTGCTGTCATCAAGACCTTAATTTCTAATATCTTCTTTTCCAGATACTATTAAAAAATTCCTCTGCCTCAGCTATCTAATTTGTAACACTTTAAGAGGGAAAGTGTCTTCCTGTTTATACCACGGTCCTTCACATGGAAGATTCCCAAACCTCTGAGGAAGGTCTGTTTGAGTCTCTTCTTGAACATACTATGTTCTCGTCCTAGCAACTGCTACTGAGCCGCTCTCCTCAGCCAACACTTAGTATTTTAATTCCTATCATTTCTTGGTTAATTTCTCCCCTCTTTTTCTGTGCATTAGTTTTTCCCCTTACTCTTGTGTTCACATTATCTCTTTGCATTCACCTTGGTTTTGCTCTCCAGATCCAGGTGTCCCTCTTTTGCTTTACTACCAGATTACCATGCATCCTACAGACATTTCAGATTCCACAAAGGACTTCAGTCATGACTTCTGTGCAATACTCTGCAAGTCTAGGAGTGCTGCCTGGCAATTCTTCAGGTAGAACCTTAAAATTTAAGTGGAATATTTTCTGTAAAATAGATGTGCTACTGCTACATAAACTTTATACCCTCCTACCTTCTCTAGAATTATAGCTGCTTCTCTCTCGATTGTAAAAAGGCTGTGACAGGGATAGGAGATATGGACATCCTGAAATGCCTTATAATGTCTTCTGGTGAACAATTAACTTTAGTCTGTGAGTCAGAGAACTGTAAGAGATACACCTGCTCACAACGTCGCAACATTTCTGATGAATTTTGGGAGTTACACACAAGTTCAAATAAGCTGCCATTTCATCTTCTCAACAGACCTCACCTGGTAAAATGTTTCATATATCTTGCAGAAAGAAGAATAATCATTGGCAGACCCAAACACAACAAACCCTATTTCTCTGTTATCCATAATTATGAGCTACCCCTGCAGTGCCCTAAGATGAGGAACAGGTGACTAGGGAGAGGATGGAAACACAGAACTGCCAATGCCACTACAGGCAGTATTGCCACAATATGAGCCAGCATCTCTGTTTTTACCTTATCTTCTTCATCACACATATTTTTCTCACCCTGCAATCCCAACTATATGCACACATAAATCAAATGACCTGGTGCTATGGGGTTTTTTCAGAATATCCAAAAGTCGTCTTCCCCTGGTTTCAGAGTTTGATGGTAGAATAACGTGAGTGGGCCCCAAAACCCAGAAATCCACTTCAAACTGTAAACTCATGTTGCTGACATCAAACTTGCCTCCCTAAATCAGCCCTAAGTTAAAATATCAAAAGGGAAGGATGCTTCAATGAGATATAAATACTGGTAATTATTTTTCATAGCCTTCAATACACAGTCATTTGCACTTGTGAAAGACAATTACAAAACATTACTCTGACTTGATGCATCACCAAAGTAAAACACTAAATGTGATGTACTAGCACACTCCCTTTGCACTGCTCTCTGTGACTCTGCAGAGAGCCTGGGAAAACCACAAACCAATATTCAAAATTTTAAAGATTTCCTTTCTGTGTCAACCCCCATTGTTTTTTGTTCAATCCCTTCATGGTCTCACCAATAAAAATCAGAGCACCATTTACTGTCACAAAGCTGCATATCTTGGACATAAAGGAAAAACAAAGCTCTTGTTTTTGAACCAAGTTGCTTAGATGGGTACCTTGCTGGAGAGAAAGCAGCCTGGCTGAGCTACGTAAGAGGACAGGAGGCAGCAGATGACAATCTTAATATTAAGGGCATAAACAATCTTAATATTAAGGGCATAACAATTTTAATATTTTTGGATACAAGTTCAGGAAAGAGGAAGCAATGGCAGGTGCTGTTCGTTGCAAGGGACACCTGAGGAGTCACTCCATGGCGCTGCACACGCAAGCCAAGGCTGATCTTACTTTTCCTTCCCACATGCCTGGGCAAGTGGCCCAGCTAAATGCACACAGCGCCAGCATGGAGACTCAGCTCTGAATGTGCTCTTTATACCACATACACTGGCCAATTTGACCAAAAATACCTGTCAATTCTGCCCAGCACAAAAAGAAAAAAATAAAAATGAACGGAGCTAAAGCACCACTGCCAAGTTGGAGCAAATGACCCCGACTTGGGTGAGCAGCTCTAACAGAAACAGAGGAGGAAAGACTGGAAGATGTGTCTTATTTGGTTCAAACATGCTCCTAGTCATGTCTTTGTCGATATTCACTGGTTTTCTGCCAAATTTCCATAATCCTTTGCACAACAAGGTATGTTTAATACATGATCTTTTAAAAGTATTTTTTTTAAAAAAGAAAGAAAAATATTTCTGCAGCTATGAAGCCTAAAAACCTTCAGATCACAGATTTTACTCTGGCCTACTTCATTACACACTTTGTGTGCAAACTTATTACAGGAAAATGTTACCTAATTGAGTTTACTATGCTTTGTGGGGGGGTTTTTGTTAACTTATTTAATTAAAAACTTCACAATTTATGCAATTTATTATGGCATGACCATTGTTAATGAAGCTCACAAAAGATACTGTTGGGCAAATTCATACAAAGGAGATGAAGCAGAGCAGAATGAGGGATTATGTTCTCAGACTTCTGAAGCCAAGAAGCTTGAAATAAATGCAAGTTGTGAGTGTTTGGAGCAGACGGTGCATTTATTGTAATTATTTCAGACTGCATGCTGATTGGAAAAGATTAACATAAATAGGAACTGTTATTGCAGATGTTTCTATTCTTGCTAGGAAATCCCTTGAATATAGGAAGCACGGAATAAAAATGTGAAGATGCTCTACTACAGAATCATAACTTTTGTTCTCTTCTTTTTTCTGTTCTGGACGTACCAGAAGAAACATAAATAAGGCTGTTCCTCTTCAGGACTTGAAGGAAAAACACCATTTTTCTCCAGAAACCTAAGAAAATATCTAGTGACATGCAGAAAAGACCCCACAACTAGGTAGTTGTAGAGAAGGTACGTTTATTCAGCATGCTGGGTGCATGGGGGATTGGTCCACCAAAAACATGCACACCTGTCTGTGCTCACAGGCCTGTTTAAATACAGTTCAAACATGCATATTCATTGTTTCTTTATACATATACATTATTTCATTAGAATGGGCAGGCTTAGTCTAATCAGTTCCAGGAAATGATTTCCATTTTCTCTGCCCTGCGCTCCTCCCATCTGAGTTTGAGCACTGGTTTCCATTTTTCCTGGGCTGGGGTCTTTGGGGATCTTGGGGATGAAGATCATGCGTCTTCCTCACTGCGTCCTTTTCACCTTGGCTCAAAAAGCAGCTCAAACCACTTTTGTTGGCAACCTGAACTGGTCTAATGAGCAAATTTCTATAGTTATCTTATTTTCTTGACATATTTCCTGATTTATCTTTAGTTGCATATGGTGTCCATTCTAATTTAGAAGCTTCAAGGCCAGGTACTGATAGTAACCATAATATATTTCTTGCTTTTATGTTTCTAGCTAATTAAGAACTTAACCATGCAGTCTATCTTTGCAAACTTTAGCAAAAGCCCTACAATTTTTTCTATTACCCCTCTCAGTGTTAGTTCCCTATTGATACCTTATATCAGTTCCTTCTAAGTGTTAGTTCCTTATATCAGTTTTTGATACATTATATCAGTTATTGATACATTATATCAGTCCCCTCTAAGTGTTAATTCCCTATATCACTAGATGCAACCTCACTACTCAGCAGTGAGCATTTTGGCACACTCCCTTCTCCCTTCCAGAAGTGCCCTCAGACTGCACAGCACTAGGTCACCCTCTGGAGGCTGCAGGGCCTGCAGGTACAACCACGGGTGATGCAATAAAATCCACAGTAATTAGCAGCATTTAAGGTCCTCATTCCTCCATTCACCACAGCAAATTGGACACATAAATAATTCACATGCAACTCTGATACTTCCAACTTCCTTTCTACATTAACCAATGGCAAAATTCAGTCTTGAAAAAATACACAGAACTCTTCTTTCTGAAAGTTTTCCAAAAATTAGAAGTTGATAAAAATACCCAGTGATAGTACTGGAGGTGTGCATAATACCTCTCATCATATCTTCTGCTTCACTTCCTCATGTCTCATAATTTGTTTTCTTGTCTCCACAGAATCGTAAGACACAGAAACCAAAAATTAAAGTAAATGACTCAGGGCAGAGCTTTTTTGACTGAAACTTCAATCTGCTCAGGTCTAATCACTGCAATACTTCTTAAAAGAAGAATTATACAACTATTAAAGCTCTTTGGTTATTTGTGGACCAGCTGTGTGAAGTATCCTCCACTATGAGTAAAACATGCTGTGGTCAGTACAGGATCTGTCTAAAGGCTGAACATTATTTACTGTGGTTCTGCACTAAATACAAAGCAAAAAGACCATATAAGCCTGTCCATATACCAACATATGTCTCCATGTACACTATGTTTCACAGTCTTAGGGCAATCAGCTACGTTACCATGGGCCAGACCCCAGAGCCTGAAGACCAAGAGGATAGCAACACCTTCCCCTTATGTTCCTCAGCTCTGTGTTTGCTCTGTACTGGATGGTGCTAGGAAAGTGCAAGACCTAAATACAGTTTTCTTGGTCCAGGAAGGACAACATCCTCTTCTGCCTGGGAGTCATTGTGCCACAAGGCCAGTGTCTACCAAGATGCATCCAGGATGCTGGGCATTACTGTTGCCCAACCATGCCAGCAGATGGGCCTGGTTCCTTCCCAAAAGAGATCAGGCTCTTGAGGAAGATGGTCGCATGGTGACCCATGGCTTGAACGCTGCCAGGAACCAGAAGCCCACTGAGCATGTTTTTCCCGCAGCACAGACACTGTTTTGGCACTTAGCTAAGACAGCTTTACTGACAAACTCCACTGACAGCACCGCACATCTTATACTCCAAATCTGTCCCTTTATTTCAACATTATGAAACAGTATCATCAACTGCAGCTCAGGTACAGCTTCAAAGTAAAATGTATGACTGCAAAAACAACAGCCCTGTCTAACATTTACAGAGGGACTTTTGGCGGAGTGGATCTCACGGGATTTCTTAAGCTTTTCCAAGCCAACAGTGTAATGCCACAGGTTTTCATAAGTGTAGCTAAGGGCAGAGTTTGGGTCTCAATATATATGATTTCTTCGATTTACTGCCAGTCGTAAGGGGTCAAATGCTGACAGAACACAGAAGCAATTCGACATAACAACACCTACAGGAAGAAAAACAAGGACTGTGGCAGTGGCAAAGGGAATTCACTGCAACTGCTGGGATTTAAAAAAGAGGGAACAAGCCAAAGAAACCCCCAAAACAACCCCAAACCCCCCAAATGCTGCTTCCCCAACAGCAGAAATTTTATCTTATTTCCAGGGGGGATCAGGAGATTTATGGGCACAATCACAAATTCTGCAAATCCTTTCCAAAGGACTGCCCTTGAATGACCGAAGCAAGATCTCAATCTCCCCAACTAACTACAAAACAGGGCTCAGCAGGAATGAAATGCATTGTATGACTGTCACTTCTATCATTTTGAGCAGAATCTTGTTTTTAGTAGCTTGTCAGATGACAAAGGTAGATATGAATTCAATAGATAATACTGAGGTCCCAGAAACAGTTATTTCAATTATTTTTGTATCACAAGTTAGTAACAATACCTCACTTCCCATCTGGAAATACACTGTGTTTGTATCAGTATGAATAACATCCATTTTTAAGGTGTTTTCATTATGATTTTGCATAAGTCTATAACAAACTGAGACAGCATGCACATTATGGACATAAATCTGCTATGGCTTACACCCACATAAATCATAGCAAATTCACTGCGCTTAGACGTGGGTTTACCTCAAGTCTTTAAATATGAGGATTCTCAAGCAAAAAAAGAAAAATAAATCCACAATACTGATGTTTCCGAAACAAATACCAACCTAATCACAACATTGGTACAACCCTGATCTCAGGTCTGAACCTAGACACATTCCCGTGGTTTCTTCTCCTTGTAGAGAATCCAGCTCCTTCTCCAGCAGACCCACCCACCGGCTGCAGCATGGGTACGGGAGGACCAGCTCGATGCACTGGCACTGAAAGTCTTTTGCTGCCCTGCTCCATGTAACCCTCAGCCCACATGAAGTGTTAAGCTGGAGCAAGGGAAGAGTCCTCTGGAGCCGACTCCTCTAAGGGAGGGGAAAAAACCTTTTTTCTGAAAGCAGTACCAATGAAAATGAAAAAAAAGACAGTAAGATAAAAAGAAAATAGTAAAAATTTAGGGACTATAAACATTCTCATCAGTATCTGAATATTTGCAAGAAAAATTACACAAAGTTTGCTTTTTATTAACTCATTACAGTTATAATAAAACATCTCTCCACTTTTGTCTGGGAACTGCAGAGATACTGTACTTGTTTAAGCCTTTTGAAACTTTTCTATCACCTGAGGACACTTTACCTTCTTATTCAGAATGATCATTTTCCCCTGAGAAAGAAAAAACCTATCCACTTCCCATTTCAGACCTCCTAAGCTTCTTCAAAGACTTTTTCTTTGTTGGACCAACATCTCTAATGGACTTCGTTGTTTAAACATCACTTTGGTTCAGAGAAAAAATAGAACAAGGTTTTAGAAGTACTGGGGATGGAAAATGAAGAAAAAAAAGAGGAGAAATGTCTGGCAAGTTGGAGATATTAAACCCACATTGCAAAATGCCACATGTGACTCTCCCATTGCTGAAAACATCGAAATCTCACCTACTCACCCCCCCTAAGCCATGCCACTCACTAAGGAAGAAGAATCGAACACTTCTTCCCAGTATGGTTTTGGAAAAGCCCTCCTGTAGTCCTGAATCACATCCTCTATGTGGCTTTATGAAAACCACAGCACTGAGCAACACCCTCAACTCACATTAGCAATTGCTCACATTTGCACATTAGCAAAAAAAATCAAATAGTAGTATTTTAGAGTGCAGTAAGCATAACTAAATTTGGCAGCAGCAGGTACTGAAAACCTTTTACACCCTGGACCAGTCACCCATCCTATAAAGAAACTCCTCTTTTGTAGAAAAGCCTAGCTCTTGAAGAGACTTTCAAGAGAAGCCTATTGTGCTAAGAGGTGTGAGCCCGTCACACATACCCAGAGACTGAGCGCCTGTCAAAGATCCTTTTCTGAATGCATTAGGAGCTCCATGATTTGCCCTTTGTATTTTGTACCAGTGCCTATGTCTCAGCCTTGACAAATCCTCATGTCTTGTGCACATCCAGAAAACCCATTTCCTCAGGGCTGCCAAGAAAGTAGACATAGGTTTAGCAAGGACATGCTTTAGTATTAGCAGCATGTTTTATCTTTTACCTCTCACCAGAAGCACAAATCTTACAGGAAATGTTTCTGCATGTTCTGCTCTTTCTGCCCTTCATCTCCTCAGATGAGCTTTCTTACACGGGTATTTTATCTGGTACATCCCTGCCAGCTCTTTCTAGACAGCACTCCCCTCTCATGCCATCCCCCAAGCCTCACACACAAGCCCAAACTAAGAAACACTGACCCCGCCACATCTGATGAATTAGTGATGACAGAGGACGGTGCTTTTGCTTGGCTCGTTTGTTTGGGGTTTTTTTCTGTACAGGCAAGGAAAACAAGTTCGCCCTTCAAACAAACCAAGGGTCAAACCCCTAATGAAAAATTAAAGGCTTTCACCATTACAGGGAACTACAACACAGTGTGAGGATGCAAGACGAACTTCACAATGTCCCACAGAGCCCCTGAAGAAGAGGTGTGCCCCAAAGCTGTGGTCTGATGTGGTCATAGGTACATCCTGTCCTTACAGTGCTGAGGGAACCCCCAAACACCCAAATCCTTCTACAACACTGACACTGAGACAGCAGCCTCACTGCCGCTGTCAGGCAGCAGAGCACCTGATGTTCAGCCCAGTGTTTTCTTTGCTTGTCATCACAGTCATTGAATAGTAATATTCTCAGTATTGCATCTGAGGAATGCAGTTTTTCTCTCTAATTTGAAGAAGTACAGGCTTTGGCACAGGAAACAAGTATCAAAAGGTTTACACAGATGGGCTTGTTTTTCCTATTCTGACGTGAAAATGTTGAAAAGATAATGTAATTACTTATACTGCATTTGTTTTGTAAGTGAAGACATAGGTTACTCATTATTCATTTCCATTTTCCAGATTCATTCTTTATTCAGTAAAAACTATAAAAATTATTTTGAAAAAGCATTATATTCAAGACTAATAAAATCCAAGTGCAAAACATTTTTAGAGAGCAGCTTAGCTAAAATTGTTACGTTGTCAAATAAAGTCATCTAGGCTAAGTTATACTGGAGAAGGATCAAAGTTAATAGTTAATTTCTCAGATTGAAAGTGTTTCAAGGAGCAATGCTTCTATCCAAGATGCTGCTAGGTAACTCCAAGAACAGTCAGGTGTATGGGTGAAAACAGTGAACCTGAGTAGTGTTGGCATTAGCAAGAAGTCCACCTCTCATCAATCTCCAATTTTCACCACCACAAAATTTCCAGCACTACATCAACTGATCTCAGCAAGCTCACTATCTGTAGTTAAAAACAAACATGTTTTTCTAGACGGCAATAATGAAATCCATTTCCCTGATAGCTGATCCTTAAAAATTCAACCTTCCTCTGTCAACTATAGTATTTAAAGTCACTAAAACATTACCCTATCCGTGCCCTTTACCTGCAACTGACTCGTTCAAAATGAAGAAACAATGTCAGAAGGGCTGAGACCAAATGCTTTTAGAGTCACATCAGCTCCTCATACACAAATCTGCATTTACAAAAATGTCAATTCTACTACAATACAGCTATTTATTAAATTCAACAGTAATGGAGCACTGCTCTGCAAGCCTGATAATATTTTAGTCTCCCTTTGCAGATGCCTAAGGGTTTACTCAGTATTCAAAGCTGCACTTCACAGCTTCTAGAACCAGAATTTAAAACTAGTAGGCACAGCCCACAGATTAAAAAGTGCTTCAACGAAACAAGAACCAAGACAAACTAACTCCAGTCAACAAGACTGCTTTTGGGAGGTGTTCTACAGAACACCAGAGTTTACCTGCTCTGCAACTCCACAGCAAAGGGAAAATAAAGGTTCTGTGCAACTGGCAGCGTCCTCATTCACCTCATGTTTTTCTAATGACTTCCCAGCTAACTCAAATAAACTATATGGACTTTATAAGTCCATAAACTTTTTTAAAGCAATTTACTTATCATCAAAGCATCGCTGACCAAGTCATGCATGCCACAATGAAAAAAATACTAAGATGATAGTGCATGGAGAGAGTTTCTCTCAGGGAAGACTAAGTTCTTTGGAGAAAGGACAAGGTCTGTAGAAGTATGTTTGTGGTGATGCAGCCACACAGAAAGTCCAGACTGGAATGGTATTTTTATACAAACGAGTCCTGAAAGTAATATAAAATATATTTTATTGGATCTGACCTGTGGTCAGATCTCATCTCAAGGAAGATTCCCAGCATGACAGCTTTTAGCATGGAAAAAATAAATACACATTTGTGAGCTGAAATCAGTGACAAAGGTGTAATAGCAAACATCCATATGGCAAGCTTGTGAGAAAGGGCTGTTCTCAGACAACAAAGCCTGGATAAGTGAGGGTACATCAATTATTGCTGCACAAGCCAAACTGAAAGAACAGCACACAGCTGATATGTTCATAGCAGTTCATGCAGCATGACAATGAGAAGCACTGAGATGATACTAGACAATACAACAGCAAGCATTCAATTTTTAACAAATTCATGCAAATTTTTTCTTTTTTGCTCACAACCAAAGGAAATTGCAATGCCACTGACACTGCACAGTTAACTGTTGTTTTTCAATGTGTTTAAAAAAATCTACTATAATTAAGGAATTGCTAGACCTCTGTCAATTTTGTTCCACACTACTGCCTCACACTTGTTTAAAGAACTGAGAAAAAATTGTTGAAAATGTGCCAGATAGTCAGGAAAAAAAAAAAAAAAGGTTAAGATTGACTTGTTCAAATTAGGTGGTATTTGTACAGATGGAGCACCTGCCATGACTGGCAAGAAGAACAGTCATGTCACTTTGTAAGAAAAATGTTTAGATTGAAAGTTACTATTTGTATCCATCAGGATTGTTTTCTGAGCTGAAGATTTAGGTTTCATGCATGTCTAATTCCTGTCAAGTCCTTATTCTACAAATAACTATTTATAGAATCATAGAATCATTTATGTTGGAAAAGATCATCAAGTCCAACCATTAAATCAGCACTGCCAAATCCACCACTAAACCATATCCCTAAGTGCCATATCTACACATCTTTTAAATACCTCCAGGGATGGTGACTCAAACAGCTGGTACAATGCTTGATAACCCTCTCAGTAAAGAAATTATTCCTAACATCCACTATGCATCAACAAGCATGTCAATAAGCATACCAAGTAATTGATGAAAATGATGAGCAGAATACATATACAATGTTTACTGTCAAAGGCCAAAAACTGTGAAATATTCTGGGAACAGAGAGTGACCAATACATTTTCTGAAAAGAAATTATTAACCTCTCAGTGACAGCAGTCTGCTTATAACCAAGAATGGAATCAGCAATCTGGTCTGTAGGGACATGACATGTCAGCTTTGCAGCCTCAACACATACTTACAGGAAAAGGATTGCTTGTTTACTGCATGCTGTCATCCATGTGCTGCTTTCAGACAAAGCTGAGATGTTCCTATTCTATTTGAACTGGTGTGCTTCGGTTACATGCAGTGTGTGAGAAATTACAACTAAAGGTCTGAGAAACACCATGATCTGAAATTTAGGCAGTTGCTTCACTCTAAATTAGAAGATCCTGGAAAGCAACAATTTCCCACTTGTATCTCATTTTATAACATGATGTAGACCATTTCTTTGAAAAAACATTCCAGTCTGGAATCTCTCTTCTTTAAAAAAAGAGGCAATATCCTTGAAGCAGCAGCAGAGTGAAGATTGGTACTACAGAATAGGACCAGACACACCCAGAGAACAGCAAAACCTGATCATGAGCACTTAGAAGCAATCTCTGATACATGCCTTCCCTTTCAGTGCTTGTGCAGATTGGGACTTACACGTATGTACAAACAGTAACACTCTGTTACAAACTGTTAAAAATCGATTGTTCAAAAGTCACCAATTCTCATCTCAATGACTAGGTGTCAACAAAGCTGAAAACAAGGGCAAAGAGGACATTTATAAACACTATCACATTACTGAAAGTGGCAGTGGCAGTTTTAAAGTTCATTTCAGGAGAAAAGAACTAAGGGTCATTCTTCTGACACTAATAACAATAAACTATGTTTAATAAAACATCAAAAAAATCAAGCTAAATCTTAAAAACCACTTGCAGTATATATAGGAAAGAAAAAGACAAAAAACCCCAACTCAACCCAAACAAACAAACAAAAGAAAAAAAAAAAACCTACAAAACTCAAACCCAGACTTACTATAAAGATTGACCCTTGAATTTACCGATTCCCACTCTTGTGAACAGTCTCCTGCCTTTGAGTACTTTTCCTCTTCTGGAACTCCTACATTTGCACATATCAATTCTAAGATTTTTGGTTTTGGCAAATAGCATTTTTTGCCTAGATGGAGGGAAGTATAACAGCACATCACCATTTCAAAATAAATCTTCAGAGTAAAAAAGCATTACAGAATCTGACTTTAGAAGTGCAAGAAAAGGTTTTCTGGAGTTTTTGCCTTTTTTTTTTTATAAGCTAAAAGCTTATTGAAAACCATACACATGCTGCTACATGAAAAATTAAAATTAAAAATAATTGAAATGGAAGTCTAAAGAGATTGTGCCAATTTTCACTACCAAGCACAGAATACAAATAGGTTAAAAAGTCAGGAATTAAAACACCAACAGCTTAAATTTTTTTGGTTTTAATGTTGATAAGCTGAAGTTCCATCAACAAGATATATAACCACCATTGTTTGCTTAACCACATACGACCTAGCAATCAACTTCTTATACAATTTTAGTTGCAGTTCCTCTTTCAAGAGGAAGAAATATTTCCCTCTGCTCTTAAAGGTGAGGGAGTACTTGCATGAACTCAACACTGTTCACCCAGCACTTTTCCTTCTCTTCTAATTACAATGCCAAACACTATAGATTCATTTGAATGTCCAGGGGCTTCACCCTTTTGCTGCAAATTACTCACACACACTTGAAAAAGTATACTTTGTAAGTATTACAAGAATACTTTGCATGAAACAAATTCTGCCAAAGCAATACACATCTCTAATCTACATGAGGGAAACAGCCCTTGAATGCTGTTCACATGTCCCACTAACTCCGAGTGCAAGCATTAAACACTCACTCCTTCAACCACACTAATAAAATGCTGAATACTCATGATCTTTACATGCAAAGTATCTTTAGTTAGTACAGTTTCAGAAGTAGGTAACCCTGTTTTGGGAAACTGAAAAGAAAAATACTCCCTTTAAAATCAATGCTATGATTTGGTGGAGAAAGCGACTTTGACAGAAGTAAATGATAACACCACTAAAACTAACATCCACAAAGTATACCTCTTAGGACAGGCTGCCACCTTTTAAAGCACATGCCCTATTAACTGAGGCTGTGCATCCAAAGAATGAAGCAGTAACACAAAGTTAGCCCCCAAGGAGAGCACTCTGTGTCAGACTTCCACAATCCTAGTAAAATACTGGTCGTTATGCAAACACTGCAATATATAGATTCATACAGATAATATTTTCTAGTTGAAAACTCCACAGAAATTTAAGTCCATCCCCTGACCCTTTGATCCCACCTGTCCCCCTACTACTTTCTTTATGTGTTGTTTTCCTTTCTTAACTTTTTTTAATTGTTTTTTCTCTCCTTTTACTGTCACTTTATAACTGGACTTTTCATTTATAGTTCTTTAAATAATTAAATAGATTCCATTTGCTATCCTGCTTCCAAGACAGAGTAGCATCCCATTTATGTGCTATCACTCACTTCTATCACCTTTCATTTTGTCTTGTTAGCATATCTTTATTGCTATTTGGCAAGCAGAGATCAACTTTTTTCTTCTTCCCAAAGGGTAAGTTAGCAGCTTTATGAAACTGTTATTAATGAAGCACCAAGTTCATTTAAAACACACTAACCAGCTGAATTGACCCTGAAAAGCAAAGGTAAACCTTAATCAAGTACATTAAGATCTGTAGTGCTAATTTTCATCTCTGTTTAAGTAAAAAGTCCAATTATCCAGCTCAATATATCTCTGAAAAGGCCTTTTACCAGTCCCGTTTCCTCAAGAGGAATTTTATCTCCTTTCTGTCTGTGGAGTTGAGGTACAAAAAGCCAAATTCAATTCCTCAGAAAGGCTTCTAGTCCCACTCAAATCAACCAAAACATCTTCCCCGAAGGGCCGTGCCAAACCCATGGCACAGCACAGAGCTGACCCAGAGGGCTATGGTACAGCCACACCAATCATCTCAACTTTCAAGAGGCAAACTACCCAGTTCAGCCACTACCTCTCTGCTTGCTGTCTTCTCATCTATTCTGAGGGCATCTGGCCTTCTTCATCTGTTCCCATTTGGATTCTCTCTTTTTTTCATCCCTATGAAGCTTCATGTCCTCCAGAGAAAGAAACACCACTTTAATTCAGCAGCCATTGCATTTTCCTTGCTGATGGAAAACAGAACTCAGGAGCTGGGCTGATCCTTATGGGAAAAGGTTTTCCCCATGTCCATTGTGTAAGTCAGTCAGAAATAAACCAGCTTTTGAAAAAGATCAGCTTGCTGAAGGTATTCAATGGCATATTTAAATATCCAGGGGGAGAGGAATAAAAGATACTTTCTTGTTCAGAAACAGTAAGAATTGCTTTTACATTTCAAAGTTCAAACTAAGTGTGTAAAACAAACCAGTGCTGGATACAAATGTTGATTAGTCTATAAAGGTAAGAAGTGCAGGTCATCAATGGCAAGTACAGACACAGGCACCACTTACCCACAGAAATCTCCATGAAGCCAGATCATACATCCTTAATTGTTGTGAAATAATGAGATCCCCCTCCACAGTGGGTTCAGCAATTGTTTATGTGAACCAGGAGTTCTGATGAAGCAGTGAGTAAAACTGATACCAGATCATACTCTTTTGTCCTCTGGGATGCACACACAAGTCTGCTGTACATCCAGACTAACAAACTGCACCAGAATGATGGAAGTGCAGAAACTACTTATGAAAAGAGCTGGACTAAAACTGGAAGCAAAGATTGAATCCACCAGAATAACTCTAAAATTGATGCTATTTCACCCACAGAATGTTGGATTTAAGAGCAGAACATATACCTTTTTCATGAATGTACTTACAGATTGTAATCCCTTTAAAAATACTTATTGAATGTGTTGAGAAATCCCTGTATGATTTTTGCTTGTCGTTTCTGTAGACGTACTGACGTTTGATTCATACCAGCACTGAAGTGCTCTACTAAAATTGCACTTTCTGGAAGTTACTTTTAGTAATAAATAAAATATTATTTTAAAACACTTAGCCAAACAAGCCAAAGTAAATGCTACATATTCCGTGAACTCAAACAATTCATTCTTGGCTCAAAATACCATCATTTTAAAATAAAGTTCTGCTTAGCCTTAATATAAGATTCTAAATCGCTCCACAAGAGTTCTCTCTAAGCTTATGAACAAATTGTACTGGATGAAGCAAAATTATGAATGTTATTTTGCTAGCCACAGAACACTAATTTAATCTGCCTTCTCTAATGAGAGCTGATCCAAAGACCATGCACACAGATGACAAGGACAGTAGGTACATGCAAATCCTCTAAGTCATCATAAATGCAATATCCTACTCTGAGAAAAAGTACTTTCCTTAGCTCATCTTCTGATTAACTGAAACAGCAAAAACAAACATTTCTACACATATTCCTTCTTGCTTAAATCATCCACTTCACAAAAAAGTTTAAAATCTTCCTGCCAGTGAGCCATGTATTCCTTGTGTTACTTTCATAAATATTCCTAGTGAAGTGACAGGAAATATCCTTCAAAGCAAGACTCAGAAGTACCTTATAATTTAACTGAACATCTAAAGGTGCTTTTGTAATGAAGCAATACAATTTCTCTAGCTTTAGCTACCTGAGTTAGCACTTCCAAATACAGCTCTGAATTGTATAAATTTCAGTTCTCCTGCCAGAAGGTTATTTCTTGATCTGACATACCATGCACTTGCTCCGCTACTCTAGTTACTGTAACACAGTTTCAGTGTGAACAGGAAGAGTTTCCTACCCCCCAGAAGATTTGAAATAGAGCCCAAAAAGGACATGGAACAGAGAAATCACAAATGTATCCTTAAGCCTTGCTATTCTGTTCATATATGTCAGAGCTCTCATGAACTTTATTAGCTCAGGACTGGATAAAGAGCACAGATGTAAATGCCTATTAAATGATACTTTTCTGAATAATCTTCCATTTGAGGCAAAACACATTGATTCTTGATAGTTGCAGGTACAATTCTCCTCCTCATTCACTCAGGCCCTGATCTTCAAGACACTGAGCAGCTTCAACTCTCCCTAAGGCAATTGAAAACTACAATCATGCACAGAAGCTCTTTTTAGTTAGATGGAAATCAGTGCAGATTTTACAGCAGACCTCGGGGAAGGGAAGATCAGGGTTCAGCGACCCAACCAGCAATAGTTGAATAAACGTAAGGGATCTGGACTTACCCTCACAATCTTCTCTTACCAAAGTCCAAAACATCTCATTAGCACCAACAGGTACATCGCTACATGGTGCCACACTCTGGAACTCCCTGACAATGGGCCTGATCCTGCTATCTTGAGTCATCACAGTATCACCTGTGGAAGTAAGCCCACCGAAATCCACAGCAACTTGCACAAGTAAGGGCTGCAGCAATCACACTGTTGTAGTTAATTGCAAGTATTTTTACCATTTAGAAACTAAACTAGAAAATTGTACTCCAAACACAGCAAAGATTTTGTATATTAGTTCATTCTACAGATTACTTTCTCTCCCTCTAAATCAAACTAGAAGCCCACTGGTGCCTGTCCTGTTTAATTGAATTACTAAGAATAATATCAATGGGTAAACCATATGAACACTGTGGTGCTCTACAGCAAAGCCTTCAAGCTACTGCTTTCAGTAGGGCATGACACACACTTACAATTTAAAAGTATAAATTATTAGACAGATTACTACAAGAAGAAATTTTTGCCTGTTCATTTTCAGCATTCAGAAAAGGCTATTGCAGTCTGAGTTTTCAGCTCAAGAGGAGGTCATTTTCCTTTCCTTGCCAAATTTGTAACATTTTCTCATAGCTATCATTTTTTAAAATAATTACAATAATCTCAAAATCATTAGCTTATTTTGTCATTTTCATATATATGTAAATACCTCTGGGATTACTTCTTTGAAAAGAGCACTAAAGGTTGTTTGGCTGGTTTTCATTCTGACTCTCTAAGCAGCAGGTTTATTTATGCTTTTCAAGTTTTTTGGCTGTTTTTATTCTGTAATCACACTGTTTCTGCTGTCTAGAGACAATCAGAAAGACTGGGTGATAACCTGCAGCCTGAACCACTTTAACATTTTCTAACAGATACTCTAAAAATCTTCTAATTTTTGAAGGCAGAAACCAAAAAGGAAAGAAGAATTCTAACTGGCACATCTAAGACATTTTCTAAATTTTTGGCGAGGGAAATTCTGGGTGTGTATCTTGCCGGAAAGACGAGAGAGGAGCCCGCGGTTCGCACAGACACCGAGTGCGCAGAACCCGCTCGCTACAGGCGATCCTGACATTTCTGTGTGGGCTCTAAGGTCGCGGCCGTGCCCCTCTCGGGGCGCCGGGGCGGCAGCGGGACCCCCGAGCTGCGGGGCCCGGGCGGGGCCGGGACACAACGCGCACCGGCCGTGGTTGCGCCCCGCAGTGCTGCCCCTGCCCCGGGGCACCCCCAGCTCGGGTCCCTCCCGATGCCTCGCCGGGCAGCGGGGGCCACGCCGCTCACCTGGGCGCAGCAGGCACCGCCGCTGCCCCCGCACCCGGCTGCGCCCGCTGCTGCCATTTGTTGCTTGTGCTCCGAGGGAGATGCCCTCTCCTCCCCACCGCGGCCACAGCCGCCTGATCCGTAGCAACTGGTCTTGGTAGATCTCAAAGTGGAAAAATCCTGCTACGGCAACACACACGGCGCCTTCCCACCGCACCGCACCCCGGCTCCGCCGCCCGCTTCCCCGCCAGCCCCGCTCCGCGCCCCGGCCGCCTCCCGCACCCCGATCGGCCAGACCGACCTCGGGCATCCCGCCCCGCTCCCGGCCGGGGAGCGCCCAGGCAACCCCGGGAGCAGCGACCTACCGGGGGCGCCTTATTTCCCTTCCCCTTTTCTGATGCCGCTCCGATACGGGACCGGGGGCCGAGGGTCTCAAATCCCTCGTGTGCTCTCAAGCGAGGGGGTGTCCGCCCCCTTCCCGCAGCCTCCTGACTCCCTCCCCATCCCCCGCTGCCTCGGCGAAGCTCCGACCCCGTCACCCCCCAGCACTCACGGGCACCGGAGGTTCGCCAGCACGGGCAGGGGGACGGAGTATCTCCGCTGACCCTCGCCGAGCAGTGCCGGGCGAGGTGGCACGGCACGGCGACAGCCCCTCGGCGGCAGCAGCGCTGCTCGTGTCCCCCCTGCTCCCTCCCCGTCGAGTTTCCTCCCGGCACTGCCGCCCCCCCCGGCGCGGCCCCGCAACTCACATCGCGGTGCCCCTTCCCGCAAAACTTCCCGGCGTGTCGCCCCCGGCCGCTCCGCTCCGCTCGGCTCTGCTCCGCTCGGCGCAACAGGCAGCGCAGCCTCACCTGGCGCGGGGCCGGCACGCCATGGGAGCGCCGGGCGGAGCCTGCGGGCGGCGGGGCCCGGGCACGGCCACGGGCACAGCCACGGCCACGGGCACCGGCACCGCCCGCCCTGCTGCCTCGGCGGGCCGCTGTGCCGGGCGGCTCTGCTGCCGCTGTGCCGCCGCTCCCTCCTGCCCCTCCGCTGCGGCTGCGGGCACGGGAGGGAGGAGAGAGCGGGGCGGGGAGGGAGCGAAGGAGGAGACCTCCCTCTCGCTCCCACGGCACAGCGGGGAGGTGCTGCCCGCCGCCCGTGGTGCTGCCCGTCCCTCCATGGGGCTGGCGGTGGGTCTCGCCCTGCAGCTCCGCGGGCAGGGTCGGGGGAGACCGGGGCGCGGGCACAGGCGCTCTCTGCCGCGGGATGCCGAGGGGCAGAGAGCCCTGCCTGTCGGGGGCACCGCGGCGGGCGTGGGGTGCCTTCAGAGGGTGCTTCCGCTCCCCCCCAGTGCCTGCCGGGTTCCCCTGCAAAATACGAATAAGGTTAATTGTTTTGCCAATCTGAAAGAACAGCTGTCATTGCCAGTGTATAATGCTTGATTCGGCAAACTTGCTGCTGCAGTTTTTGCTACAGTAGGTTTACTAAGTCTGCGCCCAACCCTCAGGAACTTTTTGCGTTGATCCAGTTATTCTCCGAGCGGTGCTTCTGTGAAATGTGCTATGTTGCAGCAGTTGCATGGACTGTCAAAACACAGGCTTAAAGAAACATCACTAGTTGGTTTGCTCTCTCACTCAAACGTGCATTCTCCGTTGCGCAGTTTTCTACTCTGGCTTTGCAAAGTAAACTTTCTATTTATCTCATGCAGGAAAGAATTTTTTTGCCTGTCTCCACCTGAAAGCACCTGGCTAGATGTTTTGGGGTTTTTTTTCCCTCTACCTCTAGAAAACTGGTTTATCTCCATATAGGCCATTTTTAAAAAGAAACACTAGGTCAGAAGGACCAGTGCTATGGCCACATACAGGTGGTCTTTTCGGGTTGAGGAGGGGAAAGGAAAAACATACAGCTAATATATTGCTAAATACCATTTTCCGTCACTAAACTTCACTCCTGTGAGTTTCTACACAAGTAAATATTTACCTCCCTGAGTAATGTGTCTGAATCGTTTTAGCAGGATAATGCAGGACCAGGCCTTTGTGTTATACCAAAACCTGCTCTTCTTTCCTCCTAAGAATATTTGCAAATTGATTCATACACATTTTTATCTATGCCTGTCATTTTACATCCTTACTAGAATAAGAGGAAATAACAAATGCGAAGAAACTTGATAAAAATCACTTTCGTCAGTTTCTTACACGTTTCTCACGGTGACTCAACCCAGCTTTGAAGAAATAATCACTTAAAAAATTAAAACACAGTACATGAGCATGCATTTCTATTTGCAGAGTGTTTGATTGTGTCACAAAGCTGGTGAAAACTGACTGAAAAAGCCATGACTGAACTGCCAGCCTTGTATTATTTGCAACGGGAAACTATTTTCAGGCTTTGTGAGTTTTATTCCTTTAGCTGAAACTGATTCAGATTCATTTGAAGGCAGGAGAAAAATACTAATCATAGCTGAGAACCCAAACCCAAAATACAATGTGCAGAGGCCCTTTCTTCAAATTCAGCCTGTGTTCATATTTTTACTGTTCCGTACACAGGTATCTGACAACTGGGTGTAGCACCCAGAATGGATGCACTTGGTTGCTCATCCCTGCAATATGCCGTATGACAAGCATTGCAAAACTCCTTGGAGTCACTTGCTGCTGTTAAGTATTTTTTAAAGAAAATAAATAAATAAAATTAGCAGATCTGCTTTTTGTTTGGCTTTACAGTAATAAAAAAACCCAAACAAAAAAAAACCCAAACAAAAAAAAAACCAACCAAAAGCCCTCAAACAAACAAAACAGACATTAGATAAAAATGCAGTAAGCTCCCTTTAACACTGAACCTCTAGTTGTACTTTGTTGAACTGTTTGCATAGTTAAATAACATAACAAGAGATGATTGATCTTAGCTTACTTACCACATTAGCCGTGATGTTATTCATCCTCTTGATTTGAGTGTGATTGTTTGTGTCAAGGGAAAAAGAACCTCACAAAAAGATGGAAATACTTATCTTTGTTGTTGAAATTGCAGCTTATAAAAAACGTTTTTTGACCAGATGCACATGAGTAACTGGTTTGTAGGTTTGTATTTAAAGACTCACTCCCGAGAGCAGCTAAGCAACTACAACTTCAGTTGAAATTAATGGGTGTTTAGTGTATCTCTGAAAAGGAGAAGAAATTACTGTAAAGGGATGCACAGCTACTGACCATTAAAAATGTTACAGATTTTTAAGAACTGAAATACTGCTTATGTCATGATTGTTGTGTGCAGCAGAAAGACTATATTATTATTGTAGGTGAAAGAAACTTAGGTCCTTGAATAAATCCACTAGCAGATTTGCTGACTAGCTTATTGGCATTGCGTGCCCATTTTACATAAGTAGAAATGAAAGGATTAGTCCTGTGTTAGGAATAACTATAAGTTTAAAGGAGAAGGAAAAGGTAATTTGGCTGGCCCCAGATAAGAAAGAAAATGCTAATACTTGCTGGCTTCTACAAACAGTTATTAAAATTAGGGAACATAACAGGGGATACCAGATGGTTCTTCAGTTTCTCTCATAAAACAATTTTGATAAGTGTTTATAAATATTTAAGGGCCTGGTAGTACCAACCTTTACAGAATTTTTTTTTTTCTAATGCAAAAAAACCTACATAATTCAGCAACACTTTTTCTGAGTAAGGATTATTCATACAAATAAGACTTTACAGGATTAGATCCTTAAAATTTATAAATATTAACAAAATACTGCAATTTCTAAAATGAATCATCTGGTACTCTCTATTTCTGTAAGCTTTGCAGATATTAATAGCTTTGTACAAAAATCAGCAAAGAATGCCACTTCTTTCACTGCTGAGATAAATTGAGTGACCTTCTCTTTATCCGTTGACTAATATTCCTTTTACTACAGGATCAATTCTTTTCATAGCCAACAATAGTATGAAATTAATATTCTAGATGTAGGTACATTAAAGAACTAAATCTCACAACAGTCTTACCTCTAGTGGCACGTGCTTAGGAGTTTAGAGGGAATATTATGTTCATGGGCCAGAGTGTGATTTTTATGTAGAGAACAGTGCAAAGACACGTCAGCAGCACATTCTTCTTGAGATTACTCCATACTCTAAGGAAGGACACATACAAGGCCCAGAGCAGTAGTCTGTGTTGAGCCACAAGAAAAACAAAAAGCATTAAATTTTGCATCCTAGGAATACTAAAAGCAACATAAACCATAGCGTTCACACTGCAGTCACATTCCTAAATTGTGCTGATTCTGCTGTTTTTCTAGGCTGGATGGTTCCAGTAGTCTTGATGCTCCTCTCAGCTCATAGGTACTGCTAGTGCATGTAGAGGTGATGAGATTTTGCCCTGAGAAGATTGATAATGAATAAAAGTCATCTTTGGGGAGGGCCGGTACAAATCCTTCATGTCTCCTAATCTTGCTTAAGCCCTGTGCTGGCAATGTGCAGACCATCCTGATTTCCAAGTAGTGCTACTCTCACAAGGCTTTGAGGACTGGGTATTAAACACTCCCTTCAAGAAGCACCATGGGTTTGTGTGTTCCTGTATTTGGCAGATTCTGTCATTTTGAAAACTCTCTCTGGTCTTGCACATAGACCCTTTTCTACATAGCAAAGAGATGAACTGAATTATAGAGGAGACGTTCTGTTTTAAATAACAGAAAATTCTTAGACTGCCAGTAATTCTTTGACTCTGAGAGAGAAACAGTGGTGGTAAATAAGCTCAAGTAGTTCAGCTCAGACTCTACCTAGAGTAGAGAACAATATAAGTAGGGGAGTATATTTTTCTGCTGTGTGCCATCCTTTACTTGGAACTAGTGTTTTGGTCTTCTCACAAAATACCATGCCTTTCTGGGATCCTTAAAGATTATAAAAAGAACTAGAGAATAAATATATTTAACCCTGGTCCAAACCAGCTCATGGAAATTGGGTATTGTCAGATACATTTGTTGTGGAATTTTTGGCTATTTTGAAGATTTATGTAAAAGATTACAGGCCTGCAAGAGAAAAGCAGCTGTATTGATAGGACATACTTGGATTTCTGCAAGGCAGTTAATGCCACACGACATTTTGATTTGAAGTCTTGCATTACATAGAATTAACAGGTCACCTATTGCGAGGATTAAGAAATGTCTCACTGACAAATTTCAAAATGTAGCCTGTTAATGGGGAGATTTCATTCAATATGGGGAGCTTTCCAGCAGAATCAGAAACAGTCTTCACCTAATAAGCTTTTCAGCAATCTGGGCCATGAGATAAAATCTTTGCTTTAAAGGCTTGCATATGGCACAATGTATTTTAGCACGGTAAATAAAGAAGATATGTTACTTCTGCAGTGATTTGATTTGCCTACATGATCACTGTCCAACAAGCAGAACACTAAATTCATTTTACTACAGTCCAAAATTGTAGGAATGGACACTGTCTCAGGGGCAGAGATTCAGGGAATGAAAAAAAGTGATTATCCTAATCACCCCTAACATGAGGTCTCAGTACACTGCTATGAAAAGGACTCAGTGGAGTCCTTGCATGTTTCCAAAATATCAAGCACAGTCCTGGTGCCTGCACTTTAAAGAAGATGAGAAAATATTGGAGAAAATCTAAATTTTTTGCATGTCAAGTACAAGTTTTGAGATGGGAGGCTTAAAGAGCTGGACATACTCCATCTACTCAAGAAAAGCTGTTGAGGATACGGGGAATAGATAACAGACAGCAGTGAGTGTTTTCACCCTTGCTGACAAAAGCAACTAAATCCAGTGACTGGAAGTTTAAGGTTAGATGTAATCAACCTTGAAATCAGATGCAATTTCCTAGCAGTAAAGGTAATTAAACTCTGTAAGAGCTTATGAAGGGAGGTGGTGCACTCACCATTGTTTGATCTTGTCCTAAAAAATGGCTATCATTCTTAAATACAGCTTTACTTCAGCTTCTGGAAGAACTTCTAATGGACAGCAGTCTCAGGGAGGGAAGGAGGGTCATGTCAGGCTAGATTCCCTGGTGATCCCTCTAGCCCTACATCCATTAGAACAATGCATCTGTAAAACTTCTTCCATTATGGCTGAAATAAGATGGCTTGAATTGCACCCTGCCCACTCAGACATTTTCAGGTTGGCATTAAGGTAATAAGTATAATCAAATCCCATACTTGAGAGCTTCAGTTGGCTGCCTACAGCATAGAGGAAGAATCTCTTGTCCACTCCTCTGAGACATGTTTGGCCTCATACATTCTGCAGCAAAACTTTTTGCCTTCCCTTGAACCTATTATTTATCTTGCTGTAGCCAGGAAGAGAGTAAACCAATGCAGAAAATTATCTTAAACATCTGATGCTTGGGTTTGAATTGAGACCAGGCTAGGAACAGTAGAGATTTTAATAGCTCAGACTGGCAAGGATGCCAATATATTGCATGTCTTTTTTCTGTGATTATCTGTGCATGTCATGCCTGGTCATTCTCAAGTGTTGGAGGTACTCGGGTATTGCTTTAGACACAGAACACTTTGGCTTCTCAAGGGCTAAAATACTATGGGCTAATGAAAGTAGCTGTCTCAGCCTTGTTGTACACAGCCAACACTTAATAGCTACATGTGTGCAGAACAGACTAGACATTCTGATGATTTCTCCTAGCCTTAAATTGTGAGGAAATATAAAACTTATACGTAACAGCCTCTGCTTTTCCAGGGCTCCCAGGAATGCACATGGTTACTATACCATGAGTCATAAACACCAAACAGTCTTCACTGCCACTGGTCAGAAAGAAGCAAACTCATTGAGAATTCAAAAACTGAGTAATCCCCAACAAAATTAAAAAATATGTCTGCACAAAATATTGCCAATTGCTGGCAGGTCTTTGCCTTGCATGCATCAGAAGAACTTCTCAGAGGTGCCTGCCTTTAGTAGAAGAAACGTGGCCTCACAACTTCTGCCATTAGTTTTCCCTTCCTGCCTATGCTGAAAGGACAAAACTGCAAGAGAGAAGACAGCTTGGTCATGGAAAAGCTGTATTCAAAGCAGGTTTCTGAAGACTTCCAGACCTAAGCTATGAGGTGTTCCATCTTCATGACAGCTGAGGGTACTCAGCATCCCTGCGTGAGAGCTTGGGTATTTAACACCTTCTTTGGCAAAACCTTTATAAACCCACCATGGTGTTTTGGTGTGGTTGCAAGGTGTAAGTGGTTCCATTTAGGAAAACCATTACTGAATACACATAAATTAGCTGTTTCTCTGTATAGACTGACATAATTAGTGATAACTTATTATTAACCTCTTACCCAGAGAGTCATGGAAAGGAATGAAAGAAAAGCCACTCAGACTGGTGAAACAAGGTAGAAAACACACACACATGAATCATACCAGTATAGATGCACATCTCTATGACTTACTGCCTCTGAATAATACACTTACCAAGTAAGCATTGTATTAACCACTGATAAGTGCAATGAATAGTGTGACCATACAAATTATTTATAAACAAAAAGAAGCACCGTGATGTTACAGATCTCCAAAATATTCTGAAAGCCTTCAGAATCACAGTATGTATAGCTTCATATAATGCTTATCATCATAGAAAGGGGATAATTTTTGTTGCTGCAGGGTAGGAGAAAAGGACACATTATAGCCTCAGCCCATCAAGCTATTCTTCTCAGATTTATTATAGGTCTCTCTTAAACAGTTTTTATTTAAGAAATGGGGCTGTGTCATTGAGTGTATGTACAGACTGCAAATGATGTTTTCCAAGCAAATTGTCTATTGCTTAATCTTTACTGTAATTTTTAACAGCTAGATGGAAAAAAAGTTTTCATAAAGAATCACTGTTTATGATGGGACATATAGGAAATAACCAGCACTATCACAGAATCAGTTTGCAGGGTGTCTGGGCAGAAAATGAAAGACTTTGCTGGATTTATCATCTTCCTGAAACAAAAAAAAGAAAGGATTTTTAAAGAGTAGTCCAGCAACAACTAAAAATGAAATAACAGGTATTCCCTTTAGCCATCTGAGATGTGGACATTTGAGACACTGTTCAGGAGATATTGAAGATACTTCTTACTTTATGTACAATAACATGAGGACTTATATAACTTGATTAATCTGGAAGAATTCACGTGGTACCAAGGATCTGCTATCTTGAGTCTTTCAGAATAATCACCTTGACTGATTGGTTTCAGGTTGAATTTTTTAAATTCTGTCTATTATTGTTATGTAGAAAACTGTTACCCAAATTCCCTGGGATATTGTGGGTATTTACTGAACATGAGGTTTTTGCCCTACATTTACATGGTATTTTAATATAAACAGAAGTATGATGTGCCCCAAAGAAGCTGCCAACCTAAGATCCTGCTCCTGCATGTGTTTACACATCTACTCAATATTATTCACCAAGAGTACTGACGTTGACTTCAACTGAGCCTTTTAAAGGTTTTAGAGTAAACTGTGTGCCTAAGTCTTTTGTTGAGTGACACTTTTAACAATGCCTGGGGACACACTGGGAGAACAAAATATATAGGTTAAATGATACCTCATGCTTAGGCACCTAGATAAAATGGGAAGGTATATGCAATTTACTTTCAAGGTAAATCTTTCTCACAAGATGAAATGTGCTACATAAAAGCAGTTATTACTGTAAGATTGCTATTGTTTTTCTGCAGCTAGTTTGTGGAAAAAAATTACTCTTACCTTCCCTGAAATTGTCTCTCAAGCCAATTATGTTACAGTGTAATAACAAATGTGTTATGTTATAGAAAAATACGTTATGGTGTAATAACAGGTATTACAGGGGAAATTACATGATCTGTAATAACATATATATAGATGTTCTATTTATGAATATTTCCTTCTCAGATATCAGTCATCCCTTATTACTCTTTTTGTTGTGGAACATCAGGAAGGACCAAGACCGAAATCCTAAGCAGATGTGCAATTCCTGCCACCCCTACTCCTCACTTTCCCCCCTTAAATTAAACTCTGAAAAGAAGCTGATGAAGTTTTAACACAGTTTCTGATTCTTATAATTACTTTTATTTTTCACCAGTGTCCTTTTTGGGAGAATTTCACAGAAATGTCCAGTGTGAACCCACCACTGAATTAAGTTTTGCCAGGACAACTGGCATGGAGAAGCACCCTAAAAGAACCCGAGGTAAGGAGAAAATTAGAAGCCTGAACAGTCTTTCTGTTTTTTAGAAAGTGGGGCAATCATGACTTTCTGCGAAGAAACCAACTAAGGGCTTTTTGGTACAATTCTTTCAGGTTCAGTGGAGTATCTGAAGAAGTTAATCATACCGATCATTAAGCAGAGGGGAATAATTATCCCTGATGCCCAATAGGCCAGACAAAATGTCCCATGGGTGCAGGGTTTTTCTGGTTCCAGGAAATGAACCTGGTCACAGAGTTTATCTAAGTTGTTTCCCACTGTGAAAAACAGCTGGAGCTCAGACCCTCTTTATTTTCCTATTATATCTTAAGGGAATAATTTATTTTGTGGCATATTCACTTAAATTAATTTGAATTTTAAATAAGTGAACAGGATTAGAACAAGGATTTGGCCTGACTCTTGTCAGCTTGGGGGAAACAATAAGACAAGGTCCCCAAATACTACTGCTGTCAGCTAACAACTTGGTTCACTAGGAGAACAGTCTTGTGATGATAGTCATATTAGAAGTGCCTAAAATCATTAGAATTAATTTTAAAATAGTCTCTGGGAAGCAGCTGGACAGGGACTTAGAGGAAGATAATGAGAGAGAAAGAGAAGTGAGGACATTAAAATGGACTGATTAATAAAATATGAATGCAGACAAAGCTGTGCAGCTGGGGGTTTACACAGCATTTAAAAATAGCCATACATATTATTCTGTCACTGAACCTATATCACTTTAAGTCTTTTGGAAACATATTAAAATTACTCAAAGAGGGACCATTTTCAAAAGCTCCCTGGAGTTATGCATGATAATTAAAAACAGTTTCATTGTAAATCCTGCTGTCTAATTCAACAGTATTATCTGCCTACAGACAACCCTTTGAGGGCAAAGTCACGGCCTTCATCTGGCAAAACTATTGTCCAGTGATGATGCATTTTTTTGTGCTTACAGAAATGCAGCATGAGCACAGTAACATGGAATATTATATATGGATGCTACACTGTCAGGACAAAGACATCAACTACATCATTGTTTTTACTAATGAGACATTCCTGATATAGCATTTTTCATCTAAAACCAGGGACAGATCTATTTCAAAAGTCAAGGAGAACAGGTAAGGGAGAAGTCAGCTATCCTTCACTTTTCCATTTTAGGACAAATATTCTGTAGATAATATGGAAGCATTATGAAAATATGGGTAAAAATGAATTTGAGAGAGATGAGTGGTTGAAATCATTTGAATGGAAATATCTCTGTGTATATATGAGTTCAGAAGATCATGATCTTGAAAATAATATGATTCAATACAAAAACAGGCTGGAAAGAAATTCTTTAATTCATCTGGAACAGTATACTGAAAAAAACCAAACCCAAACAACAACAACAAGAGAACTGAACTTGAAGTTCTTATTAGTCATCAGTGAGTCAAGACATGTATCTGTATCTGACCTACAAAGAAACAAATTCTTTAAGCAGCGTACTGCCGTTCCCTGTTGGGCATGCTGAACTGTGCTACATTTTAGAACAGCATCCACACTGATGCAGAGGGGAGGCCTGTGCAATTTTCTTCAGTTTAAGCCTTCAAGACAGATCTTTATCTTTTCTTCACTCTTAAGTCAGGTACTGATTTACATCCTGTTGCTTATTTCTTCTCCCTTATGTTTCCATGCAAGAAGAGGTTGGGCAGCACTTCCTAAACACACTGAGGAATCTCCTCGTGGAGAGGTTGTGTGTGCAAATATTGTGCGTGCTTTTGAGGGTGAGTCAAACTACAGCCTCTGTTACCACAGAACAATAATGAAACAACATATTCACTCGTATGAAGGATGCATAGGCCCTTCCATGCTTCCTGCAGGTTGGTTTGAATTGTTGTTTTCATTATGAGCCTATTAGTTCAGGGGTTTAACAGTGCCAAGCAGCTCTGCTTCAGGCTACTGTTTGGCACACAACACCACGAGTACAAGAGTAATAGTTTATTTGGGCAGTTTAATAAAATCCAATAACTCAACTGTTGTCCAGCTCAGAGACAAGGAAAAAATGCATGTGGAGGTTTTCAGGTTTTAGAAACTATATTCAGATGGCACAAGGCATCTTTACTTTTAAAAACTAACTACACAAAAAGATGAGAGTTCCTAATTTGAGGTAATTGCCTTGACAAATTAGGCAAGAAACTTATTACAATTTTGGCTGACATACTAATAGATAAAAATGTTCAGAGATAGCACAGTAAACAGTTGACATTTGACGGAATTTGGTTTTAAATACCTGTTGATGACTGAATAAACAACCTGAGTCGCCTGATGTAGTGGGGTATGACAATGAATTGCACTCTGTGCTCCTTTGTAAGGTGTTTTGAGATGCCAAAGAACATATTTTACACCTAAGTACATGCAATTATTATTGTTTAAGAAATCTCAGTAACAAACTAAACAATTTTGGTAATTTCAGATCTTCAAAGAACAAATCTTCCAAAGTACTAATTAAGCCTAAAAATATTTCAAGGAAGATGAGTTTGAAAACTGTTACAATATGAATGTAAAAAGCATCATATACTGCATACACTTGACTGGAAATCCATTTTCCCTTCTTTTTTCATTTTTTTCCCCCCTGTGGCAGTTGTTCCCCACATTTTCAGAAGTGAGAATAAAATATATTGGCAGCTATAATTCTAAAAGCATTGCAACGGAAAATTTTAATTTAGAGGCTTTGAATCAAATGATCTGATGATTTGTGAAAACTGAAATAAGCTATATACTCCTTAGCCACAATTGTTGGTCGTGCTTGTTGGTTTGCATGGCAGGTCACCACACAGGCCTTGTGGAGGACTCACGAGCCTGGGGTCCAAGTGTACACTTCTCCACATTGCAAATGAGTGGGAACAGCTTGGGGCTATTGTGTGATTATTTTCCCAGTTCCAGCAAAAGCAGAGTAGTGAAGAACACCAGCTAACCCTCTCAGAAACCATGCTCACCCATTGCTTGCTTATGCAGCCCTTCAAACTACATCATTTGTGGCTCCCACAAAGTATGCATATGCTAACTGCCTGAGTACTCCTGGGCAGACTTTGCACTTCAGGTGCCCTGGCTCCTGTGCCATCAGCAGCACCCAAGCTAGTTACTTTAAACTGAAAGCAGCTCTCTCTAAAGTCAACATCAGCTACAGCCACTGTGAACAACCCTATGCTTTCATTAATGCTCAGGGTCCAGCAAACCCTGTTTGCTGTCTCTAAGTCATCGGGGCTGATTGTCATAGTGGGACAAGGAAAGAATTTCTGTTGCCTTTGGAACATGATGGTGACTTGTTAGGATCAAGTTGGAGCAAAAGAAGGTAGAAAAGCTGCACATTTTGTTTTCACTTCTTCAGGGCAAATAGAGAACTATAAAACTCTCTTAGTAATGCTGACTACTTCAGGAAAGCTGTGACAGCCTATACCAGTATCTGCAACTGGTACCTGTCATAAGACTTGAAACACATGCACAAAACCACATCATTTGTGTTTTGGAGGAAAATTCTATATTGAAAAAGGTGGCATATGTTTTATTGAACAGCACCATTTCTACTGGCTGCATACCTTACTCTGGATTGCTGGCAGGACTGTACTTCATCATACAGGGACACATGTTCTGCTCTCACATCCCCACAAACAACACGAGGGATGAAGGAAAAGGAAGTAGTTGAGCTCAACTTTTTAGAAGTGTATCTACCTGCCAGTCTCTTTGGCATTCGCAAACAGGCTCCTTTACAAATGCCTGGCAATTACACCCATATCTATTTTTAGAGTTGCCTAACACACTTCAGAAAGCAGTAATGCTGTAAAAACAGGGCTACTATGTGTCACTTTCTTGAAAAACAATGCTGCATTTGCCATGACTTACTACTTTACTGCTTGCAGGATGGGTAGTTGCACCCTTAAGATTTTTCCAGGCACTGATTCTAGTGAAATTTAGTCTCTCAAACTATATTTATTTCAGTTTCTTGGGAATGGGAAACCAGGCAATGGCAGGAAAAGAAAGACACACAGAATATTTGAGAAACATTAGCTCTGTGATATACTTTCCTGGGACCAAGTGTATAACCTGGAAAGGAATACCTGTTGCTGTAATGCCTTACATGACATGAAGCCCAAAAAGTCTGCCTAAAGAGAGTGACTCTGCACCAGTTTAACAAGAATTATTGCATTTTGACTGCTTGTCCTATAGGCTGGAGACTCCCCATATTTAACACACAGTGTGTTGTGCCCTCTGTAGACTTCTTGACAGTTATAAATGTGGTTACATGGATACCCTCAAAAGCCCTTGTAGGTTGATCATTAATATTGGGTTTGTATATATCAAATTTTTAAAAACTTACCTTTCAGTATGATCAGCACAAATGAGGAAACACTTGGAATTACTTGTGGCAACTTCAGTTATTTTTGGCCTTGTTAAAAGACATGTTGGGATAGTCCACAATCTTTCCCCCTAAGTGAACATGGGATGAGGAATAGCTCTTCTGCATCTCTAGAAAGTCATGAGATTTTGATTATCTGAGAGAAGAGGACTAGCTGGGGAATGAAAATGGGTCTGTAGTTCAGAGGAGGTATTTCAAAGGATCTTTAATTTTAATGCTATCCAGGATGATAAAAGACCTTGGCCATCATTTGAAGCTGATCTGGAATATATCACAATGAACAGAGATTAGCTGTTACTATTCAGCATTTGTTTCGGTATCCTCAATATCGTATAAATTCTGAGCTTTTTCTAATTGGGCTAGAAGGAGAAAAAACCCAATAGATCTATTTTTATTATGATTATGTTATACAAGTCTGGGAGTAAATAAATGTTAAATATAATGCATGGAAATACTGGCTAATCATCTTCCAACCATAAGAGTAGATAAGAGAAGTAGACTGGAATATGGAACTGTTGTTCAAAAAGATTATTTTTCTTAATCTTATAACAAATAGAATAACCATTTTTCATTAGTCATGACTGCCACCCATCACCACCAGGACTAGAGCCTGCCAGTGTGGCTGAAGTGATGCTTAGTCTCTTCCTTACACAGAACAGCTACTGAAAATGCATAGTACAAATGCTCCAAAACCACTATTCTTTTCAAACAAGCTTCCTCTTGGGACCAAAGAGGTCAGTTTTAATCTAGTATGCCCTAAATGGTTTGGGATTTGAGAAATGCCCTGCATTTCCATGTCCTAGTACCACTAGAGAGACCAGCAGAGGTTCATAAAGGGAGGTGTTGTCTGAAATACTCAGTAGTAGGTTTAGATCTTGCTCTCAGCCATGAGCTTTGTTACTGTTTGAGGTATCCTGCTCTGCGCTCACTATCCCTCTCGCAGTTAAGGCAGAATGGGCTGCAGGATGCACATTTATTGGTGCTTTTCTTCTATTCTTACCCCACAAATTTTTTTATTACTGATGCTGGGATAGGTGCTTTAACCTATTTTTTGAACTGGACATGTAGAGATGTATTTTGAAACTGTGAATCTAAATAATAGCCATATATGATTAGGAGAAAAAAGGAGCACTGCAGAATTAAAATACCCATGCTATTTATTAGATTTCTTGCCTCTATCCTCAGTGATGCCAACTGAATCACCTGGCAGGAGACCTGTGCTGTGGAGAACTGCTCTGGCATGTGGGCAGCTGTATGGCAAGGAGCCTGACACCCAGGAAATTGATCTTTCCTTGCTACCAACTACATCTACAAACTGGTCTCATCCCAAGGGTGGACGGAACAGGCTCTCTTCCAAAATCTGGACTGACAGAAGCCTGTGATCTAGCAACAAACAACCTTAGTCAACACTACACGATGTGTACTAGTGCCAGAGGCACAGCTCTCCAGTTTTGGCTGGGCCACTGTCCTATTTGATATGCTTCTTCAGAGGGAGAGACATGTTCTGTCTGAATTAAGTAGATGCAGGTGGCCTGGGTTCATTTTTCACCTTTCCTCACAATAACTTGTTGGGTGGGCTTCTGTAAGGCACTATTACTAGTCATAAATAACATCAATAGATACTGGGATACCAGCTGCAAAAGAAGGAGTTCTGAACAATCTTTTTAGGTTTATAGCAGAGAAGAAAGAAGATTGAAAATTTTAGTCACTGACTATTGGTGTCTCTTTTCCAAAGACTAATCGTGTCATACTATAGCACGAGCCTTCCCTGGAAATGCTGCTGAGAAGACAGCTGAGAATGGATGCATCTCTGTGCACGCCATTGCAATAGCTGCATACAAAAGCATAAACACATTACAGCTTGCATAATTACAACATTCAAATTTGCTGATCTTGTATTTCTAGGAAAGGAAAAAAGAGAAAAAAATTGCAGGGCTTCCAATACTGAGCTTTCAAACTCACAATTTTCTAATTGTGACATCACTGTGTCATTTTTGACACTGAAACAAGGTGAGTTGTCTAATAGGATTCTAGGCTAAGCTGTACAGAAGCAGAATCCCTAACCCTGGTGGCTGCCAGCTCCCTTCTGTATGTTCAGTTCGATTATTGCAAAAAAACTTTAATTTTAAAAGAAGCAGGTAGGTTGGGGACTGTTAGTTGCCTCAATAGTATATTCTGTAATGTATACTCAAATATAGAATATATTTCATAATATATACTCAAAGCTCAGAATTGAAGTTCAATGTTCTATATTAAATATACATGACTGTGAGGATTGTTTTTTCAGGGCTACCCTAATTAACATGTGGTTTTTTTTCTTTTTCCATACATCTATTACAGAAATAATTATTGATGGGGAAAAGCCCCCAACACTCACACTCAGAATTTTCAGAATTTGTGAGCTGATACCTGTACTAATTTTGTAGAAGATTGATCATACTTTCAGCTGTAGTAAAAAGCCCTACAGACATGACTATATGTTAATAACCTGAAAAAAAATAAGAATATCAAATGGGTTTTACCTTGCTTGGTATGTGTAAAATCTAAAAATTCAGTAGAAGATCAGACATAAAACTTCATTGTTTTGCGAGCTGTAAGAATAAGGTGACAGATTTCAGTTTGAATCCCTTAAAAAAACCCTCTTTTTCATAACATAAATAGGTTATTTGAGTGAGAAACTTTGCAGAGAGTGACTGTTAGAAACAATCAGTCATTAAAATGGGGTCATGAAACATAAACCTTCAGAGAAGGCATGGGAATGCTTCACTCCAGGAAACCATGGTGCTCGGAGTGTTTATGTCTGAAATGATACCTGTTTGCAGGCTTCAGATCAGTGAGGAGGAACTATAGTGCCTTCTCCTTTTTTCCAGCCCTGTCTGGCTGCCAGTGTGTCTGAGCTGTCAAGGAACAAATGCTCTGGCTTCATCTTGCATGCTCTTTCCTCTGTATTCTGACAACGCCTCTCAGGTTTGGAGATGTGTCAACCCCACTGTAATGATTGCTGCTAAAGCGGATGCACCGAGGAATTCAACGTGGAGATACATGGTAAAAGTGCCTTTCTTATTCTTCAGAGGTGCCAAGCCCCTGAAAGAAATTTTAAAAGAGTAAGCACATCTGTAATGACTGGAGGGGGGCTTTTTTTTGCTTCTACAGATAACCCTCTTCACTAGGGCTCCCTTATCTGACAGAATCTTACCATTAAAACAGTTGCAATCAGAAGCCTAATTGCCTTCCAGAGGAGCAGTGAGATTGCATAAAACAGAATCACTTAATTTCTAGTTCATCATCCTAGCCTAACATCTTCCTGTGTTACTTTCTAGGTGTTTACACCGCCTATGGTAATAAAGATAATTATGTCACAGTCAACAGGCACAAAACAATGTCTTCAGGAGGAATGGTTTCTAATGAATGGAAAATGCTTAGTACATATACATCCATCCCAGGAGTCCAACACCCTTTTTTAGAAAGAACTTGTAATTGGTTTCATTCAGAAAAGCCTTTGGGACTTCTATTAAATAAATAAGGTTTGTGGAAAGGCTTTGTCAATCCAACAATTTCCCTTAAGTAAAAATTTTAACACCCCCCCCATTGTTCTCAAAGGGATTTGGTTATTTAAACAAAAACAAACAAAACAACAAAAAAACCCCAAAAAACAACCAAACAAACTAAAAGAAAAAGAAGAAGAAAGAGAGAGAGAGAGAAAAAAGGGGTAGCAACTCATGCCATTTAAATAAATGTCAGCTCCAGCTGCTTGACCAACACTGTAAGGATGGTTTTTTTCGGAAGGCTACTTTGCAAATTTCAGAACAATATTTCATGAGCTTATGTTTGGGAGTATTTCCATAAATTTGTGTACTATCTCTCACAATTCATAGTTCATCTGTAGTCATTCTTAGAATCTTCTGACTGAAAATCAGTTTGGTCTCATGCCTGTCCAGCAATGTAAATTATTGGAAAAGAAAAAGGCATGGTATAGAGCTTGCTGAAAACTCTTGATAAGTTATTGCTTTGGGAAGACAATTTGTCTGAGATGTGTTTTAAGCTCTTGACTATGTTTTCCCAACAGTTCAGTAAGATTCTGCCATGGTCTCTAGGCAGAGATTTGGATCAGTGTGGCTCTAGTCCAGAGGAGTCAGTGTTTGAGCTGAAAACTTCCTATGTGTAGCATCCACAGTTTAAGCTGTTTTAAGCTCAGCCCAAACTCAAGTGCTCTTTAGAGACCAGAATGGCCCAAGCTGGCAAGAGCATGCTCTAGCCCAGACTTTCAGCAACTGTCCTGAGTTAGGCAGAGCATGGGTGCCCCAAGCCAAGGCTAGGCTACAGCTGGAAGCAAGGAAAGAAAGAGTAGGGGTAACAAAACTCAGTGGGATTACGCCTGCTCTCAAATCCTGGCTTCTGTGAGGGCTTCATGGTTATTCCTGTTGAAACTAGATTTTTCCCTTAACATGGAAAAAGGACAAGAAGCAGTTGATACTGTGTGTGTTACCCAGCAACAACACTGCAATGGGGACCCCAAGACTGCCCGCTGCAGGTTTGGAAGTCCTGCACTAGCTAGAGACTGAAGAGCACTGATCTCTGTTGTGCACAGATGCAGCAGACAGCTTTAGATAAATGAATAATGTTTCAAAGAAGGTGCAGCGCTTTCCATTCTTGTATTTAGTCCAGCCAGCTGAAGTCAGTGGAAGCTGAATTAGCTCATGCATTTTTAAATGACTCATCACTTGTGCATTTGCTCTGTGAAGTGCCTCTCCTACTTCCCTGTTCCACAGAGGCACAGTGCAATGAGGGCAGTACTCAAACAAGAAGGCAGGTGTCCAAACTTCCCATGCCCTTTTCTGACCATCAGATACATCCCATCCAGGATCTTGCCCATGGAAGTTACTGCAGTTTCATTGACTGTAGCTGGTCTATGTTGAATTACACAAGACTAAGCTATATGGAACTTCAGGATAATTGAACAATTGCCTGCATGTAATTTTTTATTTCAATGTTAATGCAGCAGAAGACACTTAGATCAGATTTTCTTAAAATTTTCTGTTGCTGGAAATATATACACAAAAAAGGCACCTGTGCAAGTAAGATCCTAAATCTTAACTCATGGGAAAACTCACAGGCCATTCTCTTTAATTAATTTAAGCATCACCAATTTAAACTAAGTTCTCCTGAGTAATTACAGTAACAGCACTTAAAAATAATGGTCCTGTGAAAAGCTTTGCTAATTCAGAAAATGCTCAGAATTAATGTTGCTGATTTTTCAAAGAGGAAAGGAGATTGTATCTGTTGTGGCACGTGCAGAAATTTCTAGTCTATTAGCAAAAAAAGATTGAAAATTAGATCACTAATAGTGTCTGAAACAAACAAGATTTTGATATTTAAATACTGTAGGTCTTATGAGAACTTGAAGAGGGAAAGAGAAAACAAAGCCAGAGAGATGTGTATCCACAATAGGAGGGAAAACTATACTTCATGATACTAGTAGACAACTAGTTCAGTTACAACCACTTTCCCATTTTATCACTGCTATAAGTACTTCTCTATTTTGATTAAATTCATGTCACAATGGCCAAAATTCTCTTCCCGTTATAACAAGCAGCTGCTGGCCAACTTGAATTTTTAGTTTCTTCCTCAAATTTCTCACAGATCAGCTTCCAGGCTGCTCTGATTTAATCCTACACACTGTAAATGCCTCTGGCTTTGGCCCAGTAAAAAGAAAAGTTTTTACTTAACCTGCTGATGCTTTGGTTCTCTGTCAAATGTCATTGTGTGGCTGTACATCAATGAGCCCCTGCAGAAATAGTTTCTGCAAGAGCAATGCCATGCAAAGGGTAGTTAAAGCATTAGAAATTTCTCCTGCAGTGACTGATGAGACACTGAAAGAACAGCTTTCAACAGAAGTCTGTGCTCTTCTGCCTTTACATGAGTTCAGCATATCCAATGCAATTGAGTTGGTGATGATTTGAATTCTTTTATCAAGGATCTGCTATTCTTCCTAGACTGTAATTCGATTTCATTGATCCATTGGAGAAAGCCATTCATGCAAGGAGTCAGTCTGTAAACATGGGTCATTAGATAATCTTGGCTGACTGTCAATAGTGTTTGTTTGTGAGATAAAATATATAGATTTGTCTGTGAGAAGGGTTGGTCTATAAGTGGACTTAATATATGCAACCAGGGAGTTACAGGACATTTCAGCTGCACACACTCAAAACACTGAGTATGCTGCCAAAATAATCCTTAGCTAGATTCATAGTAAAAAGTTAAATCCATTGTTTCACAAATTAGCTTGTTATGAAGCAAGAAGGTGTATAAAAAGAATTCATGCAGCATTTTACCCACCTGTTTCCCACTATGACCATGCAAACTCAGCTGAGCACACGTAGGTTCCTGCCGTCTTGGACAATGCTCATCTTCGTCTCTGGTCTTTTGTGGGCTGGTAAAATGGGGTTCCTAATCAGTTTTACTTAGAGGCTATCACCATCACAACCGTGGTTACACTTGTTCATTTAGTCCCTATTTCTGTTTACAGGCACCTGGGATTTATTAGCAATCTTTAAACAGTCTAGACTATACAGTGGAGTAAATATCACAGACAGGAAGAAGGTATGTGGGGTTCTATAAGGAAAAGCAAGATGGCTAACTTTAGATATCTTTATCATTAAATATATGAATATTATATACAGGCCATCTGTCTGACACTTCTTTTATAAAATACAAATCAAAAGAAGATTCTGACCTTTATCTGTTCCTGTAGAAAACTGCAGGAGGTCATTAAGATGTGTGTATGGGGCACTTTCTTTTTTTAAGCTATGTTAAAATCTATGTAGTGTTGAAAATAATAGCATTGGGAAAGACAAAGAGGTTTGGGGTTGTTATAATCTTAACATATTGCAGTATTCCTTTCCATATCTTCCTTTACTTCTAAAATTGGATTTCATTTTGCTTTTCTTTCTGATATCAATTAGCAAATTAGATACTATGAAGCAAGCAAGATAAACAGCAAGAATTCTTTTTTCTCATTTAGAAAACTGAGATTACTTTTCTATTGGTTCACATTTGAAATGTGCTGGTTTTCAAGTGCTTCTTAGAGAAAAGAAAAAACCCTAAAAAGCAAGTATCTCTCCAAAGCACTTTCTAGCAAATTGAGTGGCAGTACAAGATTTCTACACTAAACTTAGATACAAGTATCAGAAAGAAAGTGTAATATAAAAAGATTTCTCTTTTGAGTATGTTTATATTTAGATATTGTGGGAAAATTCAGTCCAGTTAAAAAATAAATCTGACACTAGGTTCTCCGTTCACTTAGGCAGATGTTGATATATTGCCCCATGTTTAACGAAAAATAACTGAGTTGCTGGAAAGATGAAGAGCGTATCTTTGCCTTGTATGTGGGACTAAACACTCACAGAGTATATTTCGATACTAATTTTTGGCAGGATTATCTAGAACCCAGCCTTTCCTGGTTTGCACCTGATTAATTCCAAGGCTGAATACTGAAATGCTTTCTTAGGTAAAACTCTCCTTAACAATATCACTAAATTCTGAGATAGTATTTAAGAGTTTGAATCCAGATTTGTAAAACCATTTAGACACTTAAAGGTGCAGATGGGCATCAAATAGGATTTGCAAAAAGGCCTATACAGGATCTGGGACTAATTCCCTTTGAGAAATAATGTATATTAGACATCCAGCAGACCTTGATGTTGTGGAAATACCATCAGCTATTTCCACGAGAAGTTAGGTGCCTAAGGGCCTTCAGAGTTTTTACAGTTTGTTTTCCATCCAAAATTACTTTAAAATCTATCTCTTAGATTAAGAGGTGAAACACATACAAGAAAATTAATATATAAAATTTAAAAAAAAAAAAGTAGCAACCTGTAAATACCTGACACATAAGTTCTGGATGTTCTCATTTTAAACTACTATCTACACATATCTCATGAATTAAGAGACCAGGAGGATGCAATATATACAGAGAATAGATTACCTGACTTTACAAGGCTGTTTGTAAGAACACATCTGATTTGTCTAGGCATTTGAAATATATTTATAGCACACAAGCTCCTTTTCAATTGCAAGTCAAGTACAACTATGTGAACTATTACATTTTTCTCCTGCTGAAATCCAGAGAAATTAAATTGCTGCCTCGAGCCATGTTTTGAACTACTAACTATTGCCACTTGAACCAAGAAAAGCATGGAAACTTACACTGCAAGACTTCTCCAGAAGCTACAACATCCCCCTCCAAGCCTCTGAGTCAGCTGCTGATGGGAAAATATATTTTTCAGGTTGCCCCACAGGTGTTTACCTTTCAAGTCAATCACTACTGAGTTCCCTGTGTGTTGATTGTTCCTGACTACAACCGTAGGTCCCTAGCAAAGATTTACAAGAAATGTTAGTGTGCCATGACCATGCACATGAAACAGCCCTGAGCGTAGAGACCTGACAAATGAATCTCGCTGTGTCCCTGTGCAATGAGATAAAGAAATCTTTGCCTTTCAGCTTTTTTTAATCAAACAAAGAAAACCAATAGAGATTTCTTTTGTTCTATAATTGTATGTGTGTCAGTGCTGTGCCTTTCCCTGTTTATTTGTTGTGATTTTTATTTTCAGAAAGTGTATGTTGTGCTACATGAGAAACGTGCCTGCTGAATTGAATTCTCTGATTGTGCTAACTCTAGATGAGCTCAGGGTCTTAATCTGATTTCTTGATTTCTTGTTTTTATAAAACCAATGTATACAGTTGCTCTGCTACTTATAGTAATTAATTTTGGTCTCATCCTGCAAATTCTTCACTATGTGAGAATTGCCAGAAACAAATTTTTTGTTGCATGTAATAAACCAAAATAATACCCTACAACAAGTTTCTATTTAAACATTGTGCCACAGGTCAAACTCTCAGTTGTATGAGGTCAAGAAGCTCAAAAGAACAGGAAGATTTTTTTTAAAACTTCAGCAAGAGTTCTATAAGCACTGACATTAATACCAAAAAATGACTGACTATCCAAGGTGGCTGGAAAACCACTGGTTTTGTCTGTGGATCTCTCTGGTGAAGGTGAAGGAAGGACATCCACAGAGGATGTGAGAAAACAGAGTACAAGGATTAAAGGTCCAGAAGTGGTCTGAATTCCTGTGACCGGGAATTTAGCAAAGCTGGTCTCTGGGACAGTATACTCTAACTGCAGAGTCAATGCTAAATACTAGAGGCAATTAGCCAGCAGGCAGTACTTGTGTAGAAGACCAGGGGGAAAAAACCCTAAACCAGTGTGTCCAGACCATAGCTACAAATGTGTCAGCAGCACTGTGCCTTTTGTACCTGGAGGCTTGTCACCCTCTGAAATTAGAAGCCTTCTCCTAAATAAGTAAATTGGGATTAAGGCCTTTGGGGTTGAGGCAATCCTAGGCAATGTGTTAGAAGGAGAATATATCCCAATAAAAGCACATTATACATTAATTTTTCTAGTGGAATTCAAGAAGCAGGAGACCAAGAAGAGCAAATGGATTAGAGAGTCTGCTTCCCTCTAATGACAAGGATTGTTCTTCATCCATCCTTCCCAGTGTTTGGTACTGGGCAGTCAGCCTTATTTTAAGCACTTCAAGCAATGACACAATTAGCTTTTCCCTTGCAGGACTCCATTCCTAACCTTCAAAGCCCTCTGTAAAATGAAACTTCTTATATACATGCTGAACTAATGTAGCATGGGATTTGGGGAGTGTGCCATTTTTTTATCTCAAACTGGAAAAAAAAAATAAATAAAGGATAACCCCTTCCAGACTGAACCAGGGAAAAATTCTTTTTACAGCCTAGTATGGCAAAAATATTTTTTAATTTTTTTTATTAATTTTTTTATAGCCCCAGGTTGAGTGTTGGAACTGGAAGCACTACCTTCCCAAGCCTTTGAGTTTTCAAAGGTGATGGTAATGAAGCAACCCAGTTTACACACTTAGATTTAGAATCCCTATGTTGCTGAAAGCAAAGAAATTATGACTGTGGCAGCAGGAGGTTGAAGGCACAGCCCATTCAGTCAGGTAAACTATGTCACGAGGTTTTTGGCTTAGTTGATGGTGTCTTACTTTCATCTCAATGGTCTTCCTCAGGCTGGCTGTGCGGGTGGTGGATCAGCATTTCCTCAGTAGAAGGAATAGAAAAGCGGGCACAAAGGGAGCCCCTGAGAGAAGACTGGGAGACCAGTGTCCAGACATGACCTAGGGGAGGAAGAATCAGCATGTTTATAACTCTTGTCATGGAGAAGAGCGGCTGATCCTGACCCAGCAGATCGGGATCCTATTGTGCTGTTGTGGCAAGTGCTGACAATGGGGACAGAGAAGCAGAGCACTCTAGATTTTGGAGGTGAGAGAGGAGTCTCCAGGGGCTGCAGGAGCTACAAAGTCCTCTCAGATCTGCTTTGTGTGAAATGCTTTCTTGTTTCCCAGCAGATCACTTCTGGTTTTGTACAGTTGGCCCTGCATAATCTGCACAGTCACATCAGCCAGGGAGACACGTGCTGCGTACAGATGCTCCCTCAGCACAAACACACAGCAGTGCAAGCCAGACAGTCTTGCCATTTTCCATACAGCTACTGTTACAGGCTCCCAAAACATGTGAGTTATTTACTTATTATTGGCTGCCCCAGTCCAAGGCGTGGTGCTTTCCAAATAACATGAAGACACTAATCTCTCTCTACAGAACACAATCCAAAATAGGAAAGATCTTGTTGGAACGGGAGTCAGGGACACCAGATACGAGCAAAAGGCTCAAGGCAATTAGCAGTGCTCACCCTCTTAAAATACTTTTGTTGCTGCTGTCATGACACAGCAACTTTCCATTCTCCCATAGCCTTCATATTGTATCACCATTCACTTCAGCTAGTCACCCCTTCTATATGTTGAAAATCCCAACTACAGTTTTCTAAAGAGCTCAAACAGTTTTATTTCTCAACCAGCTAAACACAAAAATTCTGCAGTGATAACCTGCCTTTTCCAAGAAAGTTCATGTCGAATATCAGCTGGATGAGAACTTCAAAACTCCTGTACAAGGAGGTAATTTTAACAGTTTTTGTGGTAATAGGCTATCTAAAGGACAGAAAAGATTTCTTGTTTGATTAGATCTTTTCCTTATGAATAAGCATCTGGATAAGAAGAAAGCTTCTCCTTTCTAACCATGAGTTACTACATAGCAGTGGCATGAGCAGGTGCCATCCTACAGTAGCTGATGAGTGAACCACCCATCCATGGCTGATGTGCCAGACAGCCCTCAGCATATTCTGAAATATTCTGAGATTTTACTCTTTGAAATATGGCCATTTTCTCAGTAGTAATGGAAAAATGTGCTGAAAAATATCTCAGTAAACAGACTGACCTATTCTCCTGGCCACGATGCTGAGAAAGTGGGTTAAACACTGGCTTGTCAGAAGTGCCAATAGATGAGCTGTATTCTCAGCACTGATCCTAAGAATAGGCAGAGCAAATGTCACTTTTACAACCACTAATTGAACATGACTATGGCTTATAGCACTTTCCTACCTCCTCTGCCTACCCTAAAAGACTATGTCCCATTTGTTTATTGGAAATATTCATGCTTCCCCAAAGATTCACCAGGGACTGTATCTCTCTGCCAACAGGACCTTCCATATGGAGTTATTATTCTGCATTTGTTTCTCCCTCTTGTCTGATCCAGGCAGTTTAAATCATCGTGTTCACGCAGTCTTTCTGCCAGCAGATGAAGCAATACAAATCATGCCTAACTTTGAATTTGGTTATGCCACCCCTCACAGTCATCAAAGGAATACCAGGGACATCTATACTCAAACTGAGTGGCCTCAGGTAATTTTTAGTTTTACATATACTTTCAAAGCAACAAACAACCCTGGGGAAACTGTTGAACAAGTAGTGTTTACAAGGAGATGGACAGAAAGAAGGACCCAACAAAGAAAAATAGCACTCGTTGAACTGAAATATGTTGGGAAACCATCCCTTCAGAAGATCTGATAGAAGATTCCACATATTTTTTACATGGACTTGTCCAGACCCTAGCTCGCGCATCAAAACACCACCTGGCTCTCAGCACATCACTAGTAGGCATCAGAACCACCAAAATTAGCTCCAACAGAAGTTTGGCTCAAATTAAACACTCTAATTTAAGTGCATTGCTAGACTCAAAATGTAAAATTTTCTTCTACCTGCAGATAGCCTTTTTTCCTAGACTTGCTGGAAAATGGCCGACAGTGTTTGCTCAAAGTTTTTGTACTGCAAGTACACCCAGAAACACCCCATTTCAGCACAATCTCTGCCACCAGCAGTGGGTCTATAATGCCAACTGCAATTAAAACCTTAAAAAGTAGCATACAGTATCTCACAGTTTACAAATAGTGAAGAGTATGTTAATGTTCATAGACCTTTGAACTTGGCTCAATCCTCAGGTAATTTTTCTTTATCTTGCAATCCCTTGCACCTTCAAATCAATCAAAGTTCTTCCATGAGCTTCTAAAAAACAAAGTAAAATATCTCAGCACATGCAAAAACCCACCTGCTCTAAATACACAACAGGGAAAGCACGGCTCATGATGCAGTACTAGCATAAAGCAACACAACCTGTATCAACCCAGAAAAAATACACCCACTGTTACATGATTTATGACATTCTCAGCAGTGCAGTTGGAAGTGAATTCTGGAGAGTAAGTCACAGATTCAAAGAAGCTGTTTTTTTTGTTAAAAAAATAAAATTCTATAATTTCTCTTTTACTTCTTATTAAAAATAAAAGGTGAGAAAAAAAAAAGAAAAAAGTCAGCTGGGAAGAGGCATTCAAAGTTTTCTTCATGTGCAAAGAAAGCCAGCATGGCCTTGCACATCTTCAGGCCATATAAAGCAAACAGAGAAGTGGTAGTAGCAATGCACAGATCTTTTTTACCGACTGGTAGCTTAGTTTAGCTGTCTCACTAAACAGGTCAAGATCCCTCTTGCTTCTATATGAAACTAGTAAGAGTCACATATGTTCATATAGGGAGATTAAGTCAATATATATATTATTTACCGTATGTTTTGAAGAGGGTGTTTTTCTATAAATACCTACACTCAGAGGGATGGCTTCAGCCATAAGGCTATGCAGCAACATCAGGGACTTAATACCTGCATAGTGAGACCAGGCTAGCACAGGGCACCCAGACAGACAGTTGTGCATCTTCTGCTCCTCTTTTAGGGGATTCCTACGGGCACACCCACAACATTCTGGAAGAAATGTCACATTCTGGAAGGGTTGCTGCGAGCAGGGCGTGTGATAGCCTGGTAGCAATGGATGAAATCCTGACTCTCCTACGTGTTGTTCCATTGCTTAATTTCCCTGTCGCCAGAGTTTTGGTGGGTGACTTTGATAGATCACAACAAGGATGAAATGCCACCTATTTCTAAAACAGCCTCTGAAGGCAGTTTGGATAAAAGCAACAGAATGATGTAACCTCCTCAGTCTGCTGTTTGGCCTGCAGCTTGTAACTACTGCTGGCAGACTACCAGGCTGCGTGTGCAGGCAGCCCTCAAGCCTTCAGCTCCAGCTCGGGGTGACCACAGTGCTGGTCTCCCTCTGTGACTGCCACTTGGCTGCCACCTCCACCTCTCTGTCCTCACTCGCACGCAGCTGCTTCTGCTTGCATGCCTCAGGCAACGGTTCCTTTCATTCCTTCTGCTCAGAGGATTAGCAAATCAAGCTGGATACTAACTCGGGAGGCAACATAGTGCCCCATAAAGAGCCAACAGTGTGTGACAGTCTGCTGTGTTGTGTCACAACTTTGTGCTCAGTGACCCCAGATCTGGAACAACACAGAAGCCATCGAGTCCAGTGCCCCTGGCATCTGACTTGGATCCATGTAAACAAATTATTAACTACTCAAAAACCCCATCTACACCATACAAACTGTTTTAGCTCTGTATTTCAGCAAAAGAAAGTTTTAACGCGCACTTTTGTACCTTGCGAAGTGTCAGTTCACTCCTTCAAGTCAGTCATGGGCAGAGATATGATTCGTAGGGCCACAAAACATGGATATTTTGGAATTCAGCATCTTTAGGTGCTATGAAAAGGACATTCTGGTAATACTGCTGTTCTTTCTTTCCACCCACAACGTGTTCAGTTCCAGCAGCAACAGTACATACTTCAGGCTGCTGGCCAGCTGTAATAAGATGGATCCGTATCTCAAGAAGAGCAACTGGTCTGTGAAAAAGTCTTCTTTCTGAGACTGCCTCTGAACCTGGTAACTGTTTCAGCTGGTAGTGCTGAAATACAGAAGACATTTGTGGGTTTGCCAGTAGGCTGTTAGATTAATGGCTTCAGGGGAATGGTTTAACAGAGAGGAAAATATAAGTAATTGTTCAGATTTATTACAAGAGGGAAGGTCTTGGACCAGTTCCCTTAAGAATTAACATCCCTCAGGGCCTGAGATACTTCTCCTGCTTCTTGCAGAGACCCATAGAGAGGTGCAAACCCCACTCTGGATCTCTGGCTAGAGGATGAAGAAAAGGCTGTGGAGCAGTGTGAGAGAGCAGATGAGGATGACAGCTTTCTCTGTGTCTGAATTACCAGAGTTTTGAGGTATCGTCAAACCCTGAAGGTGATGAGGGTATCTGTCCCCTAATTCAATATCACTCCAGTCTATTACATGTTGGACTGAGGACAGTAACTTATTTCATATGACCAATACAATATAGACATCACGTCTGATTACGTGACTAATATGATGGTCATCAGAAGCCTAAAGGTAAAACATTCAGTGATGTTTTATTTCTCTCTGAGTTCCTGGAAATGTAAAACGAAACAAGGAGGCCAATGTCTGAATGAAAGAATTATGAATTTTTTTGCTAGGCAAATGCGATTGCTAAAACAGACTCTCAAACACATGAAATGTTCTTAGAACCGTCCCTATTCCCCCAATACTATCTGTTCATTGGTGTATGTCTGTGTGTGCTTTTAGTTTAATAAAACCACCCCAGCAGTGTGTTGTTGAGCTATGGAAAATGGAAGTCTATGGGAAGCACTCAGCTCTGACTCATTATCTGTATCTAACCACAGGATCATGAGCTCAGAAAAAGGGAGCAGCTCTCACACCAGCACACGTAGCCTACGGCATCCTTTTCCTCTGTAATTTTGTCGTGCAGCATATAGTTTGCTTGATTTTTCATCCCAAACATGGCTACTGTAACACTATAAAGTAATGAATGAGTGAGAGAGCATGGTTGAGAGAGACAGGTTCTTTGGCAATGTCCTTGTTAAGCTGCTGGTAAGTTGCCTTGCTCAGGACATGGAACAGCAGCTGAAAACAACCAAACACCAAGTCTGTATCATGAAGCCTCAGGACTGCAGTGCTGTTGCTAGGGATCCTGCTTGCAAAGTGCCACGGTTGAGTAAAGTAGGTCAAGAAAATTACCATTATAATGAGATTCTCCTTGCTGTTCTCTAGCCTCTCCCCTACCTGGCCCTGTGTGGCTGCAGGACCTTCCTCATTTCTTCATTTTGCCTTCCTGCACAGTGGCCTATCTGCACAGAAATGGCAAGAAACTCCATTTAAGCCTAGTGAGAAAGACTCACAGCTTTTAAAACAAAGGGAGCTGTTGCGTGGAAGCCCACAGGCTGAGGAGAACTCATACTTCCCAAGTGAACTCTGGAAGCTATTGTTGTCTTCTCCCCTTTTATCAGATAGCCACTCTCTGGTACAGAATAAGTGTTGAAAGGATAGATTTAAGGATGGACCTATTTAATAAGAAGACCTGATTTAGATGCCCATTAAGATATGCAGCTGCTTTGCTCTTTCTCTTTGGCAGACCAAGCATCTCCTTCTTCACTCCCTGGGAGCACTGAATATTTTCTGAGGAGGTGCCTAATCTTGTTACACCCTCCAACAGAAAGACAGGCACACACTTCAGCGAGAATATACTAATTTAATGACTTAACACTAAGCATCCAACCTAGGAGCCCCCAGATGTCCCACATCTGCCCTTTTAGAGCCCTACCAGTATAAGTTTGCTTTTTGAATTAGGTCAGTTTGCTTAAGGGGTACCTTATGAATCAGTTCATGGTTCAGGACCAAGACAACGTACCCAAAAATACCGACCAAGCAGAGATTCTGAAAGACCTTATTAGCCAGGAATAGGGCAGTTTCTTCTCTGCTTCTTTCTGTGAGTAGTCTGGTTAGCTGGCCTGTATCATCACTGTGGTCTTTTCTCGATAGCCCAGATGGTAACCAGTGCTTTGGAGAGTGGTGGCCAGGTCTGATTCATTTCTGTTCTTCCTATTTTGAGAACAAATATGTGTTCTCTCTGCTCCTGTACTACTGCTCAGGAAGCAGGTTAAAAAAAATCAGGTTTTTTAGACCATGGTACAACCCAGCACTTAACTCCATCTTTTCAGCCAGCCATGCCTGTGTATTTCTAAGAAAATTACCGAATACATACAATTAAGTAAGAAATCGCTCATGTCTCCAATCTGTCATTAAAGTGAAAATATCAATAGCCACTTACTTAATAACTATGAATTGTTTGTATAGTAGTTACCTACCAAGAAGATTCAGGAAGTGTTAAGTGTTTAAAAAAATACTGCTGAATATGAAAAATTGCATGAAAATGAACGCCTATGAAAACAATAAGCCTTTTATGCTTATACAATGACTTTCTATTCTTCAGCAGTGTTGCTGTTGTTGAGCTTTTCCATTTCCTTCATAAATGCCAACTGTCTGATGAGAAAGCTATTTACTATGAGTGCTAGTGATACATAATCTCTATCTTCGTCTCAGAAAGAGCTTGGGGGGAGGGAGAGGCAGTTGCATGCCCTCTGATAATAGCAAAGCCCCAAGTGAGGAATATAATTACATAACTATTTTTGTCATCCTTTCACCTGAGGCCACAGACAATATTTTGGATCTAGCTCTCTTGTTTTCTTGTCAAAGATAAACAGATGATGCTAGTCAAGTAGTGGCTTTGGTGCCCTCCTCTATTTACAAAGACTGCACGGGGAGTGCTATTTCCACAAAAACAGCAGGAGCAGAACAGAATCAATCACCGTTTTCAGAGATTCCCGATTCTGCCTTCCCAGAGGGGTTTGTGCTAAATATCACTGCTTTCATTTCCTCTGATAGAGATTCTTTCTGTTTTGTTTTTCGTATCTGTTCTTTTTTTCTCCTCACACAACCATCTTGGAGATCAATTCCCAAAACTTTGCCTTTGACACCTGCCTCAGGGAACCCTCCTCAGACCCACAGTTCCATCGCTGCCAGGATGCTTGGGGAGCACTTATTTCCTGAGACAACTTATCATGTCATAAAGGTCTAGTTAAATCTTTCATCTGATTAGCCCAAAACCCCAGGATATGGTACAGCTGTTCCCTATAAGCAGGCATACAAATGTAACAAAAGACCTGATTCACAGCAACCAAAATAGGCTTTCAGTGTAAAAGGAGATCTCCAGGAAAGAATAAAAAGGCTACAAATTTCAAAGTACCAAGTTTACATCTAGAACAAGAGTAATATGGCATCTGTTGTCCTCTGAGGTTTTGTCATCTTTTTTTATTTTATTTCACAGCAGTCACAATTGTCCTTTGATTCTGACAGGCTATTGTGCTATTTTCCTATGAGTTCTATTTGGATATCTATAAAGGATTTGATTGGACCAGATTTCTTATGTATGTTAAAGTGTTCCTTGGTCCTGCTGTTATTTATGTATTTGTTCCCTACGCTTTTTAAGTACTTGACAAGAGGACTCCAGGTACTGTCAACTGTCCTTTAGGATACTTTGACAAAAATGCCAGTTCCAATTAGATCAAACAACATAATAGTGAAGTCAACCTTACACATGTTCCCCATTTCAACCCTGTCCAGTGCAGCTCTCTTCAAGCACTGTGCCCTCTGCTCATCTCTTGAGGATGAGAACAATATCTTTAAGACGTGCAGGAAAACAACACCGGATGCCCAAACTTTCACATTTCAAACTGTTCCAGCACAGGTACTTCTGCTGGCTACAATTGTTGCAATGGCAAGGACAGCAGGAGAATACAGAGCGTGCACCCGTAATGTGTGATTTCCTTAGGGACTCTATGCTTTCACGCCATTCTTTGCAAAGCTAGGGCATTTAACACAACACAGTCACATTGTACAATGCTGTCAGGAAATCTCTGTATTCAACATCCTCTGTATTACTGGTCATCTCTTCTGATTCTGCCGATAGCAGCAGACTTTGGGGGCAGAAAAGGGTGGTCCTATACTTATAAGGGATTTCAGTAAATATTCAAGTACGAAAAGTTCAGCACTTCCCACTGCTCCCCAGCCATTCTGCTTCATCACTAATGCCAGTGCAAAATACTCTTCAGAAATACTAGTGAAAGCAGGGAATTAATAAACCATATATAGTGTTTATAGCCACAGATTCTCCACAGGAGTCAAACCAGGCCAGCACGCTTGTCAGAGGCAAGAATGGGGCAGCCCTTTGCTGCTGTAAGTCCAGAGGAACTCCTGGATCAGGGTGCAAATTAGAACATCTTCCAGTGGGAATTCAAAGAAGTATTGAACTTTCTATGTATAAACACTTTCTTAGCATTGGCTAGGGCCTGAATAAGACCAGCATCTGTAAAAAGGAGAGCCTATGGTCTGGGTCAAAGTCCTGTCTGCCACATTTAGTGTTTCATCAGAGAAACAACTCTAATCCACTACCTCTGAGCTCATCACCTGTAAGGGTTGCCATAGGGACATGCTGAGATTGTGCCATTTTAACATTTCTCTTCCAGATTTCTCAATAAAGTGATAATGTAGGCTTCTAGGTCATCAATATACATGTAAAAATGTGAACACACAAACAAACCCATCTAGCAACTTCAGAGCTGCAATATACCCCCATCCTGGCAGACTGGATTATTAGGTGTTATTTGCACAGTAGCTGTGGGAGCATTCACTGTCCCCAGACTCCTCTTGGCCATGAATGCAAAAAGGAAAAATGTTTGTATGAATGGCTCATAAATGCAGCTCCTTTTCACAGTGAGATAAGACAGGGAAGGAGGAAGCTGTGAAATGTTTAAGAGAAGCTTCTGAATATCATTCATGTTCTTTACCTATGGCACCTTTTCAGCAGACTCAAATCCATTAGTCTATAGCAAGAAGACAAAACTGACATAAAGAGTTGTAATCTAACCATCCTGCTGAACAGGTGTGAATAAAGAGAGGGAAGCCTGAGAGCTTACCCAGAAATGCTTGTGGCTTCTCATTATTCAGCCTTTTTTCCTTTCCAGGCTTTATCTGGGAGAGGAATTAAACAACAACAACAAAGCGAGAGAGAAAGAAGGAAGAGAAAGATGGCAAAGAGGCAAGAAAATGGAGAAGAGTACTAAAATTAGCTGTAGCTGGTGCAGTATAAGATCCATGTCCTGTGGCAGAAATAGGGCTGAGTTGCTCTACCCCAGCAGCTATGTAGTTATCAATATGGCTCTGCCAGGGCTTCAGGTATAAAGAATAGAGGAGTCACTGAAATTTCTCCAGGGATACTGTAAGGATGAGGATGTCCAAGCTAAGCAGAAAATGTTCTGTGTTGGTCGTCACGGCCATAAACTGAGGGTATGTTCACAAAAAAAGCTGCACTGTGGCTCAGAGCTGGCACAAGCTCAGATCTTCATGTCAGCTTTTAGTGCCCTGCATCTGCCCTCCAACACAAAGTCTTGGAACCTCCATGTTGTCTTAGCCTTGACGCATCAGTGGCAGCACCTTGAGAATATCTTATCCATGTCCCTTCACCACTGTTACAGTGCCCTCTCACCCACAGCCACTCTGGAGATGGTCTGTTTGAGATATACACTGGGGCAGTTCTGCTGGCAGCAGAAGCTGATGTAAACCAGCCTTTAGGTCTAGGGGTCAAAGAAGGGTTACTTTAGGAAATGCCTTCCAACTTTTCTTCTTCCCAAGGAATGGTTCCAAGAATAAAATCAAGAAAAATCTCCAAACCAAGAGGAATCAGGATATACAAGTATGCTGTTTCATACATCCTATACTCTGATAATGTAACCTTGTAGATTCTTTTTAATTTTTAATACATAGATATTTTAAAGCAGGTATTTAAGTTGTTAAGGTGAGCCTAGGTCAGGTGAGTAAATTTTTGGCAAGTTTTTAATGGCTGAATGGGATTAGAATACAAAATGTTCTTGATAGATTGGAGAAGGTTTCTGGAAAAACATCAAGATGGTTCTCAGCAGGGGTGAGTGCAGTGTACTGCACCCAGACAGGCACTAGGAAATGAGTATACACTGAACTGGACAGCAAGTTCTAGAATGATGTCTAATAATTACAATGAATGATACTGTTTGCATGAGTCAATGCTATTGGGATGGGAAAACAAAAAGAGTACATGGGACTACAAAAAGAGTAGTAAAACCTGAAAGATGCTTTACTGATAAGATCTCAGCTGCAGTAATATGTCCAGTTTTGGATCAAACATTACAAGAATAATCTGGAGCAGCTGGAGAGCATGAGAAAGAAGAACATAATATTAGAAACCTAAGTAACATCACCAGTGAATAGTGATAGAAACAATTTGCGTTTATCTCAAAAGAAACCCTAAAATGTAGACAATTGCAAAGGGGAAGAGAACAACTTGTTATTGCTTGTTTAGATATGACATAATGGGTCACAATTGCAACAAAGAAGATTCAGAAACAAAATGAAGAACTATTCTCTGACACTAAAATAATGGGGCACAGAAATAGATATGGTGGATCATCATCACTGGAGCTTTTACTAGGAATTATGTAGTCTTTTGAAGGGTGGGATAGGAAGTGAAGACATGTAAATAGGTCTGATATGCTTTTTAAGCCTCATCAGTGTATTTTGTTGGGCAATAATTCTTTCTAAAAGGTTTTTCATTTTGTTTTTTATGCAGAAATCTGACAGAAAAATGAAGAAATCAGAGATTCAAGTGGTTTTTCAGCTCAAGTGTAGGGTGATGCCTCTAGGTACTATATGAAGACAAAAGAGGAGCAATTATCACTAGCTTGGTCTTGCCAGTCTAGGGGAACAGTGCAATTAGGGCAAGGAGTGAAATGCCAGCATGACCGGAACAGGCTCATTATCAATGAAATCTCAAAATGGCAACATCAATTAATAAAATGCACCATGCAGCATAAAATCTAGCATGAATTTAAGCGAGCTAGAGAGGGCAGAAATAGAAAATATGTAGGGGTTTTTGATTCACTTTGTCTGAGGAGACAACACAATCTTTTGACACATCATGCAAAGACTCTACCATTTGAAAATTTTTTAATGTCTTGTGTGTGTGGTATGTTTCTTAAGACAAGGGGTTGGTTCAGATAATAAAGTATTTCAAAAGATGAAGTTACATTAAAGCAACTCTTTTATCAATCAGAATTAATCCTTCAGATCTGACATTTGTAGCTAAGGTGTACAAGGAGGTCACATGATATGGCAATGAATAAACACAGTGGCTGGAGCTAAAAATACCATAACTCACATTTGAAAGTTGATTCTAAGATGAACAAACTACCCTTTTAATGAAGTGAGAAGCATATATTTGACTATCAAAGAATATTGAGTATTTGGTACTAAAGAAAATCCAGTTGTTACTAATAATACATACCTTCTTTTTTACAAACTCTAGTACCATATAGTCAGAAGGCCCAAAACTCAGTACAGTGAAAAGATTCCTACTAGCTTCAGTGCCTAAAAGCATCAAAGGCCAGATCAGTGAAACAGCACTAATTCTTTCTAGATACAGCAGCTGGAATCAGAACTTCAACACACTGAACTGAGTTTCTGCTTTAGAGATCGTGAGTCAAGGAATGACAGTACAAGCAGTGTCCGTAATGCCTCACTGAGCTTTCCAGGGTTTACAAGTCAGCTTGATCTAGTAGGGAAAATACATCATGGCTTTATCCACAAAAGCAAAACCATCAGTGTACAGTTCGCTGCCTTCCCAACTACCTTAGCGAGGGAAATTAGTTGGGTCTCTGTGCAAGGGCACGTGGTGTTTCCCCATTGCATATTGTGCTAGAACAGAGGCACCAAACAACGTATTTGCTCAGCATCAATTGCTCGAGACTAAAGCACTGTGCTTATGGTAGAAGGGCTCAGCTGCTGTGAACACCACCAGTGGGTAGCAGCACCATGCACAACTCCTGAACATGAGCCTACACAGGGCAGCATGCCCTGCTCGAGGACTGGCAGCGCTATGGACCAGATATTCCTGTCTCTTCAGTGACTCACTTTGTGCAGCAGCTTTAGCGAGGGAAGTCCAGGCAGCTGCAGTGTTGCCAGCTCTCATGATACATCGCACTTTTGTAGTCACCAAGCTGGTGTAAATTGATTCTTGTTCCCTCTTTTTAATATAAAATGCAATTTATGTCTCAGAGGAGGAGATTTGTGGAAAAGAAGAAACAGTTCAAAAATTAACTTTGGTCACAGAAGGCAAAATTTTAATTTGCAGTCCAAAGCTACGTATTAGTGAATGGTACCCAGAGGAGGAAAAGCATGCAGCTGTCTGAAAGGAGTCCAAAATTCAAATAAAATGTTTCCAGGTAAGCTAGCCAAATTTATCATAATTACCCTTGGGTGAGTAGACCAAAGCCTATAATTATTGTGGACAGCATCCTACAACTATTATGTGTGTAATCTGTTAAATACTGTAGGCCTGGACTGAGATTCATTTCTCAGTAAGTGCTATAAATAAATACATAAATAAATAAAGCAAAATATTGTGGCTTTTTTTTTTTTAGAAAATGGGGTTTTTTCCCATCAGATAATTTCATTGAAATTTAACCATACAGCAGCTCTGTTATCCACAGTAGCAATGCTGCCTTTTAGAAAATACTTGTGTGCCCTAGACACATAAAATATCTTTTCAAAAGCAATTTATGCCACTGGGAATTGGCTGTCCGAAGACCCTTGAGGATTTGGGGTTTAAGGCTGGATTTCTGGAGCCTCCCACCTTAGGTCATATTTTTAAAGGTAAAACTCCAACACCAATCATCAAAACCATTTTAAAGTTCTACATTTCATTTCCTAAATCGCTGCTCTCTCATTAAATTGCCCAATATTGATGCTCAGGTTACAGTTAGATATCTTACTTCCAGGGAAGATTTAACTGAGGTTTCCCACACCAGGAATGAGCCCTCAGCTCTCCTTGCAGGGGGATCTGACAGGGCCTGTCTAACACTACAGGCAGTTGCCAAGTGTTCCTGGCCCCAGTTTCTGGAGAGGAGAATGCAGGCTTGGTTCTGCAGCGTGGCAGAGCCCTGGGCAGCCATGCTGTGCTTCTCCCATCAGTTGTAATTCAGCCCTACCAACACACTGTCAACTCATCTTTTCAGCTCTATGGACACATTTTTGACACACAAAACTCCTCTACTTCTCCCCCAAAATGGGTCATCAGAGCTCTACAGGAACGAAATAGCATGACAAGACAGCCACAGCACACCAGAGAGCAGCCCAAATATTCTCATGGACAGTTCGTGCTCCCTTGTCCTGTCGTACAGACTATGATGTGTGTTAGTGGTGGATCCAGGGTACTGAGCATTAATGAAATTCACATGCTAGATGGTAACATGGAGAGCCTTTCCCTACAACATGTCCTTCTGGCACTGGGAACAGCTGTGCTGCAGCAGAGAGCAAATCTGGACTGTTTGCTGTGTGCTTATCAAAAACCCTATCAACAGAGATCTACTGTCTCTGTTGAATGAAATTACATTTGAAGGAGCAATATAAAGGTAGGCTACCCCCTTGGTCATGTCCATGTTTTATTCAGATTGTCCAGTTTTGTAAAGGGAGTTGATCGAATTATCTAGTTTCACAGAATTTGTCCTACTCAATTTTGTTCTAAATACTAAGCAAGCGGCACCTAAAGCCCTGAGGCTCAGGAATGGGAGTTTTCATCTGTTCATCTGGCTCTGATGAGTAGTTCCATTTGCATACTGCAGTGGTGACACTTCAGCCCGCATTATATCCAGGAGAGCTCAATGGCAGGCATTTAAAATGAAGGATTATCTGGTGGTTGAGGCAGAGGAACAGGACTCTGGAGACCTGATTTCTTTGATCAGGTCACAAAAAACCTGCATGGCACTGGGAAAACTAATTAATAACTCCGTGCCTCTGTTCTTCAGCAAAATGGAGGGGAGGAAGGTTTTGTTTTAAATTTCACTTTTCTCCAAACAGAGGGACAGCCCTGCAAATTGTTTCTTATTGATTGGTATAGCAAGGACCTAATTTCTGTTGTGCCCCTCAGTGTTTCCAAAGTTCAAAACAAAAAATACTTCTATATGTTCAGGATCTGTTTTCACATGAATACTGAATAATGACCAGGTGATCTTCTGTTTAGATTTGGCCTAGGGATTTTTTCACCAGTTTTCATCATTATAATTTGCTACTACTTACCTGGCAATGATTTCAGGCCTCAGAAAACACTTGAGAAAGTTATTTTACAATTATGATCTATAAAAATGAACTCTCTGTGTGTGAGAGCTTATGTTCATGTATCAAAGTAATAGTAGTAGTTTTGCTGTGGCCATCATAGTCAAAAGACGTGAGCAAAACAAGTTTTCTAAAGAGGTCATATCTATTACTAGCACAGGTAGGGTGCCAAATACACAAGCCCTGGATCAAGTATATGTAGGTACATGCAGTGATCTCATTGTGAATTCTGAAGTACCTATGGAAAATTCCAGCTTCCTGCGCTCCTGCCCTCTTCTCCTTCCACAAAAAGTGCCAGCATCTGTGCTGAATCACCAGCAAATGAACAGGTAATGTTCTAACATTGCATTATTAATTATGATTAATATATGAATAGCTATTACAGCAGTCAGAAGAAGAGTTTGCTCTCATTTTCCCATCCCCACACTGCAGCTGACAGCTCAGCACTTGAGCTGCAGTGATGGACAGGACTGTGCCAGAGCTTCCTTTATACTTTGCTTATACAAGACACTGATTATTTGAGCAGCTAGATATCACAGTGGAATAATTTACTGCTGTGCTTTTCTCTGTACTGTATAAGCCCATCTTTACTGCAACTTACACTGCTGAAAGAAAAATTTATTTTTATTTTAATTTTCTGCATGCTTACAGGGAAGAATCATTATTGCAGTTATGGTTTAATTAACAACAACTTGGACTTGGACCAGGTTAATAGATGAGTACCAGAAGCAACAGCAGGACAGGCATAAAAACTTCTATTTTTCAGTCTTAGGAAAAAGGTTTAATACAGCATTGTTTGTAATGAAATAGCCCAACTCCAGATATGCATCTGGATTCATACAGTTTCTCGCCTTTCCTACCTGGCATTGCACACCTCGCTCCTGTTAGGAGGGGACATCACAGCCCATTCACCTTTTTTTTCCAACAGTATTTCAGAGGAGCAAGCCCCCTACATACAGAACACTTTAGTAATGCAAAGGAAACAAAGTCATTATTATTTGATGTGAACTTGTAGCCACTGTTCATGGTTAGGCTTCAGCCTAATTTGACAATGATCTTTTGTCTGATATTGTTAATTTTGTTTCCTGGAGTTTTTCATTAAAAGAAGATGATGAAGATACAGGTTCCTTGGTGTAAATCATTAAATCTGACTAGCAATGCAATAGCAAAAAGTAGATTCTTCCTCTCGTGGTTTTTCTCTTGTTCATATTTTGATGTACCCTGAAAAAATCATGAAAGTGGAAGACTTCATAGCCTGCAAAAATAAAGAAGTCTTCATAAGACACCATACTGTGTTCCATAAGAAGCCTGCACTGTATTGCCAGTGGCAAAATTCACAAGGAGTATTCTGTAAAAAGATTTCTTAATGAAGACAGCATGCGCAAACAGAAATGCACTGTGTGTTTGGAAAACCCATGCTGTTAGCCAGGACTGAACTGCCCCAGCAGTGCTGGGCATGCATGAGGGTTTTCGACACCAGAAGATGATAATCTCCACTACTAGTTTTTTGTAACCCTGTTGCTGAGACAGAAGGTGGCAGGTGTATTGCTTACCAAGGATTCATTTGTGTGCACTCTTTGAGGCGCAGAAGCCTGGCCTGATGTTCAGGTAGATGCATTTCACAGGAGTGTCTCATAAGCAATCTCTACACACATTAGATGGGGAAATTGCAACGATTTCAAAATTGAAGCAGTTTCATACGGCATTATCACTGTCAGATATGTTTTAAAGACCAAATCTTTCTCTGACAATGCCAGAAATAGTGAGTGTTCTCAAATTCTTCACTTGGAAATAGTGAGTTTTATCACAGTCTTTGCTTTTCTTTTGAGCAGGACCAGCTTTGGTCTGTTTTCTAGACTAAAGAATACTTTTGCTGTGCTATGTAAAGCAGTAAAGCAGCAGTAAAAGCAGCAAGGGATTTTGAACTGAGTGGGCAGTTTGAGTAGGACTATTGTGTTGATGCTAAACAACTTGTTTGATCACTCTAACTCATCCTAAAGGTAAAAACCTCAACTGAAAAAAAAAAAAAAACCAAAAAAGAGAAAATATCAAAGATGATTACTGTAGCTACTACTTTACTGTAAATAAATAAATAAATACATAGATAAATAAATCTTTAGTTATTTCAGATTCTGGTTGCCTATAGCAATTGAACAAGTACCTTGGATACTGCAAGTGTAGTGGAATAACCTAAGTGCGCTGCAAGACATAAATGGATGAAGGTTACTTGTAAAGGAACCTTAAACTGTCCTTCTCCAACATGCTAAAGTTCCCATTCCAAATGTATTTGTAAGTATTTCACAGTTGTAAGACATTTTTATCAAATACTTGCAGTCATAAAATTCTTAAATATTTACAGGAAAGCAACAGATTTAGAGATCATTGACGCTTCCAGTTACACCAGTAACCTGGATATCACCTTGAAATTTAACAGAACTGCAAAAGGTTAGAAGTGGCTGTAGATCTGCAAACTGGACATGAAGATACACTTTTTTCTTTGAGAACTGTGTTAAATTATGAAGGGGAGTTAGTATTCATACATGCACCATCAATCCCCCTGAGTGTGGACTGCAGAAGCATTTTGAGTGTCCTGACCATGCCCACTGCAGCAAGCAATAACTGACAAGCCTGGAGCCAAATTTCAGCAGCTGTTCCCAACACCCAAGGCACTGTTGCTAGGTTTGGGCCTTGCCTACGCTATTTCTATGCCCCATTATGGGTTTAGTGAGTTTTGATTTCTCTATGGAAGGTCTTAAGCTTGTGCTACAATTTTGGAGAATGTTTTGTGGCTTCTGTTGCAGGGTCACCACGGGGTACGTGTTTGTTACATGGCCATCAGTGAACCCCATGTCCCTACATACCTGCAGCAATACCAATATTTTTTTAAATTCTCTCCACAGACATTATGGAGGGAAATAAACACATATGTCTTCTTAAATGCGACTTCTTAAATACTGTACTGGCAAAATCCTAGACTTTCCTGCCTGATCTTCACACCCTACTTAGTTAGGCAAGGCTTTGCTGAAATCTGTGGCAGTTTTGACTGAATAAGGGCACCAGGATTTGATCCCACGATAATAATATAAAAATCTGAATTCCAAACAAGGTGTATGCCAAGAAGACTCACAGAAATCCCTTGTAAAAGGAGTTCTTCATCTTTTTTTTCTAAAGGAAGAACAACATGGCAGAGAAACAAACTGTCAGATACTTTCAGAATCGGTGTTTCCAGCACAACAAATCTTCATTTTATACAATGGAGTACAAAGCTACGAATCATGTTGTATGTAAAGTGAAAAAAATCAAGAAAAAGCTATGAATATAGGCAGTTACATGTTGTTATCTCAACCTTCTACCAGTTTTATTCAGATTCAGTAGTGGCTCTAACTTCCAGGTTAGTTTCTTCTTCAATGGTCTTTCTTTTTAGTGTACAAGAGATTTCTAGTTAAATAACAGGCATCTATTATAGGTTAACTAGTTATGATTTCTTTATTTCTATCTGGCTTCAAGTATTACAGCAGTTACAAGCCACACAAAGCAAGAAAGAAGGCTTTTCTGTAAATGATCAAGGCCCAGTGCTCCATCTGCTCCATTGCTTTATGCCCAGTAACTAGTAGTTGCTGTGACAAGAAAAGGCACAAAAAACCCTGATTACTGAGCAACAAGAGAAAATTTCTCTCAATGTTGACGGAGGCAAGGCAATAAATCTATTTTGTAGGTTGCATTGACAATCAAGCGGAAGCAAGTGACAAAGGCCACAATCAAGACGAGCAACTATAAAAAGTATAAAACTACATCAGTTCCAAGGATGAATGCAGTCCAGGATAATCAAAACAGGCATCAGAACATCAGGGTAAGCTCCAGGAAATGAGTGAGCAGAGCAAAAGCAGGATCATGTGAGTAACGACTGTGCACACACTGCTACTTAATGGGTGCCTGCTGTTGAGACCCAGACCCGGACGGAGTAACCCCCAAGAAGCTGCTGGGTGGGGGTAATTCAGCTACTGAAAGCTCATACTTTCTCACCTTCTCGAGAGGATAGTCTGCAATCAAAAGCCTCATGAAATTTTCAATATTTTTTTTCCTCTGCCAACCTCTTTTTTTTTTTTTTCCAGTCCTGTAATTCACCATGGCATTTTCTGTAGGAAAATAGCATGCTGAGAGTTTTTTTCTTAAAAGGAAAATATCTTCTTGACATTTAAAGTGAGCCATCCAACCACAAGGCTTTCCTGCATGAGAACCCCACAGCAGGAGGCAGAGGAGTGGAGCAGAGCACTCCGCCAAAGCCAGGCTGCTGGTCCCACACCAGCTCCCCAGTAACATGCATAAGGGCACCTCATATGCACTCAAAGATGTAAGTAGGCAGACTCTCTGTGACTTCCCAGATGGGTAAGACTCATCAAGATCCCATAGTAGTGGCAGATGCAGCTGTTTTTAAAATCAGGGTCATAGTTCAGTTTTTAGGATGAAATCTTGCCTTTCTGTTGATCACAACATTAAAATCTTTGTCAAGCATTAGATCAGGACACCAGTGGTGCTCCTGAGACTGTTGAAGTCCTTGCAGGTGATAGGCTACACAGGAGGTGCCAAATCAGAATTGTAGTTTTAATATTTAATTGCTAAGAAAAATAATATATTTTTCGTCTTTGGGAATGAGTGTGCACACATAGACATTTCCCTTCTGGTTAGTAAATATCACACCCTGACTTTGGGCCATCATTTGCCATATGATGTGTGAGAACATTTTGTTGCTCTCTTTAAGGATTTATTCCTATTTGGAAGAAAGTGGAGGTTAGTTGTGAGCAGAGCTGCACCGCTGACAAATCTGCTAAGCCAAGTGCTTTGTTCCTCATGAGCAAGTAAGATGAAGTAAGCTGTGCAGAGAGGATGCTGCAGGCTGAGGTCCTGAATAGATGGTTATTAAGAATATTCATTTGAGCTTTCAGAGGCATTTCTACCAGGGGCTCCCCCTGTGATTCATTGCTTCTCCTCTAATCTCTCCCACCTGCAAGTCACCAATCCATCTGGCTGGCGGCAAACTGAAGCATAAATCTTTTAAGTAGCCCAGCTTTTACATTCCCTGGTTTGCCCTGAAGTTGAAGGTGCTTTAAAATATATTTTTTTAAGCATTTTGAAAAGCACTAAATATGACATACTAAATAATCAATTGAAAACTTTAGAAAATAAAACCCAAAAAACAAACCCCACCAAGCTTATTTCTTCTCTTTTTTTCTTTTAATTTAGAAAACATAATTAAAAGCTCTTGTTAAGTTTAGTGTAAAGCATGTGAGAACACCTTTTTTCATCATAGGCATGCTGATCCTCTGACAGAAGTGAAGCAACGGACTGAGAGGAGGAGGTACGGAGGTTTCCATGTCTAGACAAGAATTAATGCCTATGGTTATGAGTAGAGCTGACCCGAAGTTACCTCATGAATCATACTTTGGTACATTTATTTGTAAGCTACTACACAAACTCAGAGAGTTTACAGAAAACCATTCAATTTTGATGGATTTTGATACCGGTGGACAGGTTTTCTTACTCCCCATTGATAGCTCACTTTAGGGGGTGTCCAAGTCTCGATAGAGGAACCATGGGATCTATGGATTTCATGAGTTTCTCTTGGCTATGTCATAACTCTGCACTGCTCCAGAGCTGCCTCATCTAGAAGCAATGTTTGTCTTAGAGAAGCTTCATGGGTCTCCTGTGTGCTTCTGTCACAGATGAGCAGGATTCCTGCAGGTACCCATCTCATTCCACCCAGAAACTACCAGGGGGAAATGGGTCTTCAGAGAGTTCACTTGGCCATTTCCAAAGCCACAGCATTTGCATGTCAGCACATTCTGCAGACCAGGGGCTCAGTGATCCAGCCAGGTCAGCTGGTGAGCAGCAATATTTTCTGGTGTGCAGGCAAATCTACCGCATCTAAAGGGAGCCCATCTGTGTATACTGACTGTCCTGAAACAACATTTAACAAACAAACTTGTTCTCCAGCAGCACAGGATATGATGTTTCATTGCAAATCAGAGCTAGAAGCCTGATAAAACAAATATTTCTGGTGAAGAATCTCAGCATTTCAGTTTGTGAAATGTTACACAACAAAGTAATAATCATGGCCTTTCTTGAAGGACAGTTAGGTAACACATTCATTAAAGCTTAGTTTGAAGGAGCCTCTCAGAGATCAAAGACTTCATCTGCAGCACTCAATGATTCTTACAAAAGTGACATTCAAGACCACTGGATATTTTTAAATATCATGTTTACTACTTTTCCTCACAGCAAAGGAAGAAAATGTACGCAAGAGTACACATTACTGCTTCACTACTTCTCCTTTTCAGCAATCTTAAGTTATAAATGCAAATATTCATATAAAACAATACATGAGACTATGCACACAGATTTAACAAGTGAAAAAAATGATAAACAACCATACTAAAGTGTGCAGCCAACACCTGACACCCCAGCAAGGTTTTCCTGTAAAATTCAAAGACCCGTGAGACTGCACACCTCAGCCCTTTTCAAAGGAACCTAATGTCATTACATGCCTACTTCACTGATCCTCTGACTTTCATCTACCCCTGTCTAAGTAGCAGAAAAAGAACCCATTTTTTCTTCCAAAATAGCTCTTTTTACAACTGAAACTTATAAGACTGCATATGGTTTGGGATTGATAATGCCCATTCAGCAGTGATTCCATTTCCACAGCTGGCAATGCTGTCGAAATACTTTATAAAGAGGACAAACGTAATTTGTCAATAGGGATATCCACTTGTCAGGAAATAGGTGTGAGCACATATGGGAGAGAGTTTTGCGAGCCGTTTGAGCTCTTACTGTGCTTTCTTTGTCACATAGCCAGGGCAGTACCAAGTATGCAGTGAAAGAGGCACCCACCCCACTGCCAGTTCCCAACTTCTCTCTCTAACCAGTCAGACAATGAGGACAAGAAGTTCTTGTTAACATTTTCTGCCTTTCTCATATTTAGGGAGCCAAAGAGGGTCAATAGTGAAAGGTCAGCCTCTTCCCAGCTTGCCAAGGACTGTGGGTGCAGGAGCTATTAGAGGTTATCACTTGTCAGGCCTTTCTGCCTTCTAACAGTAGGATTTATGAAAGAAATCTTTGGATGAGAACCCAGAAGAACAGAAAACAAAAGGATTTTAAAAAATAAAATATTCTGTATATGACATGGCACCAAATGCAGACAGCACAAGGGGACTTGTTGCTTAGCAGTGTAATGAGCTCCCTGATACTTGTTAGACTGGTTAGGTTCTCGGGGACAGGAGTGTCCTGGTAGCTCCCACAGTGCCAGTCACATCAGGGAAGGGAACAGAGGAGAAAAAAATGAATGGGATTAAGAAAGAACATAGCCAGGGGCTTAGAAAAAGACCTTTAACAACATGGTCATTATATTAGAAATCCAGAAGCTGCTTTAGGCAGCATTCGAACAAATCATAATAGGAAAAAAAAAAGTAATATGAAAGAAAGATAAAGCCTTTTGAACAACACAAGTCTTTTCTTTCCATTCTGGAATAGACAAAATAATGTCTTTGGTGGCTTTCCTGCTAGCTGGAATCATATCCTTTCCTTGTAATATGCATAAATACTTTATTGCGGTTCATTTTTTCCCAGAAACTATAACAGATCAGCATCCCATTATTCTAGAAGCAGTAAAAACACAAAGAAAAGAAATATTGTTGCCCAACAGTGTTAATAATCTGAAGAGATAAGATAAATAGTGATAGAATTATAATTTATGAGAGAGAAAAGAGCAAGAGGGCATATGTCTAGCTGCAGTTGTGACTGGAGGCAGGAAGGTGTACACACGCTACCTGGAGTGAAAGAGGACAGTGAATCCATACCTTTGATTAGCCCATCTTAACAGAGACATAAAATGCTGAAAGAAAATAAACCTTCCCTGAAATCACACATGTAAGACTGGAGTTTATCCTCCACAGAAATACTGGAAGTAAAATGAAATGCCTTGGAGCACATTGCACCAGTTTGGGAAAAAAACAAAACAAACAAACAAACAAAAAAAAACCAAAAAACAAAACAAACCCACACACAAATGGAATCTGAGAGTTAATCTGGGAATTATTGTTCTATGCAGATCTGGGGTTTTTTTTCACTGGAAGACACTTAGCAGTGCCTCTTTTTAATTCTGTTCCAGTTACATAGAAAACATTAAAAAAAACAGAGAACTAATTTTTCATCTCCTGTCTTGAGGGCACTTACCTCAAAAAAACCCAAAATTCACAACCAATTTATCTTCACAGGTTCCTGAAAACATAACAAGCCTTAGCACTTCGCTGCCTGCCGAGTCTTCCAGCAATGTAAGAGCTACCAAAGGGAAGAAAGTTGTTTGCCAGAAATAACACCCCATGGAATCTGTTAGTTCATTTTCTCTTGGGTAAAGCCAGTGCTTTCTCCTAAGTTCTATCATTCAGAACAGCTTGACAGGAGCCCACACTGCAGAAATCACGACCACTCCCCTCCAACAGTACTGGTCAAAAAGCCCATAGCTACTCTGTTCCTTTTATCTCTGAGAACCTAATGCAGTAGCAATAACATGCCGAAAGCACCACAGGCACTGCCATCATTGCATTGCAGCACTGACTGCTTGTCTCTCTAGAGCCATCCCTACAGGATATTTCATTATCAGTACTGTTTTAAAGTAGTGGAATGAAAATCATCTAGCACAAAGTTCTTGAGGGCCTTCAGGATTTTGTTCTGAATAAAAGTACTTTTAAAGATCCTTGGTGCTCTTCCACGCAAATACTTTTGTAAGGGTGAAACAGTAGTTTGCATTGCTGCACACAAAATGCCTATGTGCCTATATATCTAGTGAATAAGAGTAGGAAGACTCTGAAGACAATAGGAAGACTATAAAAACAGAGAATAATAGAGAGCAGTAAAAACTCCTGAGGGAGGTGGGAACAGAAATCCTGGCTGTGAAGTTTCAAGATATCCAAATAAACTGAAGAAACACACTTCTGTTTCTTGTCAGGTTAGTAAAAACAGACGACAAAATGGCCCCATCATATTTAAGATGCACTAATTGCATTCTTATACCAAGCACCCATTCAATGTTAGCAGAATTCAGTCTCAGGCTACACACTAGGAATAAGGACAAAGAAAGGTATTTTTTAGATTATTTCTTGTATACATTTCGTATTCATTCTTTTTTTTTTCTCAAAGACAGAGGTTTTCAGTAGTTTATTCCCACCTAACTTCAGGGATTTGCTTAAATATTCTATATTGAAAGGATATTTGATCCATGTTTCCTTCACAGTCAATGGAAACACATTGGCTTGCCCAGGGTAAGGTTAAGCTCTGCAGATATCTACGAGGTTTATCAGGGAAACCTTAGCAGGTATGGCTGCATCTCATAGGCAAATGGACAGTGAGCAGAGCATGACATGCCTGGTAACCCTCACTATCCTGATAAGCAGACCTGTTTGCTGGCTTCCCACTCCTGTATCAATGTCAGGACACAGGGAACGAGAGGGTGGTGCACACCTAGGGCTTGCCTGAGTAAACAGGGATGCACCCTGGTTTCTCCCTGACACACAAACACATCCTACACGCTTAACCTGAATCTAGGGGAAGCACCAAAACTTAGGAAGTCAAAACTGAGCCTTTACATCTAACCTGTGTTTAGAGTGACACCACACCACTCTCACTGACACCTCTTTCGCCTGCCTTAGGTAAGGATTTGTACCTACACCCACGTAAAAAAGGCAAGGATTGAAAGGATTATATGCATACACAGTGGAAAAACCAGTAAAATACGTAAATAAAGAGCTTTGCCTTTCAAAATCTATTTTAAAACCTGTGTGGGTTTTCTCTGATCTTCTCTCCCCCTCACCTTTTCCCCCATTACCACAATTGAATGAGGAACAGAAAAAACAACAAAAAATTTCAAACATGTCATTTTAGCTGCCTGAAGCTCTTTTAACTTACTGTGTTTATGGTACAGCTAAAACAGAATTTGATAATTCCAGGCAGTCTATCGTCGTAGGTTGCACTAAAGGATTAATTGAAGGTTTATGCTGCAGAGTGCTATGCTATTCTTATAAACAAAACCCAGTTACCTCAGTTACTGAGGCTGTAAGTTTTTGAGTTCAGTGATTTGCATTTTTCATACACTTTTAGTAACTAAGAAGGGGGGATTGGAGCAAGGTTTAGGGGACTGTTATGCTGGAATCACTTATTTTACAATTCATGGTAGATTATTTATATCCTTCTTTAAATTAAAAAAAAACAAACAAAACCTATAGGTAAGACTGAAGAACAAAAGTCAAATCAGTGTCAATTCTGTGTTCATTTTATTCTCCCCTATCTCCATTCCTTCTTCCTAAACAAACCTCCTGGCAGCCTTTCTTACCTGGATTCACATGATAGACTCCCTCTTATCACTTTCAGTTTTTGCTTTAAGACTTGTTTTATCTGCAATGCCCACTATATGGTAATTAACAAAGCTGATGGAAGAGAACTTCTCTCATTGCAGCTTTCATGCTTCTTCATGCAGTGCCTTAGTTTTCCCTCTTTCAGTTCACAAACCTGGGATGCTCTTATTGTGAGAGGTTACACCAGGCTCAAAATACCATCATCACTGAACAGATCTTAATTATGGAGGTTATCACTGAATGTCACTCAGAAAAGTTCTGAAATCATGTTGAAATGTAGTTCTGCATTCATATTTATCAGGCAAAAACTTTGGAAAAGTCTGAACCTTCCATGTTGCTTTAGTTGCTGCCTTATTTTATTGCATATACAACCCAAAGAAGAGAGAATAGGCCCAGTAGAGTCTTTGTGTTATTGCCTATGACAGAGACCCAGACTACAGAAAGTACAATAAAAATTGTTTTGTATGAGAAATTGCAAATCAATGCTATTGCATGCATTTGAAAACATAGATTCCTTTTCATAACTTTTGATTTAGGACAAGTTTGTCAACTTTTGAGTAAATTTAATTTGACACGCAATTCAAGACATGGAAGGATTGATACACAAAGCTCTTTGGATTTTGTAGTATTTTGGCCTTGACCCCTACACCATTCTCTTCTTGTACCTGGAGTAGCGGTAGCTACTGGATAGTGACAGCTGGAGTAAAATGGTTTAATACAGAAACCTTAGTGCATGCAGGTATCTTCAAGAATTGAGAGGGTACCCTGCAGGATTCAGTAATAACTTGACAACGTCCTGATGCAGGGAGACTTAAACAATTCATGAGATAGGAGGGCTTGATCTATTGCCAGGCTGGCAGCTCAGTTAGCTCAAGCCAGGCTTGACTGGCAAGACTCTGTCTTTCTCCAGGCTCGTTTGGCTACAGAAGGGCCCACTAATCTCAGGAATTCAGCAATGGATCACCAGATTAATTCCATGGATGCAGTTGGAGAGGTGCTAAGACACTGCTTAGTGCCTGACCTTGGGGCAGATGTACTTGTGAAGAACCTTAACTTATGCCCTGAATTCCAAAGAATTTTACTCTCCACCTCTAGTCATGCCATACAGCAGAGCAAGTTGTGGGACCAAGCTTCAGCTGGTAAAACCCAGCATCATTCCATTCATTTTGTGAAAGCAGTACTAAGTCCCACAATACAGCTCTGCTTCTGCCAGCCTGTCACTAGCAATCATTTTTCTAAGGAAAATATCATTTTATATTGTTCAGTGTTTTCCAAATAAAAGAAATGCTATTCTGTTAAAGGAAATTACAGCAGTGATTAAATAAAACCTGAACTGCATAGTTATAATCCTGTCACTACTCTATAGAAAAATGGAGCACAAGTGGCTGCCAGAAGGTTATTGTATATCTCCAGTGCAGTGGGGATTTGCTAACCATTAGTGTACCACAGAGGCAGTTTCCTGGATATATAGCAATACTTCATGGGAAAGGCCCAGATACAACGACACCTGGCAGATATATTTGAGAATTTTCTCATAGAGCCTGAGATTAGGACGGCCACCTACCCAGTGTGCAGTATCAGTGATGATGCTGCTGGCAATGCTAGTAATAATTTTTGTGGCTTTTCTTCTGCATAACTGACACGCAGAGAAAGGGAAAAAAGAGAAATGTGAGTTTCTGGGATTTTGGCAATTACTTTCAAAGCACCACCACAAAATTAATGAAAAACACATTCTTGGACAGTCATCACTACTGGCTCGCTTCATTGTGAGGAAGATCATCAGACCTTAGGAAGTTTGGGTATGGAAGGATAAAAAGCAGTTGTAAAATCTCATGGTATGGTTATATGCAACTGAAATCAGAGGATAATTTGAGTGCTACAGCATGCTTGTGTTAAGTATTGCTCACTAGTAATGAATGATGTGAGGAAAGAAAGTGAAAATTTTAATTTTAAAATATTGGGAGGCCAGGAGTGATGTAAATAAAGAGAATGAACAGTAATCAGTAAATAGAAGTGGGGAAAAGCAGAGCTCCAAATTCACTGGTCAGACTAATAGAATTCTGTAGGTGAGTCAGGCAATTAAATACATCAAAATAATTAAATAAGGAGAGAATATGAAATAAAAAAGCTGAAAGATTTTAAAGAGGCATTGTGATAAGTACTGCTTTCTTTTAACCTAGCATAAGCCAGGACTAACTATTGCCATTAGCGAGCAACATGAATGTCAGCGAAACACCTCAGATTTTATACCAGTGTGGTCTGTGAGTGTATTTTGAATACTATAACCTAAAGGAAAATATGCCAACACAATGGAATGAAAATTATTGTCTATATTTCTGGTTACTTATACTACAAAAAGAAACAGGTTTTTTACAGAGGTGGAAAAGACAGAATTGAGAAAATTGAGGGATTTGAAATTGCTAACTACTTAAGAAATGCTGTCATGTGAAGGAGAACAGAGGAGGATGCAGAGGATATCCATGAAAAAGGCATGTAATTCTGTTTTGTACTTCCAATATTTTCATTGTTTTAAGTAATACAAAGGACAGTAATGATGCTAACACAAGATATTCTTGATACAAAGCAGTTGAGTGGAAAGAAGCTGATGTTAAACACAAGGTACTCCTTAGAAAAGCAACACATAGATAACAAGTCACGGCACTCCATATGAGGACACAGCACTGTAGGGCAACTCAAAGATAAGAGGAAGAAAGTCATGAGTTAATACCATTCTGAGGAAAAGGAAACAGACAAGATGGAGCTGCCAGAATCCATTAGATACTGGAAAGTAAAGCGGGTACCTCCTAACCAAAATCAGGGCAGATTATCATAATGCCTCCACACAGCAAATTCCCAGGAACAAAATAAATAAATAAATAAATAAAAATAGTTTTCATGCTGTCCATTCTCAGACTGACAGCAACTGAAAGAGGTAAGAATTAATATGAAATATGATTAATTTTCCATGTACTATAGTTTTCCTCAGCTTTGAATTTTCTAATAACAAAAGTAAAGGCAAAAGTAAATAATTAATATTCTGAATAGCCATGGAAATAGTATTTTCAGTTAGAGGATCATCTAGTACCAGAAGTATCTTTAATGTATTCTGCAATTCTATTATAAAGGTTGAAGACTATTGAAGTTAATTGAGCAATTCTTTGATGCTTAAATTTGAAGACGCTTTCCAGCATTTCATTATTATTTTCAGGTCAAAATGGCATGTCAATCAGTGTATTCAAAACAAGACTGAAGCCATCTGTCAAGCTGGCTAATTCCAGGATAATGCCATAGTTTATGTTTAGAGAGGTATTATGGAAGAGACAATAGCTACTGCAAAGCTATTTGAGCTTTACTGAGCCAATTCAAAAAACCCTTGCTGAATACATGTAAAAACCTTTTCCATAAATCTTCAGTAAGATTAAGCTGGAGTGACTTTTGCCCAAATATGAGTTTGAAAACAGAAAAATAAGTCATAAGTTTTGGATACAAGTATTAGAGAAAATAGAGTTACAAACCATGAAAGCCCATCAAAGCCACTGCAAATTTAAGTTTTGGCTCATGATACACTGTCAGATTAAAGAATGGTAGGATTAAAGAGAAACCAAACACTCTTTTCCCTCAGAAGACCCTAAAGCTGATGTACCAGGTATCAGAATTTGTCTAGCCAGTGGATTTATAAGATGTTAAATGAAAAAAAAAAATCTCCGTCCTTTTATGCAACTTATTTGTAATAAAAAATATTCAGACATCTTACGGTTCTCAGAGTTTCAGATATACAGACATGTCATGTGAAAAAGTGCAGGAGAAGACCAACACAGTTATCTTTATCCCCTGGTCACACCTGAAAGAATCACATGCATGTAGTGGCTTTGCACAAGTTCTCTGCTCTGCTTCAAATTCCTCCCATAAATCACACAAAACATTACTCTGAGGTAGCTCCTCTATCTGCTTTTCCACTTTCTTAGGAAAGCTTCAGCAGGATGACATTAGCATATTTAACCCTTTAAATACTTATATAAGCCTAATTTATCCATTACTTAAAAAGACTGTACCTTATCTCTTCTGGTGGTCTGAAAATCTATACAAAATTAATACCTAAAGAATATGGCTGGTCCTCCTTCTTTGAAAACTGCATGCATTTTCTGTGCTTAAATATGTTGTTCTCAAGATGGCATGTAAATCTTGAGGAAATAAGCAGCAGTCACACCTTCTTAGTCATATCTGCTGATTAGAATTCATCCTTATCTCAGTCACTGTAGCACCCTTGCAATTAGCTGAGTGTGATTCTTCTTTCTGCAAGCCAGTCCCTGTTCCAGAAGAGTTTGCCTTTTAAATGATCAAGGCAAAGAGAATCAGATAAAAATATACCTTATACACAGAATGAATAATCCAGAGATGGCAAATATAATTTGACTCCATGCTATTTTTCTGGGTTTGCTCATAAGAATCAACGTGATTGTAACAGGATGCCTCGCTCAGGAAGAGGGTAGGAGATCAAGCATGAAGGTTTGAGGAGAAGCTCAGGCAAAGAGCCCATGAGCACAAGTGGTGTAACGCTGAGGATAATTAGTCCAGAAAAACCCAGGCAATGCCATTGCTGGTACTGTGCTATATCTCATTAACTTCTTCTTGCAGTTTCTGCATGCAAAAACCCAAAAATTCTAATAACAGAAGCTATAGGGCTTGCAGTTTGAATTTATTCAGCCCTTCACAAGCCCAGCAGAAAAAAGGTAAACATCTGCTGAAAATGGCAGGCAAGAGCCCACTGTTCCCTGCACCAACCAAACGTCTGCATGTCTGGAAAAGGGCTTTGGTGTTCTTCAGTACGACAGAGTGAGGGCTGGCAGTTTGCAGAGTCTGTCCCTGAAGGGGAGGTCTCCTCTGCAATGATGCTGTAGTATTAGTTTCTCTCATCATAACACAGTACAGGGAGCATGCCACACTCCCAAAAAGGCTGTGCACTGTGCTAGCCTGATGCAATGGGAAGACTTTTCTGAAGAGGACAAACAAGCAAATTTTTCATAGTAGATTACTTTGTCATGATTTTCAAGTACCGGTAATCACAACTTAGGCAGCAGTGAACTAAACTCGTCCTATAAAATAAAAAGTGAACAAACGAAAGACCAGGTTTGACTCTTCTGACAACACACCTTTTTTTATTTTGTAATAGGCTTTGTGGTCACAACTAGACATAAATAGTGCATTTCTAGACAATGAAAAATGGCAAATTCTCTCACACTACATAGGTAGAATGGCGTTCAAATGCTGGTGCTATTTTTCCTTATGCTTTTATCAGACTGAACATAGTGTATCAACAGAATATCATAGTAGGTAGAATGAGTACGAAGTAGTTTTTCATAGACCTGCTAATGTTTTTGAATCCGTTCCTCTTCTTATCAAATAAGAGTACTGATGATTCTGTTTGGCAATGCGATTTTTCTTTTACATTTTAAACTCATTAAATTTAATGAATGTATTAAAGGTCAGAGGCATAAAGGAAGCATTTACCACTACAGCACAATGTGAGAAAGCTGAAAAATATCAGCAATAATGAACACAGTCAGGAGACTTCTAATCACACTGCATTATTTAAGGCCATTTCTCCACTATTTAAACTGTGTGTTTTGCTGAAAGTAGTTAGGAACAGTCTAAAACAAGAACACAGAGCACACATTGCAACTAACCATTGTTAGAGAAAACCTAGAAGAAATACTTCAAATTTCCAGAAAAAAAAAGTACCAGTATCAATCAGTAAGAGAAATAAGAAATGAGAATACATATTACTGCACAATTATTTTTTATTGCTTCTTAATTATGTCTTCTAATATATTATACAAAGATTAAAAAAAAGTTATTTTCAGAATACTAAAATGCTTCATCTTTCAAAAAAAGAGAGAGATTTTTAATACCTTGGAGAACTTGTTTGAGCTTATGAATTTGACCCAGCATGGTCTGTCAGGATGTTTGCATGAAATTTCCGTCTTCAGTTTGAATGTGAAACTGGTTATCCTCTCTGCTGTGCTTTGCTCTTCTATAGAACTTGAGCCCCGCAGAAGAGGATGTGAACAATAATTTTGCATAACACAAAACTAGCTAAAATGTCGAACTCCAATGATCATCTCTTAGATAGAATAGTTTCCTGATGGCAAATCAGGTTCTCAGTGGGAGCATCAGGGCTAGTGGTAACTGAGCAGAGGCGGGGTGCTGATCATCTGGAGACTAACTTGATGAGAATTCAATAAGAAACACAGATGAAAAGTCACCTGGAACACACAGCTGGCATAAAACTGGGTATAAATCTTTCCTTTTTAACTCTGGGGCAGGGAAGAAAAGAACTTCTCAAAGGAAAGACAGAAAAAGTCATGTTTTGGGGAAGAATTTATATGCAGGAAGGAACTTGGGCATGGCTGGTGTTTCCATTGCTGAGATCAGGATCCTGACCCAGCTTCAAGAACTGTGAGGAAAAATGCTAACAGTTTAAAAAGGATGTGTGCTATCTCACTTTGAAATACACACTCTAGTAGGTTACTGAATTACTCCTGAAATTGAAACAATGGGCTTCCATTAGCCACTCTTGTAAAGCGAGACTCTTTCTGGTAATAGCATATAAAGCAGATCTAATCCTCAGACTGTAATGTCTGAGGCCAAATATCCCTTTTTATCTTCTTGCTTCTCCTGAGAATCAATTCTTTCTCTCTTCCTCACAGAACAGTCAAGGCTTTCCTCCCTCATCAACTCCCACTCCTCCAAAACACTTCTTCTCATCATAAAACAAGTTCTGAATTTTTTAAAACCTAACTTCTAACAGTAGAACAACTGCAAAGAGCATAATGGCAGAAAATTATGAAGAAAACCCAATAATTTCTGAAACCCTCAGGACTTAGTACAGGAACAGCTTTCTTTACTCATTAAAAATATTTCACATCTGAAACCACTGAAATCAGGCAGCAATAAAAATGCCTATCTGAGACATCTAAAAATTATATCTACCCCCAAAACAGGATATGACTATTGCTGAGTGACGTAATCACCTCTGTAACTATAAGTGATTGTAATTTATGCACATGAAAAGCTCTTAACAAGTTTAAAACCAACAAATTAAGAAGATACCAAAAAAGAGGATTAATGCACAAAGCATCTTGGACACTCTGTGTGACTTCATTTAGTTTGAGGTCTCCTCAAACTTGCTGAGTAATATCCATATATTTAATACAACCTTTATAATGAGTGAACACGTATGCTCTTTCTCCCTGTACCACTACAGGACACTGTGAGGAGCAGCTTTATGACCAGCGTAGGTGTGCAGGTGCTACCTCTGTGCATCACTGTTTGTGAGGAGCCAAAGGACCCAGCCTTCTAAATAAAACAGGACATGAAAAATTGTTCATCTTCCACAGGAAAAAGTCCTGCCCCAACGTCCCATGCTCTGGGCCCTCCTTCAGCTCTCTCTTCTCTCACCACTCCTGCCCTGCAGGTGTGAATTACAGCCAGTCCTCCCACGAACTAGAGCATTGGCCCATGGTCCAACCCATTGTTCAGTCTACCTTTCTCCCATGCAACTAATACCTGGGATCAGAAAGGTTTTCTTCACAGCCACTTTCAGTGCCCTGGGATGGATGGGGAAAGGGGAGGGATATCTGTCATTCCAATCCCAGATCCCCATCAGTCATGTATTTTAACATCTCTTCCTGCCTCAGTGCACCGGAATACTGGCAGCACAACACAACTACAGTGACATGAAAATGTGCCAATAAATGCCAGATTCACTCCAGCCTGGCCTTTATAGCCAGACTCCCAGACCCAGTGTGGTCCCAGCATTTGAACTCTGGACTTGGATAAATCCAAGTAGGAACCCTACATGTTCATCGTGGGCCCTATCTGAACAGTGTCCATTGCCCGTTCTACTGAATCAGTCAGTGAAAACGGGGGAGGCTGAGGCCATGGTCTGTGGGGCAGAGGGAGCACAGTCGGTGCCCGTGAGCCCTTTGGCTACCAACTACAATGCTAATGCTAAAGAGACTGAAATCTCTCTGCTCTTGTTCTACAGGTGAGCAGGCTGAGGGGGCAGAGGTTCACTCTGACATTATTTGCACACAGTTCCTCTATGCGTGGCCCTCTTCCCTCCTGTCATAAACAGGAAACAAAATCCAGCCCTAAGTGCTTTTACTGAGAGAAACAGGCTTGGCTTCCCAGATGTGAAAAGACTGAAGAGCTCAATTACTGAGGCTTTCTCATTTAAATTAAATTAACTGAATTAATGAGTTTTTTAAATAATAGTTTTTATTATTGATATTAACTTTCATTTTAATAAATTAATTATAATTCTGAGCCATAACAAAGAGAAGAACAAAACTAAGTTCTAAGAATGAGAAATAGCATCAATGCTTCTCATGCTCAATGCATTGCTCAGGAACAGAAATTTGTCTTAGAAAATTTTAAATAGTATTTCCTATTTCCTAAACCATTCTTTGCTTATTGAGGATAAATTTATTTCCACCAGGGCTGACAAACTGCTGACATTCAAGCTCTCCAGCAGTTTTCAGAAGAGCCATAAGTCAAAGGATGCGTGTAATCTCAGTGACTCCTGCCAACAGCTTTAAAATTTGAAAAAGATAAGAAGATGTTCTAGAATGCAGAAAAAGATAAAAAAAAATTCCAGACTTTTGTTCTTGGTTTCTGGTACTCAACATATATCATCTGGTTTTTTGTAAACTATTGAGTCTTAATACCATATATGTAAAAATTTTTGTCCCAGTACTAGACAATAGTATCTGTACTTCTTAGATGTAAGTGAAATACAACATGGTCTTTATTAACAAGATGTGATTTGTTTCCCCATGAAAATTATAAGATTAAAAATAATATTGCCTTGCATTTAACAACATGTTTTTGAAAATATGCATCAAAAAGTGTTAAAAAAGACCTTTTCAAGCAACCAGTGCAGGAAAGCATACAGAGATAAAAATGAACTGCAGGGAAAATAATAAAAATTAAAAAGGAAAAACATTACAAGAAATAATTGTAGATCTTAAATAAGAATGGATGGAAGGGCACATACTGAGATAGTTATAACACTTTACCGCCTCAGACTTTTACTCAATGAGCCTTGACAAGTACAAAGCTATGAAAAGTTAAGTCTTTAGAAGTAAATTTAAAGAGAATGAAAATACTCATTTTCACTGCACTTTAAAGAAAATACTGATGACATCACTTTACCTTTGTGAGAAGGTCACCCCACATTTTTGTCACTATTCCAGAAAAGAAAAAAACTAGTTCCATGTGCTTTTGTTCTCTATTTCCATAAGAACAGGTACTTCCCAGTAACTTCACTTTAATGATTCCTGATGGGAAATAGAGCAAACAATTTCTGTGCATTTCATCCTCAAAGTCATTATATCCAGTAGAATAAAGGAATGTCCAAAAAATCATAAACAGTAAGAAATTATGTTAAATGAGAAAATAATTAAAAAAAAAAAAAAAGGAAGAATGAAGGACAGCAGAGCTGAAACCTTCTACCAGCTTCCACACCAGCTTGTCTTTCCCATTTAGTCTGACTACAAAGTGCAGCCCTCTTCTAAATACTATACAGGAGTAAATGAAGACTTTGAGTTGAGCTGAACTCAGTGGTATTCAACAAATTGTTTGTCTCACCTGTCTTCAGAAGACTTGTATTCAAGTCATATTCCCACTGCTGCATATCTATCCCACCATAGGTTAGTTTTTTAAGTCAACTAATCAGGCATGCTACATCTAAGAAGGGTGTTACTGTCAGGCCTCAAACACACAACACTGGTTAAAATACCTGCAAGTAGTATTTTAAACATTTAGTTGCCCTTGTTTTTAAGCACTTCAGTATTTGCACTTGCTTCATGAGTCTAATATTTTTTTGTGCAGTCTTGAGAGCTAAACCTTATATTCTTTTTTGAACTGACAGGTAATGTTCTAATATAGATCAGCTTACTGTAGCTGGTTGGGCTTGCAGTCTGAAAGCCCATCAAAAGGCAAAAATCTCACAACAGAAGCATGAGAGTCATCAGTACCTTATAAAACATGAAAATCAAGTCCGTGGAGTGGACTCGCCTAGCCAGTCTCAGGCAATATTTTTTTTACTCAGATAAGAAAGTCAGATAAATACACTTAAAGTGGAATATTTAGGAGGACATTCCCAGGAAGTAATCTCTAAGACACAAAAGGATATACTAACAGTCTAGACATATTTTGCCACAAAGAAACATCACTTTATGCTGTTGAAATTGCGCATGCAGAAATAACAAGGAGGAATTGAACATTTAATTAAAGCAGAAGTGTCATTGTGAAAAAAGAGAATAAGTGGCAGCAGGAATGAGGAGATTAAAACACACTCCTGTTTTTCATCCACAGCTTTCAATGTTTAATGAATCCAATAAACACTTTAGATAATGAACCATTGTTAACTAGCTCAGCAGGTTTTGTAGCATTTGGAGATCAGGAGACCTCATTCCTCATGTTCACTAACAGAAATCTAAGGCATAGCAGGATTTTGGACCAGGTCCTTTTTATTGTAGGATAGATGGAATGGTTTCTCCACAGCGCTGTCTAGCTCCTAACCTCCACTATTCCAGATTCTGTGTATTCATATAGAGAGCTAGCCTTTGTCTTGAATTGTCTATTCTCTAAATAGAATAGCTAAAGGCATTAATGTTATTATTAATTAATTTCACTGATGAGGAATTTAGGCAGGTGAGGAATTTCAGCAGGGAAATTAAGAGGCATGACAAAGGCCAAGTGGCAAAATCTGTGACTGACCCCAAATATGTTGAATCAGGGCCCTTTAATATGGACTCATTTTTTGTCCTTATGTTGATAAGGGCTCTGCTAATAGTAGATAGTTAATTTTGCTCCATACAGACATTTATTTTGAGTGCTACAGACAGAAAACAAAAACAGAGGGAAAGAAAGAAAAAATATCCTTCTCATAATCATTATGGTCTGCTGTCCTGGCAATTTTCTGCCTCTCTTTGGCAAAGAGACAAGAATAATCAGCAATCAAAGACGTTATAGACAGTAAACAGAATTGTATTTCCTATAATCACACCCCTACATACACTGCTGCTGGGCTGTTAGATATGCACATGTTCTCTGTGAATTCCCAAAGGAGTGAGTAGGGTATTTTTGAAGGTTAATAGAAGAATTATGTTTCTCTTACAAACAGCCTGCCTCTTGAGCCCTCCAATCATCACGTACCTCTATTAATTTAGATTTATATTCAAAATGTTAGTAGCCACCCTTCCAAATAGCTATAGGCACCCACATACCATGAGCAATGAGTGTTAATACAATACAATAGTGTTAAAACAATACAATGTGTTAATACAATACAATAGTGTTAAAACAATACAATGTGTTAATACAATACAATAGTGTTAAAACAGTAACAACAAAACAAGAAAAGTCTATATATTTTATTTAAATGCATTTTTCATTAAGAAAAAGGAACATTCAATACTGCATAGAATTCAAAGCCCAGGAATATTAAGTATTCAACCCCAAAAAATGCTTGCAGGGAAAATCTTACCATACACTTCTTTAAAACAGAGTTCTTTGTGTGAAATGATTCAGGGATGTGGTGAAGACGGATTGGCTCAAGCAGATTATTTGAACTACTATGGGTTAAAAGTGAGATCTTGAACTGTAATTGAAAAACAAGGAACAGCCTAGTCTGACCATATCCTGAGAATGAAACCCTGTCTTTAGAAATCTGTCTTTGTGGTTTCATCACTCTGAACTGTAAACAGTATCAAAGAATCTCCCACTGCAATGACATAATGAGCCAGTCTTCAAAGCTACAGCTAATTTTGAATGATTGTTTTATTCCTTCCAGGTACATTTTAAAAGATGAGGTTTTAGCTGAAGTAACTTCATAGTTATCTAACAGCAATCCACATTTTTCTTGAGAGAATTGTGTTTGAATAATCTGTAAGCAGAAATTTTTAAAATTCAAAAAAGACAAGTCTTGTCTGGAAATTCTCAGGAATAAAATAATGCCTTGTATTCTAAAGAAATATTGTTTCTAATTGTCTCACAATATCCCTAAATGGGACATCTGACTGTATGATATCTACCAATATCTTTTTCTCAGACTGCATTTGCCCTTCTCTGTTTCATCAAAGTTAACTTCCCATCTTGAGGCCTCCCCAGCCACCTAACTTATATTCCCACCATCATGTATTGGCCATTCATTCACCGGCTTTCAAAATGTCAGAGCACTTGTTTTCTAGATTTTTTTGTATTCTGACCTATGCAACCATTTGTGTTCATTCTTCAAAGTTGTGACTGCATCTCCTGGACAAACGCTCAGTCTTGCTCTGAGCTAAACCAAGTCTGCCTTAACAGTCCAGTGAAAGCCTGTGTTGCACATTGAGACCCATGCAGCTGAAAGTACTCTGTCATTTGGTACCCCAAGCTGTTGACAGGAAGCTGGCTTGGATACCTTTAGAGAATCAACAGCCACATCTCAGAGTCTGGATGCCTTCCAGTACCACAGAGCTACCCGGTCTCTTACTAATCCAAATTATATCTCTATTGAATCGACAGGATGTATTAGCCAGGCATACTTGGGAACTCTCTGTCCTGTCATGAGAATGCCACATGCCTGTATCCTGGTATGCTGCACCACAGGAATGTTACTAGAGAGACAGCTCAGGGGAGCAGTTTGTGTCCTTAGAATCACAGAGTAGTGTTATAGAGTCATAGATGTGCAATAATAGAATCATTAAGGTTGGAAAGGACCTCCAGCGTCACCGGGTCCAACCTTTGAACACCACCGTGCCAAGGAAACCATAACACTTAGTGCCACATTTACTGAACTCTTTCACAGATGGTGATGCCAGCACCTCCCTGGACAACCAATTCCAATGCTTAAGCACCTTTTTAAGGAAAAAATTCTGTCCAACCTGAACCTCCCCTCATCCAGCTTGAGGCCCTGTCCTCTTGTCCTGCTGCTATTTGCCTGTGAGAAGAAGCCAACTCCCACCTGGCTACAGTCTTCTTTGAGGATGTTGCAGAGAGCAACAAGGTCTCTGCTGAGCCTCCTCTTTTCCACACTAAGCAGTCCCAGCTCCCTTGGATGCTCCTCAAAAGACCTGGGCTCCAAAGACCCTTCACTAGCTCTGTTGCCCTTCCCTGGACATGCTCCAGCAAATCTATGTCTTTCTTGCAGTGAGGTGCCCAGAATTGAGTACAGGACTCAAGCTGCAGATTCATCAGTGGAACAATCACTGCCTAGTCCTGCTGGCCACACTATTTTTGATAAAGGGCAAGGTCCTTTTCCACTGATCAGTTTTGCAGCCACTCTTACACAAACCTGTACGCTGCATGGCAAGAGCAGGCACAAGGGCAGGCAGTGCTGGTGGCACCCTACAGCTGCCTTCCCCTGTCCCAGCACAGACACTTCTTCCCTCCTGCTGCCTCTGTTTCACCAATCTCATAGCTCAGCACAGCCTTTTGGGCAGTCACAGAAGGGTCAGAAAAGGCTTCTGGCTCCTGAATATGGTGCACTCATTTTCTGTTATTCAAGCCATGATCCTTGAATAGGTGCCCCTAAAAATACTAATGTCAGACAAGTACCTTCAGCTTAAATCCTCCTGGTTTACATGTTTACGTCACTACAAAAACCTGCTTTAAACTCTAGTTTTGGTTGTCTTACAAAAATCTTTGGTTCATAGTGAATGGAGGGTATCTCCATGGTTGCACTTTGATAACATCAGGATGTCTAACCCAGCCCCTATAATTTCTGAATGTTTAGCATTACTACAAAAACACAGAAAAACATTCTACTGGAAAGAGATGATCCTGAAAAACCTTTTTATATAACTTTAAATTGTTTAAACAGCTCTCCAGCTCTCTGTAAAATGGGGAGCTGTGTTCAATGTGATTCCCTTGAAAAAGTCTTGCCCCAAAGAGGATCTCACGCTTATCCAGCTGAAGGCTTCTCTTAGGGCTGATGAATGGAGTAGATTTTGGAGTCAAGCTGTAGCCCTGGCACAGCCTTTTGTTGATTCTTAAATTCAGCTTTCCTACTCCAAGAGAAATATAGAATCAGTATTATCCTGAACACCTAGCTTGTATAACACTGATTCAGGTTCCCTGAAATGACTGTCCCCTCAACTTGTTTGCTTAGCTGTTTCCTCCTTCTTGTCTTTATTTACTGTAGCCGTAGTTATTTAAACTGTTTATTGGAATCACTAATATACATCAAACTCCTACTCTATCAGATTGCTATTTTTGTTAAATTAATAATTCTTGTCTCTGTGTTATTTATTTAGGACTCTTTTAACTGTTCTTAATCTTTGACTTTGTCCAAAAACTGCTCGTCTACCCAGCCTGCTAAGTATTTCCCATCTTTTACTCAACTGGATGATTTAACTCTCACTTGCACATTTAACTGCTATCTTTCTGTTAAAAGGTGTGTTTCCTTCTGAGTTGTGAACTTATTATCTGAACTGTAAAAAACCAAAAACACCAAACAAACCAAACAAAAAACTTGAAATCATAGATTTAGGAAAAACTGCAACAAAAGAAGAGTGATAGGAGTACCAGGCAGTTCCTTTTCTGTTCCAAATTCTTTTCAATTTGTAACTGTTACTACAGCTACAGTTTTACTCCCTTTTCTTTAGAGAGAAAATAGATGTGAATAAAACTCACAATAAGACATTTCTGGCATCTGATATCAGTCATTTTCCTTCTTTGGGTAAACATGGCAGCATTAAAACTGCTTAGCCTGTTGGCCCAACCAAACAAATCTGTTACCCTTTTTTGTTAATAGCTTGTCACCAGCTGACTCTTACAGGCCAAATACTAAACAGGTCCCCAACCATCCACTCTGCTAGTGCAGATAACATTTGCACTTGCAAATGGCAATTTATCTGGTGGCCATGTGTGTAATTGTCTCATTTTGCCTGTGCACATCTGGCCTTGTACATGTAGATAGGAACAAGCAATTCAGACAACACAAAATCAGAAAGAACTCTGAAGAATGATCACTAGTAGTTCAAACTCTTTCCTCCAGAAATGCAACCTCATGTGGCCTGGTATCATTGGCAGAACCCTTGTCAGGAAGAAGGCAGATATCTCTTATCCTCCCAAGGTCAGTATTCACCATAGAAGTAAGCAGGTATTTACTAAGCACTTTAGTGATCCTCCTCTCTAGAGCTTTATTCTCCCTAATTTTGCAATAATACCACACTCATAATGTACTGCATATACATTATTACATGCACTATATTACAGAAAAGAATACAATGAATTTCAGAATTCTTAATTCCCCCATTTTGGAGCCTTACAACAGGAAAGCAGTGTGGAATAATAAGATACACACTAGAAAGATGCTACTGCAAACTCTTGATACTCTAGAAGAGAATTCATTGTCCAACTTACTCAAAGAAAGAAAAACTGAACTATGACCTCAATCAGGCCCTGAAAATCTCAGGTCTAGGATTAAAGCCATAACTCAGACATAAATAGCTCTTGGTAGGACACAACTGCTTAGTACAATCTTAGACACGTAGAGGAATGGTACCAACCCTCAAGATACCTCTCTAACCCCAGGTGTCTGAGATTTGTGAGCAGGCAGCTGAGTTCCATGCTTAGAAATGAAAAATTCAAATACAAGTGGGACACAGGATATTATGATTGTTCCTTAACTGTCTTTCAAGAGGACAAGTTAATAGTGGCTGCCATCCAAGTAACTTTGAAAATGCAGCCCTGGGATCTCCAGAGTATCCAGGCATCAGACTCCATACTGCACACAATTATTCCTTATTACTGTTTTCATGTTGCTGCAGTAGATCTTGAAGGGACTGGGGCAAGGATGAGCTGAAAAATTGACACCCAGACTGAGGTACAGTACCAGGAACCTACAAATGAGGAAATTTATGTAGAGAGAAAAGACAGGCTGGGTATTTTCCCTCAGAAGGATGGAGTACTTTGGGCACTTGTCCCTCAAGGTACTGTTTCCAGTGAAGTCAATAAAGGTTATGTGTAAGGGTATGACTCACCACAGATAGAGTAAAAATAATATTTTTAAAAAAAACAAACCACAAAACAAACAAAAAAGACAAACAAAAAACCCCCACAAAACACAAAAACCTAATGTAATATGAAAATAAACATTTCTTTCAGGACACTACCAATACTTAGCTGAGGCAGAAATTATTACAGTAAGCAATTAGTAATACTATTTAACACAAAAGAGATACAAAATAAATATTTTTTACACTGATTTTATTCTCTTCAAGAAGAATTTGATGTAGTATTGTTGAAAGATATTCTCCATCAAGTAGAACTTGCTACTATTTATAGTATTGCAGTTTTACATTTCAGTTTGATCACAAACACCTTTCCCAGACACTGCTGGAGGCTAAGAAATGATTCAAAGGAAATTTTTGAAGCTGTTCCTCTGCAGGCTGTCAGCGCACACTGTAGTGTTTTGAAATGTGCATGTGTGAGCACAAATGGACATGTGGTTATCAGTGTGAATATCATTCCTTGCAGTGGTTCTCTCTCCTTCCAAAGCTATCTGACAAAGGACAGACACTCTTAATAATAACTCTTGTTGCCAACATCATTCTACACCTCTTCTATTTCAGGGTGTGCACAACAGGTTGCTATTATGCTGCTTGATGGATTTCAGAATGGTTCCACTTTGGAAAGGCGGAAAAAGAAACAAAACCACTTTACTACTTTCACTTGACTGCCAGAGGATATTTTTCAACGTTTTGTAACCAGGTAGTCTGAGAGGTTTCAATGAAGGCAAGAAAGAAAATAGATCTTCAATGAAATGTAAGGATTGCAATATCATTCAGGGTGCTTCATAGATTGACTGAGCTCATATGCACGGGTGACTGAAGAAGTCATTAAAAAGGTGAGCCTCAACTGCTGTATGAAATAAATTTATTTTTTTTCTGTCCATATGTTTTTGAAGATAGTAACAGGATTTTCACTTTGGTTTCAATTCTTTCCAGCTGGGTAATTTGTGTGCCACACTTTCAAGGCACCCACTAGCTAAATAGCTATAACTTCTGGGGTTTAATGCATCTCAAAACACATCCCTCACAGTTCATGTGGTAGAAAGCAGGAGAAAAATATTTTCATTTGACAAATTAGGCACTGCCTCCTCAAAACAATCTAATATTTATAGATATTCTGACAGACTAATGAATAGATAGATACATTTGCATAGAAGGACAAGTACTAGTTTCTAGATGAAAGAACAGAGCAAAGTGATAAAATGTTAAAGTCAGACAAATACGTCATGTAGGTTCTGATTATGCCATCTGACTGTCAGGAGAAAAAGCAGTAACTTGCTAGCCACATCTCAAGCAGATAATTCTGCAATCAAAAAGGCTTTGAACATTTCTCCACAGCTTGAAGAGTTTGGATTTTTGGACTCTGTTGGTACTAGTTATATTTTGCTATTGTTATTGGAATGGTACATTTGAAATGATCTCTGAAAAGTATTAGTACGTATCGAAGGAATACAACAAACTTAGATGCCTTAATTTCAACCAGTAAAAAAAGAAGAATATCTAACATCTTATCTTTGCTATGATATTATTACATAGAAGAAATCTGACGTAATTTTTTATTCAGCAGGCTCATTATTCCACTCCATATCAAGTACATTTTTCATGTCATCATCAACATGAAACTGGTATAATGGAAACTGTAAGAAGGGATAATTTAGTTAGAAAAAAATCCATTATCTAATCAATAGTGGAATGGAATATTTAAAAGTCCAGCAGGGTACTGTGGGAATTAAGGCATCACTACATTTATGTGAGATGAGCTAGAACAACTTTTTTACTGGCAGGTATTTTTATGAGCACTAACAAAGTATAACAAAGTGAAAATAACTTTGTAAAGAATATGTCTCTAAGATGCCTTGGAGACCCTAGCTGTGAATATACAGACTTCCCAGGAAGGATGTAGAGATAGAAGTTTAGGTATTTGGTCTGTAGGGACCCTGAAGGGGTTTGATTAGCACCGTAAATAGGAGTTTCTGTTGTAGATGTTATTAAGCTGTTTGAGAATCTTAAGGAACCTTGTTTATCAAAGAGAGAAATCACAGCTTTATAGATATGACTAGCTAATCATAGGACAGAGATAAAAATATAACATTAAAGAGTCTTTGAAGACTACTCTGCAGCCCTTACTTGCACTGAGTTGCACTTAGGCTTTCAAGGAGATCACAGTGGAACAAACTTAATATGAGAAGAGTCAGAGAAATATGCTTAATAACACAATAAAATAGAACAGGTGCTTCCCTCTTGGCTTAGGGCAATCAGCTGGAGTTGCCTACAAAATGAAAGAACCAGGAGGGTACCTAACCAGGTAATGCACTCCTTAATTTCTGCTGGGAGACAAAACACTAGACTAAAGCTGGTCCTCAGTTGTCAGCATGTAAGTGAGAAGTCTCAAGGGAGAGAACAGAATTATTCCCTCAGAAGTGTAGCATTTCTTAAACACTTTCCTGGGTGGAGGTACAGATGAAGAGCATGTGAGCAGTGTTTGGGTTTGCAAAGGTGATTTGCCCTTACTGCTGCAGAGGAAGGGAGATATATCAGGCCCAGCCAGGTCTCAGAGTAGAGCAGTGCTTTACACAGTCCCTGTAGCAGCCCTCTACTTCCAAGAATGGAAAGCAATTCTATCTTGATAACGAGATAATGCATTGCTCACATAATACACAGAATCATGAGAAAATAATATAACAATTGTTTGCTATAAATTGGCAAGACAGATATTGTACAGGTAATGCTTTCACCATGAGTATCTTGGCCAGAAGAGCATGGGACATCCCTAGGAGATACGCAGGAGCTAGGACCAGGCTGCCCTTCCACAAATCTTTGGAGCAAGTGTTACACATAGGGACTGACCTGTGCTTTCAACATTCTTTTGCATGAAAATCATTCAAATTCTCAAAGAATCCCAGAGATTCATTGTCACTGGACTTTCTTTTGGTGAACCCCTCACTTTCCTGTATGGGTGACTAAAGAGTTTTTCTGGTCCTTGTCATGGGCTGACCACATGAACAGCCCCAGCACAACTTCTGAGTTACTGAAATAATTAATTCTATTTCTTATTCCTTTCCCCACAGTGCACTTTACAGAAAATAGTATAAACGCCTCATCAATTACTAGTATACTAATATTTCATCTTAGTCTAGCTAGCTATTTTGCTCATAGTTTATTTTCTCTTCCTAGTTAATCTAACTCTTCTCTTCCTAAAATGTCACAGAGATCTTCGGCCTCTCAAGAACAGGCCCTATCACCAGATCCCTTGTAATTAGACCTTATCTGTTAATTCAGATAAGACTTGTGGTTGACTATTCTTCAGCAGCTCAAACATCCATCGATCACTGAGGTGCATTATTGGCTTCCTCTTCCATCAGCTCTTCAGTAGCATTATCTTGTGAATTGGATTTCCAGGACAAGTGAAACTGAAGACAAGCACCTCTGAGATGCTAGCAATTTGAAACACCAGCGAAAGAGAAAAGGAGAAAAGGAAGGGTTTGGAATGCTGAAAAGGTACAGCCTTATCCAGGTGCAGCACTCCAGCCCAGAGGTACAAGTTTCCAGGAACAAAAACTCATATCAGCATCTTCCTCACTCACTAGTTCTTTGTAGATAATTTGTATCTGACATCCAAGGACAGGACTAACCCCACCCCTAAAATTTTGATTGATTTTTTCCCCCAGTTTGTTGTTGACATAACTTTGTAGCAAAACAGACGTTAGCGTCATGTGTAAATATTATACTGGATAAGTTTTGGAAGTCACTACGACTTTCAAGAGTGAAGAGTGCTGCGGGTCTGAAGAGGAGGTAGGGCATCATTCTGCACATAGTTCAGTTCCACTGGTATAGATAGTCATTACAAAGACACCACAGACATATTAAAGCAGAACTTGACATGAGGTTATGGGTGACAGAAGTTCTGAAGGTTCTTTTCAACTGCAAGAACCAAAAACTCCTACAAAGTTAGCTTTCCAGATTCTCTTTGGTTACTGCTTTACATTTTCAAAATTCATATCTCTACTCTCTTTTTCCAAATACTTTATTTTTTTTCAGCTTGATACTTAGTTTTATTACATCCTTCAAAAGACTGGTAAAGTGATCAGAAACCCTAGCCAGAAAAAGGTCATGGACACAATTACCCTTGCTTTTCTGTGAAAGGAAAAGCTGGCTTTACTCCAGGAAAAACAAACAAACAAAAAACAACCAGCCAAACAAAAAAATTTCAAAAACTAGAAAACAAAAAACAACTCACAAGCATTTATTTGATCTTCTGAGCTGCACAACTAAGGAAATACCGTAAGTGTAGGGTCTATGGTAAGCTGACATGGTAGGGCAGACATGGGGTCAAGCCTGTCGTCCCTCCCCTCCAAGCCTCCTTAGCTCCCAGACTAGACTGTCAAGTTGCAGAACCGCCTGCATCAGTCTAAACTATTGCCTGTCTGGAGCTACTCTTCCATCCCTGTCAGCTGTACTCAATCCTCAGCTGATGTGAAGGCTACGAATAGATCTGGAAATTAAATGGATAAGTTAGGAATGTTTTCTTTCTCCGTATACTTGAAGATTTTTGCAGTTGCTTTTTGGCCTTCATTTTTGTCTTGAAACCCAGAGGAGGCAAAAAAATAAATCAGTAAAAGAACAAGTACAATGGAAATTTAAATTGCTTGACTTGAAATTTGACACATGCTAATGTCTTGACAAAAGTTTCACACAATAGTACACCTATGGATATAGAAATAAATATCACACACACACACACATCTTGAACACCTGCCAAAAGGTTGGTTGTCTTGCAGATTCAAAAACTTTTGGCATCAATCCTGCAAAAGCTGATTGAGGTCTGCATCCCTAACATATCTGCCTGCTCACAGAGGGCAGTTAGTAACTCAGCTGAGAACCAAAACATGAGTAGCTACAGGACTGGACTGAGCTTTTAATTACCCACTATAGGCACCCCTTGGAATCCTGAGAGCTGTTTGACTGCAGTCTCAAAGCATCCCAAAAGTCATACCCTTTTATGTTCAAAACACACGTGTCTCTCAAATCACTCTCTTTTGTTTCTGCCCACAACTTTGTTTGAATAAAGACAGAACTAATTCCTATAACTAATTTAAAGATCTGTCATTATCACATACAAAAAGTACTTCAAAGCTAAATGAATTATCAATTCTCTTATCAATACTCCTATTTATTATATTACATTGTACCCAATTCTGTCCTCATGGGAAACTGGCAGATCACAAGGATATCTTACTCTACTTTATTAAATTCTGAAGAAAACAAATTTGTGACATGTTCATTCTCCAGTATAAAATAATCTCAAGCAAAGATAAGACAGGCATCTTACCCTCATTTGCTTCCCTGAAGCTATCTTTGGTATTTTTATATACATTGTTAATTAAGGATTAAGATCACTGTTTTTCCTGGGGCAGCTCATCTGCTAGCAGATATATTCTTAGATCTAGACATTTTTGGTGAACCAACCTGTTTATTGCAACCTCTTCCCTAATTTTTGTATATTTTGCATTGATTCTTGACACTTAAGATTTCTGCTACTCTATAGATTAAATGAGGTGCACTGCAAACTCCTGATGTTTTGTATGTTGCTTCTCAATTTCAAGCCAGCAAGAAGAACAAAAAAATCCATTATGAGCAGCATATAATATATACATTACATATGTATATATTACTCCACATGGAGAGAAACAACACACATTTATGGAGAGATGTTGCTGACAGCTATTAATGATACAGACAGTTGACTCTTAATGACTGCCTTCTTTGGACTTAAGAGAGTTTGAAAAGAGCAAGGCAGACTGAAGCAAACTGAATATTTTAAATCATTATTTATAAAAAACTCCACTCCAATTAAATTTCACTGTCTGGCTAAATTTAATGTTTGGAATGTCTGTGTTCATTTTCTAGGTTTTATGCTTGCTTTTGACTCCTATAGGAACCAAAGTAATGTGACAGATGGACTTGGTGGTGAAAAAAGTAAGGATTCACAGACAATCTGTCACAAATAAGATATTTCAAGGGAACGTCAGCCCGTCATTATAGCAGAAAGCAGGTGACAAAAAAAAAGACAAAAAAAAAGAGGGAAGGTTCATGTCAGGGCAGTGAACAGGAAATTTGGTGGAGAATAAGAGTTAACAACATTGGTTTCTTCTATAGGAACACAGGAGAATAACTTTCACATTTATTTCTTGATGCTATTAAATATATTAAAAGTAGCTGTACATGCAATTAGTAAGAATCCAACCCAGAATGCAGACAGCTTAGCTGACTGCATACAGACTCTGGTTGGCTTGCATAGAGATGCTTGAGGAAAAGGAAAGTCAGAGCTAGCCAAACATGGCTCTGTGTTAGCATGAAAATCAAAAATTTGAAAATATAAAAGTCCTGCATCTTCCTAGCTCTCTGCTGCTGTTAAAAAAAAGTAAAAATTAAAGTGCTCTGAAAGTCCCTTTTTAGCTCTAAAGAAGAAAAGTAAAGTGACTTTTGGTACATAACATCAGCAGAGACAGCAGAAACACAATGCCCATCCCTAGATTCACATGATATGTACCAGGCATTGGATAGATGATGGCAGACAAACGTTGGAGGACAATAACTTCCAACTCCTAAGGATTTTTCATTCCTCAAAATGATATATTGCTTTTTTCTTATATTCCACAGTGATCTCATACAAACATACACTGCTTGTTTTCAAACTACTTTCCAATCCCATGCATTCCAGCTAACAGCATTGATAGCCCAATGGATTTAGTCAACAGCACTTCATTTGTAAAACATACTTTTATTTTGTTTTTCTTTTTCTCTCGCACTCTTTACTTCCCCCTCCCCTCACCCCCCAACCAGGATGCAGATACAACAGTCTGCATTTTTTAAATTCTAAGTGAAAACCTCAATTGCCACACTTAAGCGATTTTTCATGCTGAAGTTCTGTATTCACTTCAGTAGCTGTGCTAAGTATGAAATAGAAAATCAAAGTGAAAGGGTCAGCAGAGCAAAAGGTGCAGCAGTAAGTCTGAGTTAACTTCACAGGCATGACACTGCAAGACTCTGACCAATCCACACATAAAAGCAGAGTTTAGGTGCCCTATGACCATGACATTACAGTGAAACATTTTAGCAGACACCTGAGAATATCTCAGAGGATGTACAACTGTGTCAGAGTGCACTGGTGAGAGCCAAAACATCCATTGGAAAACATGAATGGTCACACATTCTACCTTGAATGGGCTCATAGAGATTTGCTTTCCAGAAACGTGAGAATACACTTCTTCAAACCAACAATTAAGAGAAAAAAAACAACAGAAAATAAAGTAAGAAGCAAGGTGATTTTGTGCTTTCTCTTATCCCAAGACAAGATGACCTGCACCTATGCCACCTTGACTAGTAGAATGGAAACAGGAATGCTAGACATCTTTATGAAGCATCTCATCAGAATAATGTAACTAATTGTGAATATTGGATGAATATAATAATAATGAAAATAATTGTGTGCATGCACAATTATTTTCTCATTTCAAAAGTTACCCAATTTCTCATTGAGTGTATCCAGCTTCAAAAACATAAGAATGAACGATGTCTTTTTCCCTGATGAATAAAAGAGAAATTTGTAGTGTGTTATCAATGATTTTTACCTTATTTTGGAAAAACCAAGAAGCTGAGGCCTTTCTAATCTCCCAAACCATGATTTTTCCGGAGGACAAGCATTCTTGTAGTTTTTTGAACCTTTCGTTCTTTTCCAACATCTTTTTATAAATGAGGTCACAGCTTTCCTACATTGTGCTCTGCACCCACACACCAAGGTCACTTGTCCTTTCTTATCCAGGTTGCCACCTCCCCGCTCTTGCTTGTCTACCTTGGGATAACAGAACATAGACTAAGATACTTTTTTGCCACAACTTTGCAAGAGGAATAGATGTCCCACCACTATCTTTTCTTAGGACACCACCTGTAAATTAAGCTCCCTCTATATATGTCATGCCTCCAGCAAAAACAAACAATGGGCATCATGCAGAAATTAACTGAGATAGATACATTAGCTGGTGTTTGTCAGGTCATGCTGAGCCTTCCTAAAGAGGTATGATGCTGAAGTTGAGGCCAGTCCCTAAGAAAGCAGCCATGTCACCTGGCAAAATCTTCCTTTAGGGAGTCCATGACTCAGCCATTTAACCTCCATTCCTCTCGTTATCCTCACTTGTACAGGTTAAAGCTCACGCACAGCAGCACAGTTCCCTGTGGGCATTGCAAGTGCTGTACCAAGTGACCTGGTCACACAGAGGAGTTGCAAAGTGCTGTGAGCAGAGCTAGCAGTGCGAGCCTGGGAGTGGGCAGAAGAAAGGATGAGAGATAAATTCTTCATCTGTCCCTGGGGCACAGTTTAGTGAAGCAGTGAAGCCTCCAGTTCTCTGGCCCTAGCAATATTCTCAGTATAAGTAGCATCATTCCCTTTCAAGTTTTGTGCCCACCAACTTTGCACTTAGATGAAACCTCTCTCAGGCTCTCCTTGGCCTCCCTGGTCAGGTGCTACAGTGGCTCTCTGTGAGGCAGCACTGAAAGACTCCTGGGATCAAAGGGAGTAGAGGGGAAGCAGAAAATTACATCTACTTTTCTTCTCTCTTTCCTTTCTCTCCAATTTTTTTATCCTGCTTTACCTTCTTGTGCTCACATTGCCCTCCATTTCACTTCCCAGTTGGATATTTCCCTTCCCCACTGCCTGACATGAATTCAGCCTGTTGGCCTCCAAAGTAGAAACAAAATTAACTGCTCAAAATTCTAAGGGTTACCTTGGAGCTCCTGGGACTGTAGAAAATATCCTTTTCCTAAGCACTGCTTTCAGTGAGACCCTCAGCCCTCTGCCAGGAATAGAAAATGCCTTAAAGTCTGGATATGGGGTTCACTGTAAGAGGTAATTAAATCTGATTCTCAGCTAAATGCTCTTCATGGATCTGGAAATGAATAAATATAGCATCAAAAGGAAGTATTTGTTGTGTCTGCTCACCCTTTGTACCACCTCTGTAAAGTAGTACAAAGAGCCTGTCCTATTCCATGCATCTGCATAGGACACAAGTAAGAATATGACATTAACTTTCACCAAAAGGCACAAATTACAGGGGACTTTCAGGTCTTTCTAATATTGAAGTTCCTGATGAATGCTACACCCATGTGTAAAAGGCATACAAAGGCTGCAACACTGAGCCTGAAACTAAACCCAGACTATTGAGTGGCTCTTTACTCAGAGTCTACTCCTCTCAACCTCAGACAAGGGGTGGAGTGAAAGGAGGTTTGGAGAACAACTATTCTAGCTTCAAAAAACTGAATAAGACCCTACTACAAAAAGATCTTATTTGCTAGAAATTATTTTTTGTGAGCAGTGACAAGCTTACTGTATAGTTGCTTTCATTTAGAGCTGCAGTGCTGATACGCTAAAGGAAGGGGTGGAAACTTTGTGCTACAAGATGAAGGAGTTGGTTATACCCAGATTTCTTTTCTTATATTGCATGATTTCAAAAGTTAAGGTTTCTGTTTCCTAGAGAAACTTGAAGAATGAAAAAACACCTATCTTATTAAAAAAAAAAACAATTAGGATCTTGTTTTAATCATATTGGGCCAGTACATAAACATTTTAATATATGACAAATTTTTCCATCTTCTCTTTTTTTCAGTCAGTTTCTGTTCATGTGTCTCTACACAACTATCTACAACAGAAGCACCATTCAGTGAATTTTACATCCTTTTAGGAACACAAAGCTTGTAAAATTTCATGCTCAGATATTCTTTTCTTTAGAATATATTTTTCAGGAGTGACTGTCTTCAGGATAAAATTCATCTCTAATCAGAACCTAACAGAAACCACAGATAGAACTTTAGTGGTCTTTCTATATTTAGCCAGTGTTGTAATACGTTCATGTGGCAATCAGATTTATCATTATTCACATATGTATCTCTGTGAATCCAGCTCACCAAGGATTAAAATTTATATTAAATCATTATGCTCAATACTTTGGTCTATGCCTTCAGCTGCAGTGGTCACCAAGGTCAGAACGATGTGCAGGACTGTGTGACACCAGTAGCTGACCAGCCTGGCAGGAACCATGGAAGGACAACCACAGCAAGCAATGGAGCATCATGCCGAGGCCCCCATGCTGGTTCCAGCAGGGCTCCATTGGCATGTGGAGCAGGTAATGTGGTACATGGCTTTGGGGACCTGCACTAGCCTTGTTTCAGGATGTCACACTGTGTCACATTGACACTGCTCATGCTTGGAGGCAGCTTGGGGATTTCTGTCACAGTGCTGGACTGCTTTGTGGAGTCATGATTCTCCTATGCTCTATGACTCAAAAAGCTGGGAGAGAATATCTGCAATGAAATGATGAAATATCTGGTTTTATATATATATATATATACACACACACACAAAACCATGAAATCAAAACAACAACAAGCCACCTTACACTTGGCCATTTAAATGTTAAACACAAAACCAAGGAAATCAAAAACATCAACAACACCAACCCCTGATACAAACAGATGCTTTCTTAATTAGAAGTGTATATATTTGTAAATTGTTAATTTTTTCCAGCTCTGAGAAAAAGCACAAATATATAACCATGTACCTTAATTTTAAGTGGGCTTTCTGGAGAGGGAGCAACTCTGATTTTTGCACTCACAACAGAGCAGACTTATCAGTTCTGTCAGACATGACTTAGTTATGAATTAGTGGACTCCAAACTGGTTATTTACAGTCACAGCTTGAAGAGGGTGACCTTTTCCTTCCCTGGGAAATGCCCAGTTCTTGTGAGAAGGGCATGAAGAGCTACACTCCTTAAAAAGCCTAACCACACATATTCACAAAAGAATCATCCACAGAAGATAATTTACCTCTTTCTGTGCTTTCTTTGACTCATAAATCTGCCATGACTCAATAAAGGCATGCAATAAATATATATTTCCCTCAGGTGTTAGATATACTTAACCTATAATTTCAATTAAAATCCAATTAATACTTTACCATTCACTGCTTCTGTTTCCTCACACATAGATTTAAATCCACGGAATAATCTATGTTTTCCATTTCCAAATTGTTTTTAACATAGAGAGGTAGAATTCATCCCTCCCAGCTGGGAGTGTAGGCATCTAACATAGCCTACTCATCGAGTTTCTTGGCTCCCTCTCTAGTCAAAAGCCAGTGATGGAGCCAAGCCCTTCAGAAGGCAAACCATCTGAGCTGCTCACCTTGCAACAGACTGGTTTGCCTTGGGGAAGATGCAGGATGCCTGGTTAAAATCAATTGCTTAAACTTAGGAAAGATTAGTCCTATCCAAATAGTTCAGAAACACCATGGAACCACTGATATGTCTTAAACTATTATTGACATCAACAGTCAGCAATATCTAATACTTCATAACTGCAGACTTATGCTGTTTCATGTTCATCTTGAGGGGCACTCAAAAGCTAAAGCATTCAGAAAGAAACAATACAGACCAAGAAAAATGCACCAGCAAGAATAACATTTTGCAACCACGTGGGCAAGCAGACAGTCACACCAGACCCCCTTTGGCAGGTTCAGGTGTGGAACATGCTTTCCACAGTGACAGAGAATAATCCACAAGTATGGCAGGGCCCTAGACCACACCTGCAGATTGAACTGCAATCACTGCGCTTTTGCCTTTTTGTATGTTAGCTTCTCAACAGTGTCCTGGCAGACAATCAAATCACTGTGTATATGACGCTTTAAGGGAGAGATCTGAGGCATTCAGAAGTCTATGGAAAGAAAAAAACCCAACTAACTAATCTGTTCTTCACTGGGGAAAGGAGGACCCATCTTCTGCTCATCCATATAGCCACCATGCTTCTTTATATAGAAAAATTCTTCTTGTATTGAGTCACCCTCAGGATGCTACAGCTATGGATAGCAGGATTTGACCCTATTTTTCATAGCTCTTGCTTTGAAAAGCTAAGACAAGTGTTTATGTGATAAGATTTCTTACAATTAGTTTTGGCCTTCAGATTACTTGTTGTTGGGCTCCCATTTTTAAGTTTGAAATAAACAATGAAAAATATTTTGTTGCCTAGATATTATTTTCCCTTCTGAGCAGGAGACAAATATAGCAGTATGGACTCTACATATCAATAAACATTGGAATCAATTAACAAGAATTCTTCACAGTAATAAATTCTGATGGCTAATAGCAATTGCTTGGGCTGGCTGACCAAGTGTTTCTCTGTTTCTTCCCCCAAGATAAAAGCAATGTAGAATTCAGCAATATATGTAAGCAGCTCCAGTTATTTTTCCAGAAAAATTGTCTTTCAAGACTTAGTTTCACTCATTACAAGCTGCCTTTTCACACAGCTGTTGAGGTCTGGTTGGCAAAACAGAACAAAAATCAAAAAAAATAAGCAAACAACAACAACAAAAGGAAATTAAAAGGGAATATCCTAGTGAGGGAATTTTATTAGCTGTATAGATTTAAACAGAATCTGGCCAAAATTCAAAATTTAGGGAAGGATTAGCCATTTCTACATTCAGCTTGATACTTATCTGTACGCCTGGTCTCCCTTGTGGACCTGTTTTCCAAATCGTGAGTAACAGTTTAGAACTGAGTTTCATGCAAATTTTGTCCCCGAATTTGCACTCTCAATTTGATCTAAAAATATTTTTAGTTGAAAGTGCTCTATAAAAGTCTCAATCATAGAGAGTGTTGTGATTTAACCCCAGCTGGCAACCTAGCACCTCACAGCCAGTTGCTCACTTCCCCCATGTACCTTCAAAAGGATGAGAGAATTGGAAAAGTAAAAGTGAGAAAACTCACAGGTTGAGATAAAGACAGTTTAACGGCATAGAAAAGAAAGATAATAATAATGAGTTAGAATATATAAAACAAGTGATGTACAATGCAATTCCTCATCACTCCCACTGGTGCCCAACCAGCTCCCGAGCAATGCCCTCTGATTAACCTTCTACCCAGTTTATACACTGGGCATGATGTCACATAGCACAGAATATCCTTTTGGCCAGTTTGGGCCCACTATCCAGGCTGTGTCCTCTCCTAGCTTCTTGTGCCCCTCCAGCTTTCACACTGGTAGTGCATGAGATGCTGAGAAGTTCTTGTCTTAGAATAAACACTGCTTAGCAACAACTAAAACATCAGTGTGTTATCAACATTATTCTCATACTGAATCCAAAACACAGCACTGCACCAGCTACTAGGAAGAATATTAACTCTATCCCAGCTGAAACCAGGACAGAGTGGCTAGCACTATCGTTCTTACATCTAAGATTAAGCTGTTTGAAATATCCTACCACCAGTGTCATTGTTTCCCTTTTGAAAGAGACCAGAAACTGAATCTGTGGGAAGTCTACCTTCCAAGTTGTCTTGGAATCATAACATTTAGAAACCTAGACTGTTGGAATCTGGATAGGCAAGCACAATGGAAAAGTAGATTGCATTAGAATGTCATCAGATCAAATCATCTCCAATTAACATTTGAAGTCTTTAAAATCTGAAATTTCTCCTTAAAAAAATATAAAATCTTTCCCTCTCCCCTACCCACTGTCAGCGCTAACAGTTTTCTTGGGGCTAGAAATATCAGCTACAGAACTTCAGTGATGCTGGAAACCAGCCATTTATTCAAACAATTTTGCACATCAGAATTTTTCTGTGCCTCATACAAATTTAGTTCTCATTCTATCACTGCTTAATTTCCTTAATAGCCTCTTATGATGGATATGCCAATGAAATTAAAGTCAAGAACTGCAGAGAAGCATTTGCTACTATTTTTCTAGAAGACTCAAGAACATTTGTAGATCCTGTGATATAGTAAAATGTACAGCTGGTTTGTGATCAAAATGAGCAATAAAAGAAATACACACACAGTGATTTTCTGATAGTCTGATTTTTTTTTATTAAAATTGTGTTATCCAGATATCCAACTTAAATCCTAGTCCTTAAATATGCTCCATGCTAACAAGGCAGTAGTTTGACAGTGTTCTGCTCTCCCGTATAGCAAGCACAGAACCCAAAGAGACAGAACCTAAACACAGAGTAATGAGCATGTGAAGAGTATAATACTCAACTGATATTTTCTGTCTCCAATTTTGGGACTACAAGGACATGAGAGAAGGACATGAGCCTAAACTCATAAAATTAAGGGGGACTACTTATATTCTGTATATCCTCTTATGCCATCCCTTTAATACACTTAAACTTCAACAATTTTTGAGCCAGGTAATGGTTTCAGGAGAAGATGAATCAACCAAGATGAACTCTGTGTGCACATTTGCTATAGCCATACCCTTTTGACCATGGAAATAGCCTGGGAGGGACTTGCTGTACAGGCTGGCCATGATTTCCTAACATCCAGCAGCTATTTTGCTCAAACATACAAATGAAAGGGTTGGAAGAGAGGCTGAGGCACCTCAGGCTTCAGCGAAAAAAAATCTCCTTTGTACAGAAAATACCTCCTGCAGTTATCTGTGATCTGGAAGAAAAACCTTCTGCTTGTGTCAGAAGAGCTCAAATATGCTGGTGAATTGTTTTATCAGAGGTGTATCTCTCCACCTTTGAAATTACAAATAGCTGAATCTTGCAATTAGGGAAGACAGTACCACCTCACCTACAACTGAGTGTTTTATAGCCCACATCAGCTAAAAGTATTTTTAGATCAAATTGGAAGTGCAGTGAGAGTCTGAAGCTGACCAGAATCATAATGCAATGGAAAACCTTACACAGACACCTGTTTCAAAGCAATTCCTGGCTCAACTGGCAGATCAAAGAGTGTCAGCTACTGCTGATAAGCTCAGATAAGCCCCTGGACTTCTGGTTGCTTTACAGATCCCAAACCTCTTAAACATGAGAGGCTCACTTATCACAGTTTCTTTGGGGTCTCCTGAAATCACCTGACAAAATTTCATTGTGTGTAAAAGAAGATAGCTTGGGAATGACTACTGCATTCCTTTTTCCCCAGGCTAACATGCTCCCCCTCACAGGTTCATCTCCCAAGTGCTCAATGAAGTAAATTAAAGAGTAAATTGAATGGTGATTCTTATTTCCCCAAGAATTAGTGGAACCACAGCTAGAATACAGAGACACATGGCTAGAATGAGTGTAATTTTTTTTTCTGTGAACTAATTTTTCTCTCTTTCTCTCTCTCTGTCTGTCACATACGTGCACAGTATTTCCTCTTCTGATGACAGTATTGACCAGAGTGCTGATCAGCCCCGTCGACAATATTGACAATGACAAATCCCTTCCACAGCTCAGGAGAACCTTAAATAAATTCTCCCAAGACACTGCTAGACGTTCTCCTCCTTGTCCTGTCACTCATGGTGAAGGCTGAAAGGCTGATTAGAAATTATGCAGGGACATTCTGGAATGGAAAAAAAAATCTCCTTGATGGGGAATAAGTCAAGACTATAAAGTGCATTTAATTCCTTCTCTTTCCTCCTTCAGTTTTAATTAGGATTAAAATGTCTCTGCCAGATATTTTGGGATTACTTTAATTTTTTTTACACTATGTATGAGCTTATCTGCTTCACATTATCCTGAAAAATACTGGAGAATTAACTATTGGAAATAAAACTGCTGGAAGGCAAATACATCCCAGCAGAAAAAATCCATGACTTCCTTCACTTTTACTCCCACCCCTGGTCCCCTCCAGAACACAAGCACATCAAAAGTTTGTGAAAAAAATGACCCAACATCCACATCCTTTCCCACAAACGTTTTTCTGTTTAATTGCAATAGAGCCCTGTTTCTGGGCAAATGACAAGCAAAAGTGTTGGCAAGAAGTAAAAGTTTGACTGGTCAGGGCCTCCTGTCAGGAGTTTATGGATTGCATTTAACACTTCTCAGAAGTAGGTGCATTGTCCCTCAATAACATCTCTTGTTTTATAAATACTACAGACAAAGAAATAAAACAAAAATAAGGTCACCACAAAGAAGAACCAAATCCAACCTCAACCCAAAGCTCAGTCTTTTTCTTTGCACAGCCATTTAGGTAACTCCTTTCTCCCTGCCACCCTTACATTTTCTGTCCCTCTCTTAACAGATTCTGCTCAGCCTCTGGTGCTCTTCACTTATGTAGATCCAGAACATCATTTAAGACACAAAACTTTGAGCCATGAGCTTGGAATAGCAAGCAGTAGTATTGGACTCTGGCAATAAACAGGACAAATCCTGAAGGGGCTGTGGTGTCAGCGCTAGGCAGAGCGCTAGGGCTACAATGAAATAGCAGCATTCCCCATCAAAAAGGGGAAGGAATAAGGAATAACTTGGAAGCAATGGTCTGTGGTTGCATAAAAGAAGAAAGGAGAATTTTATTAGAAACCTCTGGGAGTGACATTTTGGTTTAGTTAGTCTTCAAAGCTGGGTGTAACTGCCCGATGCTGACAGCACCTTCAATTAACTCTAGGAGAGTACAAGACTGTATGTGACATTAATATTTACCTTTAGGAGCTTTTAATCTGCCACAATTATACAAATGCCTACAGTAGGAACTGTTGCCATGTTGGACCATGTAAAGAAGGCTGGGACTGTGACTCCAACCAGCCTTGTGCACTGCATGGAGTGCCTGCCTGACTGTGCAGCATCCCCTCCAAAGCACAAGGTACTCCATATATCCCAGTAAGCCAAGACATTCACATCTTGTCCTGTCTGAAGGGACGCATGTTTAGTGGGCAGGACTCAATCAGCAGGTGGAAAGTACATTGAGGGACGTGTTGCTGGCAGATTTCAGCAGGATGGGTGCCTAGAGGCAATTACTATAATGATGGCTATGAAGCAGCATAGGCAGACACAACTCTTTAGTCCTCTCAAAGAGAAAGGGCTCCAAAGATATTTGAGACACCTTCACACTTGAGGGTATTCAATAAACTTGTTTAATGAGATGAGGCCAAGCACAACAGGTTTATAGTATCTGATGATATGCTTTGAGGCAAGATACTAAACCAAATGGAGAAATGAGTCTACTCCAATATGACAAGTTACATGTTCCTCTAGATTTATCATTTTAATAAGAAAGATTAACTTTTCAAAGCATTTTGTTTAGAATTTGTCATGATGACTGATGATGCTTCTGTTGATTTCGTAACAAATTTTGCATTTAAAAAGCATTTTATAATCTTTTCTGCCAACTCTGGAGCTAAACATCTACCTCTCTAGCTACAGCTAATTGTCAGGCAGATGCAGACCCAAGAACACTCATATGGTTGAGTTATTTTGAAAATATATCCCCACATTTGTGGATAAACTGGATCTACTGTTTGAATTGTCTCCCTTCTTGTGAAGCTCAGGTTGGTCCCAATCTTTCTGTGATGCATATCTTAGAACAAACAGAAGGAAAGAGGGCAGAAATATTCAGTGCTTACCTTTCCAGTTAAAGGGTAGTAAGTTTTTTAATTGATAAATCTTCCATTATAAGAACATATATTATATGCCACTACTGTTGGATTTTAAAATTTGGTTTACTTTTATGCAGGAATATTCTGCTCCTTGACAAACAATCACATCATCTGCCTTTTCACACATGCACACACGATAAGAAAATGTTAAAGCTGTTTACAACTGTAGGAATCTCTTTTTTAAAATATTGCACAAGACTAAATTCTTGGAGACTGAAAACCCAAAAGGAGATTGTAGGACAGTGGAAAAGATGTATTGAGTTAGGAGACAGTAGAATCTAGCCACTACAAAGATATTACTAATAATTAATATTTGTACAGCAGAGGTAGATTCCTTTGGATATTTTCATAATTGGAGATGAACCTATTAAGGAGAAATAGAGATTCTGCACTGTTGATCTCATTTGGCCTTGAAAACCCCAGTACAACTACATAACAACTCTTTGATTCTCACTGTAGCTGATGCTGGCAAAAGCTCAAGCACTGAAAAATCCAAACAAAATGCTTTTTGATCTCTCAACACGTGTTTGCCACAGGTGTTTATCTCTGCTGTGTTCCTAGTAAAAAACTCTTTAGTCTAAATGCTAACAGGAGGAGTCTGTTTGGAAGCTTCCAGCACATTTGCTGTTCTCTTCAAGATGGAAAACTTCCAGTTGCAAACCTGTAACCAGTACTACTTAAAAGTACCCAAGTGGTACTTTTATATATTTTATATATAGTGTCTGATGTCTGTGTCCCATATGGAGCTCTGTTGTCCCTAGGTTCCCATCCTAGCCAGTGAGGGCATCATGAACAAGATATTTGCTGTGGAATTCAAACACAGACCTGGAGGAAAATAACGTGCCAAAAGGTTTCTGAGTAGAGGAGTTGTTGAACAAAAAAAGCTCTCAAGAAATATCCACTCTCAAGTTATGGCTCCCCAGTGGTTACAGCTATTTATGTCCTATATTTCTGCAAGGCCAGATGCAGGAAAGTTAAATCAATTTGACTTGAAGCTCTTCTTTAGAAGGATCATACTTTACTCACCTTAAAATGAAAGTTAGGAATTATATGGTTTTAATCCATTGTTCTTCTAATATTTTAACAGAAGTGTGAAGCTATTCTGTACAAACAGAGAACAAACGATAATTCAGAGAAGTCAAGACTTAAATGTCCAGTGGCTCCAGAGTTTTTAGTGCCTGGGGAAAGATGCTTACAGTTCAGCCTTCAGAGGTTTGGACAGCTGGTACTTCGGGTATATTCAGGGTACCACAGCCAGCCTTCCTAAACCCAAAGCCTATTTCTAGTTACTCAGTCACATTGTCTCAAAATTAGGTATTATTTTTCCTTCTGGCAGTGCTCGTTTCTGCCTTACGAACATATTATTCACTCCAATTTCCATTGCAAAGTTGTGATAGGATTGACTTTTTCTTCTCATTTGCACAAAAAAATTAAGGTAAAGCACAGACTATCTGAAATTCTTAATAGATTATTGAAGTCAGCAGGCATGCCATGGAACTTTTCAGAATACTTAGCCTCTTTTGTAAACCAAAGGCTAATATATGACCCAAACAATTATAGTCTGTGAACTTTCACAGACAGCCTGAAGGCAGCTGTAGAAGGTAAGACAGAGCAACAACTTGGAAAGAGCAGCAGGCAGCCAAGCACTGTCTGTCAGGATAAAGCTTCTCTTAGTTCATTAGAATCTAGAGGGAATCAGATAATTGGAATGTGCTTTCACATGTATTCAGCTTTTGAAAACACATTTGAGCCCGAGTGTTTTCTCCAAGGCATGGTATCACACTACTAAAATAAATCCTTTCTTTTTCTTGTTCCTAGCGAGGTAGAAAGAAAGAGGAGGAAAGTTATCCCTGTTAAACATCAGCCCACCTGCACCAAGAGCAGTCCTAAGCACTGTGAATCAGAAGTGTCTGGGTTTGCTCTGCTCAACATTTTCAAAATAAGTGGAAAAAGTAGTAAAAAAAAAATAAAAGCAACAGTGCCTAGGGAAGGACAAAGCAAGGAAATTGTGACTGGAACACAGAAGAGGGTGGGAAAAATCACTTCAGACTTCAGTAAGAGTTTCTGATGCAGCATTACAGCTTATTTAAATCAAAACCTTTGAAGGGCTTTCCAGCAAATGCACCATGTCATTTCTGTAATAGTGTAACAAAAGTTCAAAAAAAAAAAAAAAAAGCAGCCTTTACGGTTACATGAAGCCAGACCTGAACAAACAAGTAGAACAATAGAGTGATTCTTTCCAAAGAAAATTAGATGATTCTTTTTCATCCTCACTGTGCTGTTTTGCTGAGGCTTAGGAAAAACAGCAAGTTGAAAGCTGGCTGATCTGCTGGTCTGGTTACAGCACAAATCTGTGGCACAAGGAATGGGTTTCTGAACTTATCCTAGGAGGGAGAGGAAGGGGGAAAAAAAAGAAGAGCTAAACAGCATCTCCCCCAGACTGTTAACAAGGGTGAGATAGATCTTAATCCAGACAAAACCAGTGCCATGAGACAGCACTTGCTAATTAATTTTAGAAATCTCATGCTGACAGACAGCACCCATGTTGGCACACACTAAACCAAGTGAGAAAAACAGAGGAAGACATTGTGGGCAAAGTAAGGGAAAAAAACCCAAAAAACACATTATTAAATACTTCTTCCTTTTTTAAATAATATATATACAGCACCAATTTAATAAAAATTATTTATTATGTATACAAAAAAATAAAGCATTACTCTTTTCCCATCGGGCCACTTCTCTTGCATGCTTATTCTCCTCAAAAGAGGCCAGATTCTGTGATTCTAAAATGGGATTATCCCAACAAAAGATCAACACAGATGTATCTGAATCTGGAGAAGCAGTTAATCATCCAGATAATTCCCTCAGTCTACAATCCCAGACCAAAAACTCATTTCACTAGAAATTGTTCTAGTGAATTAAACAACTTCTAAAAAGTCGAAGGAGATTTTATTTTTATTAACATATATGTGTATGTGTACACACACACAGGCATACACAGCAGATGGTTTCATCTCACTGCCTCCTGTCTCTGATGGGATATTTTATGGTAACCAATGCACACATCTTCCTCAGAATATAATATCAGTGACATACTGTGATTCACACTCTCAGAACATTCACCACAAAATATTCACTGAAACTTATCTTCCACTAATTTCCCACACAACTGGGACAATAGTTACAGACAATTAATGAGCTAACATATTATTTGCTTACTTATATGGTCTCTAACACAAGAGTACCCAGATCCTTTAAAAAACCCAAAAAAATTGTTTCCTCAGTAACACTAACCAATAAAATAATGACAAATTCTTCAAATTTACACAACAAATTTTTACTATAAATTTTTATATCCAGGTATTTCTGGATAAATAAGTATTTTTTCAGACCAGAAAAGTCAAAGCAGTGCAACTTCATTGCATACAAATGCCTACTTATAGAACATAAAGCTGTGAATTTACATGATAAGTTTAGAATATCATTACAAAAAGGGAGCCATGGGACACATCCTGCTATCAGCTATAGTGTTTTAAACCTGCAATGAGCCTGAATGGAGCTTCTCCAGATTTACACAGAATTAACATAGGCAGTGTATGGCTCATTTTCTTGATAATATTTTCACATGGTGAAACACGCATATAGGAAAAGTTTAGGCAAGTGTCATACATAATAAATTGCTTTTTTATTTCTTCCATCAAGAGAGATGCTATAAAGAAAAAAGTACACTTTATATACTCTACTAGCTGGGGTGAAATTAATAATTTAACTGAAGAGCAATTATATAAAATAACAAAAAAATACAGATGCATGCTCAGACAGGAGTTTCAAGGGAAACTCATAACACAGCCTATGGAGACAGCCTGCTCTTATAGTCCATATGTCCCACAGGACTTGAGAATGGCTTTTGAGGGTTGTTTTTCTTAGCTTTTGTACACACCTGTTGCTGGTAACCTTCAGCTAGATACACAGGGATTCCCACAATGCCTGGAAAGAATTTAATATCTGGAGCATAAAAACAATTAAGTGGGAATCAACAGAGATGAGCTGAGTTCCAGCTCTGCCACCAGGGGCTGTGTGATCTCTGTCAAATCACTTCTGTTTCTGGTTCCCCTTCCATCCCAACCATTAAGACGGTCAAGAAAATGGGTCCTTGTCCCCCTGGGTTCTGATCCTGTTGGCACGCATGGTCACTCATTAGGTAGTTGAAGCTTCCAGAGCTCAATCTGCAGCTTGCACACTGACATACCTATACTAAATGCATTCCTCAACACTTAATTTGGATGAGAGAGTGAGAGGCCGGCATGAATCAGCTGTGAATAAGGATCTATGAGAATGCTCACATTTGGAAAAGCTAGATGTTCACGAGAAGCATGATCATCTAGAAATCTATATTACTGCATTTTATTGTGTAGTTAGTAGGGGAGAGGTGTGGCAAAGATTAACTCAGTGGAAGAGAGTGGAATACTAGGCACTACGACTCTTTCGAATTCCTCATTATTTAATGCAATAACCTAAGCTTATTAGTTTGCACCCATGCAAATTAATTATCTTTTGCAACAGACTGAGGCCATGCTTGTTGTCTGCAAGGGAACACTAGCTATCTCTTCCTTTCAGGTTTCCTTTTCTTTGAGTATGGTCATAGTCATCACCACGCAGGTTTACCTCCTTAGTGATTGCCTTTCCTCCAAAAGGCAGCACATACAGATCTGCCTCAATGTCATTGTACTAAACACAGGTTAAAATACAACCTTTTTACTACTTTAAGTGGATTTAAAAAATTTAAGGACTTCTTAAACTGGATATGTTAGGTTGATCTGCGATATCACCTAGATTACACACATGTACTGAACATAGTCAGGAGTAACACTGCAGTTGTGCATCTACTGTGTTAGATCATGCACTATATCAACAGGCAATCCTAAGGAATTCAATCCTGAGCTCATTTACCAGGAGTCGTGGACTAGCCCTGCTGGAAAATACCATCACTGGCCAATTTTTAGCATCACACAATAGATATTGCTGTCTCGCAGTGCGATATAACTATGATAGATGCCTGGATCCTGAAAGGATGAGTAGTTTAGTTTTCAGTCTTTGGATAGTTTTGATGCAATAGTACGAAAAATGCTGTAACACAGGCTTTGCTTCCACTGTGGAAATTTGCCTACTGACATGACAGCCTTAAGAATATCATGAGTTTTCATTAAAGTCTAGATCAGCCTCAAGATGAAAGGCTTAAAAAGAGAAAGCTGTTTTCTGGCTATAGTTTCAATCTAATTTAGTTAATTACAAGTGTACAGCAATTAATCCTGAATGCTTTTGCACAGTTTGAGGAAGGAAAGAAGTGGCAAATTTATTGTTTAAACTCAAGGCAACAAAGCAGTGCAGATGAAAAGAACAATCTTCATAAACAACAAATGGGGGGGGTTGTCAAGAAAGGTCTAAAGTATACATTGTGGAAAAAAAATCCCTAGGAAAGGGTAGAACTGAGTAATTTCTACAATTCAGCTTTTTGTGAGCATTGAACAAGATAATCAGAGTCAAATATATATAAATATAGTTATTTTTATTCCTGCACCTGGCTCTCCTGAAATATCAAGACTACATTTCTCTTGTACTACGTTCCGATTCAACACAATGCCTCTTGGTGAAGTTATTCTTTCATGGGGTGTCTATAACTGCTTTTCTCCTACAGTGAACATCATGATTTTTCGCTTGTTTGTCTTTGTTCTATTACTCCTGGCAAAACTTAAACCAAACAATTTTTCTTTCTTTAGGAAAAGAAAAAATAGTATGAATAACTTTGGAAATATTTACGTTTTATACTATATTTTATATTTAATTCTTCTGTATCAGTAATTTACAATGTATTATATGTTGGATCTGGTTGGCATTCCTAAAAACATCCCCAATCTGTGTGAGTGGAACTGCTGGACATGATGAAGAATGGCCATCCACAAGGAACCTCACCTGCATTCCATTTAAGGTTGCTAGAGTGGAGAGAAAATAAAGGGTAGCTGGATTTAAATATCCAAGTAAATACACATTTTGCTTATTGGTGGGGCAAAAGCATTTACAGTCAGAATAATTTATAAGCAGGCTCACTTGAACTATGAAAGAAGATACATTTGTTGTAAAGATTTACTATTACCTTTACTATTAATCCTTCAGGGCAAACACCGTATAAATAGCTTTGTCAACCATTCATTAAGACAGACCATTACTATAAAATGATGCACTTGTACTCTGTTAAACCATTACTTAATGATTCATCAACATACTTTTGCATATGCTTGAAATCATATTGTTGGAAAATGGTTGTAATAAATTCCTAAACCATGAGTGGTCCTAAAATTGTTTACACACACAAAGACTATTTTATTGTGTCTGGTCCTCTAAATCATCAGTGTGCCCAATGGATACATGTCATTTCAGCTTTAGGATACTCTAATCTGTTATGGCGGTAACATATATTTTATTTCTAACAGGCTTAAAGTGAATCTTAAAACGATTTAATTAGAGGTATTTGAATTAAAGCATCAGAAGTGTAGTAACAGACTGAAAGTGACTGTGGCTCACATAAACCCTGGATAACAATATGGAAAAACTCCTTTGAGACTTGAATAGATAATAAGAACAATATGAGAGCTTTCCTGATATGCTTTCAAGCTGTTGCTAAAAGTGTTTCCCAATTAGGATAAAAAGCCACATTCAATTAAAGTCCAGTTTAAATGTCCTGTTTACTTTGACCTATAAAGGTTTTGCTCTATTACAACAAAAACAGTCTACCAATACCAAAAACAACTGCTTTAAAATTTATAAATGGAAGGTGAGAATAGGTAGATGTGCTCAGAACATTGTGTTTCCAATTTATTGCTGTATTTTAGGGCCATAAAAGGCCTTCTGGCATTCAAGCTCTCCAAGAGGTAATTTGCAATTCAGTACATTGTATTTTAATCAATAAATAATCATGAACAGAGAAGGACATGATTTCTCATGTAACTAGCCACTGCTGGGTTCCAGGGAACAGGTTCCCCTCATGGATGCTGAATATACAAAAAACACATAAACCACCAAGAGCTTTCAAGTATGAATGCGGGTGAGGCTTTAAACTGCAGGGGCGGGGGTGGGGTGAAGGAAGGAAAAAAAAAAAACAGATTAAAAACTTTCAATGTTTTCTGATAAATTTTATTGTAGACTGTTATCATACAATGATAGAATAGCCTGAGTTAGAAGGGACCCACAAGGATCATCAAGTCTAACTCCTGGTCCTCCTAAGGACACCCCAGGAGTCACACCATGTGCCTGAGGGCTTTGTCCAAATGTTCCTTGAACTCTGGCAGGCTTGGTGCTGGGATCACTCCTCTGAGGAGCCTGTTCCAGTGCCTAACCACCCTCTGGGGGAAGAGCCTCTTCCTGATAACTAACCTAAATATCTCCTGACAAAACTTCAGGCCAATACCTTGGGTCCGGTCACTGGTTACCACAGAGTGAGATCAGTGCCTGCCCCTCCTCTTCCCCTCACAAGGAAGTTGTAACTGCAGTGAGGTCTCCCCTCAGTTTCCTCTTCTCCAGGCTGA